>JAHLJS010000009.1:49708691-49844715 GCA_038502445.1 Eremochloa ophiuroides | reverse complement strand
GGGTCCGGCTGCCTGGCCTGGCCGGCCGGGGGGCGTGCCGGGGTGCCCGGTGCGCGCGGGGGTGGCCGGGGGCGTGCGGGGAGGGGCAGGAATCTGTGGGCGCGGGCGGCGGCGGCAGATGCGGCGCGGCCGCCGATGGAGAGGGCCGGCGCGCGCGGCCGGGAGCCTGGCCCGGGGCGGGACCCGGCAGGCGGCGATGGCGGCGACGCGGCTGGTGCGGTGCAGCGCGCGGTCATGCCTGGCCACCTGGTCGCGCGCGGTAGTAGGGCTTGCTGCGGCACGCGCGTGGGTTGGGCCGGCCGCGGCCTTGCCTTATGTTTTTTTAAAACTTTGCCGAGTGCCCCCTGGGCTAGGCACTCGGCAATGAATATTTTGCCGAGTGTTCGCCTGTGGCACTCGGCAAATGTGTTTTTTTTTAAAATTTTGGCCTAATTTTTTTGTAGCCTTCTCACATTATGCCAAACCCTATTTTAAAATTTGGTGTGATTTTGAAATTTTTTCATATACTTTATAAATTTGTTTTGTTTCATCAATTTTTCGGAATATTTCAAATTTGAACTGCAGGTATATGAAATAATGGAATTAGGTCATCCAAAAAATTATACTTATGCAGTTTAGAGTATGTTGAGGCCGTATCCAGGAGCTCATATGAAATCTCGAGCATCACGTTGACATAACATGCCGAGGTACTTATGGGAAAAGTGATTTTAAATTATATAAAATGCAAACGAAGTTCGAAAATCACGAAATTTGTTGAGGCATCGTGTTATCGTATGTGGAGGCTATGGTTAAAATTTGAGAAGATTTTGAGGAAGTAGTGATGACGGGTGCCAAAAAGCCAGACATCTCCACCATGGACATCATGTTATTGCATGTGGAGATGTTTGGGTTTTTGTTATCCGACATCACTACTTGTTCGAAACTTTCTCAATTTTTTATCATAGCCTCCATATACGATAACACGATTGCTCGACAAGTTTCGAGATTTTCGGACTTCGTTTGGATTTTATATAATTTAAAATCACTTTTCCCGCAAGTACGTGGGCATGTTTCGATATTTCATGTGACCTCCGGGTTGCGGCCTCAACATACCCTAAAATGCATGAGTAGAAATTTTTAGATGACCCAATTCGATTATTTCATGTATCTGCAGTTCAAATTTGAAATACTTAAAAAATCGATGAAACAAAATAAATTTATAAAGTATATAAAAAAATTTAAAATTGCACCAAATTTTAAAATAGAGATTGACATACTGTCATAAGGGTACACAAAAATATTCAGACCAAAAATCAAAAATAAAAAAAATTTTGCCGAGTGCCAAAGAAAGACACCTGACAAAATATATTTTTAAAAAATTAAAAAACTTTGCCGAGTGCCTCAGTTGGTGGCACTCGGCAAGATAAATATTTAAAAATGACGTTTAAAATAGTTAACATATTTTGCCGAGCGTCAGAACTAATGCACTCGGCAAAATTAATTTTTAATAATCTAAAAAAAACTTTGCCGAGCGTCTTTGTCGTCACACTCGGCAAAATATATTTTTTAAATAATAAATAACAATTTTGCCGAACGTCATTGTCATCACACTCGGCAATTTTTTTAAAAAAAACGAATAACAACTTTGCCGAGCGTGAGGAGCAAAGCACTCGGCAAACGTTTTTTTAAAAAAAATAAATTTTTTTTGCCGAGCGTGAGGGGCAAAGCACTCGGCAAAATTTTTTTAAAAAAATAAAATGAAAATTTTGCCGAGCGTGAGGGGCAAAGCACTCGGCGAAATATTTTTTAAAAAAATAAAATGAAAATTTTGCCGAGCGTGAGGGGGCAAAGTACTCGGCAAAATAATTTTTTAAAAAATAAAATAAAAATTTTGCCGAGCGTGAGGGGCGAAACACTCGGCAAAATAATTTTTTAAAAAATAAAATAAAAATTTTGCCGAGTGCCTAACGGCTGGCACTCGGCAAAGTTTGAACGGCGGGTTGCTGCTGTCCTGGGCAGCGCAATTTTACCGAGCAGAAACTTTGCCGAGTGTCTTTGCCGAGTGCCTCGAAATTTTGCACTCGGCAAAGTCTCAGGCACTCGGCAAAGTCCCGTTTTCCAGTAGGCCCCCCCCACCCCCCCCCCTCCCCCCCCCCAAGGACTTGGTGCCTTCCATGGCACTGGAATGTCAACCATTTGAGTGTCTCTTAGCTCCCCGTGCAAGGCCTAGATTCGTTTCGATTTTTTTTTTCTTACCATTTTGGTACTGCTGGAACTTGTTGATAAATGTTATAAACTTGAGACCGGGCATCAATAGTTTTCTGGTCTGGGTTACCCAATGATAAATGTTATAAACATCAATACTGCTGGAACTTGTTGCTTTTGGATCGTAGCCCATTTACTAGACAAGTCCACGTCTTTGGTGGAACATATGCTCGGATTTGTGAGACAAAATAGATGTGCTGCACCACTCCATCCGTTGACATACTTTAATGATGTGTTCAGTTACATAATTGGAGATGATCACTACACGAGATATGTCGTAATAACCCGTATTATTAGTGGGTGTGCTCTTGTTTTGTAGTGATGAGACTATCGTTTCTAATTATGTTTGTACGGATTTTGGTTTGTAATGATTTCATCTCTACCTATTATATTTATGTTTGGTTTTCTACTTATGGTGTATTCGCTATCCAATTATGCGAGATATGCTATGGCTATACAAGATCAGATGGCCCGCAACCCAGGGTCTGAAGCTAGCGATCGAGCGTGCCTAGGCCAGCCCAACCAACTAGCTAGTGTTGTGCCTTAGGCGTCATGGCATGGTCCGTTAAATGGCCACGGCGCGGGTGCTAGGTTTGTTAACGGGCTAACATGTAACGTCCTAACACCACCACTTAACCTTACGATTTTTCAGAATACATCTTTGTAGCCAAGATAAGTAGTAGCTTTTCTTTGGAAGAGGTGGATCTTTACCATAGGTCAAGAAGAGCGAATGTACAGTCCGAATAGCTTTTTTTATGTCAAGTCGCCGGTCTATGTAACGGAGGAGTTGTTTTTTCTTTGTTATATTTTTAATTTTGGTCTCTAATTGTCTTTTATTTCTGTTGTCTAATAAAAATCTAACAAAGCCTTTGCCACCATTCGAAAAAAACCCTAGGCTTTGCTCCCCTGCCCTACCGCTACCATCTCGCTCACACTTGAGTGCCAGCCTCAGGTACGGGGAGGTCGTGGAGGTGCCAACCTTGAGTGTGTCGATTGTTGACCATGGGGCCCATCCTTGAGCACGGCGGACGCAGGAGTGTTGCCCTTCCTCTGCTTCTTCATCTATCCTCGTTGTTGCCATCTTCGTCCATGGGAGCACAAGCCTCAAGTCGTGGCCAGTGGGAGCGCTGGCCTGTCATCGTCCCCTTGCTCTATCCCACCTCTACCACCATGGCACCATCTCTAACCTTCAGCCACCGGCAGCAGGGGGCCCAAAACTCTACTGCGGCTATCGCGGGAGCGCTGAGCCGCCGACTACGTTGGCACCGGCCTCAACCTCCGAGCTATCTAGCCCAGCTCGAAGGCCGGGGGGGGGGGGGGGGGGGGGGGGCATGTTTGTGCACTGTCAGTTTGGTCCATTTGGTCATCTGTAGTTATATGCCAATATAAGCACATTGTAAAGTGCCCCATTGTAAAATACTGTATCGGACATAACTTCTATTTCAATGTATTAATAAAGTATACGAAATAAAAAAAGGTCTGCAGACACAAGTGGGAGACTTAGTGTCCGGATTTGTGATGAGTGATTGTCAATGAAGTTCACTTGGCATGTTGGTTGGCTTGTGGTGTGCAGGTGTTGAGCACGGAGACAATAGCGGATGGTGGAGTGAAGGTCAAGTGAGCGGGCCGTGTCGATGGACTAGGAGTGGTGAAAGACGGACGTGGGACTTGGATGCCGGAGCGCCAGTTGTAGTGACGGACACTTGACGACATCAACAAACGCAATTGAACATGGCCAAGCGACTCGTGGCGATGTGCAGGCCAGCGCGGTCGAGGACCGGCGGGATGCGACCCAGGCTGTTTACTAGTTTGGGCCTCAAAATCAGTGGCAGTCGGTTTTCGGGTTTGGGCTTCAAACCCCGGGCGGAGCTCCGGCGGAAGCAGGGCGACACGTGGCGGAATCTCCAAGGTTGCGTCAAGGCGACGACGACTCGAGCAGGAAGCGGGGTTGTCCGATCATATCTACAGTCATAGGCTGCTCCAGAGTGCTCTAGAGCTAGCTGACTCGCCTGATTAGCAGTAGAGAGTAGTTAGGGACTATTTCGCAAAATTGTAATAAGCCGTTAAGTAGGGGATGGCAGCCCCTCACCTCTTTCATTTTCATTCCCTCCTCCACTCTCTAGGGTCAGAGCTCCAATAGTGAGAGAGGTCCACAACTAAGACATTTGGTTGTGTATACTTGTGTTCTTGAGTGGGAATCAAGGCCCTAACCTTGTAACTCCTCTGGGATTCGACCGATGAGCTTGTGTTCTTAGTGTTCTTCATTTTTCCTCTCTCGTTCATGTGGTGTTTTGCGAGTTTGGTGTCATTTTGATCCATTCTTTTTGCTTAGACTTGTTTTAGGACATGGATTGAATGTTTTGACCGGAGGGAATCATCTAAATCTCCACGAATTGAGAGATCGGGTTGATTCAATTTCATGACCTAGTTTTTGGGTGTTTTTCAGATTTTTTCGATTTGTCGTTGATTGAGTTCGAATTGGAAGGAGATCTTTTGGGAATACCTTCACAACTTCCTTGCGACCATGTGGCCAAAATCTTGTAGCAGTTGATTCGGATTTGATCAAGTTTTGACTTTTTCTCCATTGGTTCGGGCTGTTGTTCTGCAGTTCGCGGAACCTCCGGGACATGGAACTTCCGGAAAATTTCGCGGCGCCTCCGTCCTATTTCAATGAACCTCCAGACTATGGAACCTCCAGGCTGGATCGCGGAGCTTCCGAGCCAGTGGGCTGAGAGCTTTGGGTGTCCGTTTTTCGAACCGCTTGTTCCTATGGGTTCTTGGTCAACCTAGGAACGTTTTCAAATCATCAAACCACCTATTGGTTTAGGTGATTTTGTCTTGGGCTCTTGCCTCATTTTTATCGAGGTTGAGAGCACTATTTTCGGTTTCTAAGTGTTTTAGTATGTGAAACGACCTCGATTTCCGCGAAGGGAAATCCACAGGCTCGTATTGTAATTCAACAGATTGCTTGGGACAATCCATGAAATTACCCATATCTCAGTTGTCACCAGGATCCATACAACGGTAATTAAGTCTTACATAAATACTTATTACATCGCCACACTGGCGGAATCAACATTCAGAGAAACTTTAGAAGATGCGGAAACGATTCATCCTTCACGGCCAACTTGAGTGTAGCACGTGACCCTATTCCTCGTCATCATCTCCCTCGAAGTCGTACTCATTCTCGTCACCTGACAGCAAATTTATCAGTACGATTTGTACTGGCCACGGAGCCCACCTATGCAGCATTTGCTTTGTGGAATGTGGATGCAAGGCTATACAAGCAGACCTATAGGCTGAGGTTTTCCTATGCAGCTGTAATCAATGTTTAATTAGTCAAGTTTTATCACCAGTTAACACCATCATCCCTTTTCCCATCACCACACCTCACATACCCACACCTCACTCTCATTCGACAGGCCCAACTCCCTCTCGGGCCTATCTCAGCGGCACACTACCACAACGGGTACACTGCCGGAAAAATGTTATCCAGGGGGAGAAAAGAATATGCTCTCATCTAATAGTGGTTGCAGAAACATTAGGAAAGGTCCATAGCCAACGAGTTGGCTTATGTATCGATCGATCAACCATACACTCTGCAGAGGTTTTACTACTCACAAGATTAGCCATCATCGATGCTGTACAATCATCTAGGCAGAATTCTGGGTGCTTGCTTGCCTAGGTCGATGCCACCCTGCCACTCAGCCCTGGGACATTCCGGATCCAACACCATCACACTGAGACTGGGAGACGCAGTACCGGGCCCCATCAGTGGTACTGCGCATCTAGAACGGTACGGGAATCTGCCATCCGTCACCGTCCACCCTTATCACCCCTCAACCTAGCAGTAGTGGCACCGCCCTACCAAGTAGTCCAGCCGTCTCCCGCCCATCAGAAGTGAGTGAGTAGCAAGGGAATCTAGATGTTTCCGGTCACTAGTCAGATCCTAGGCTGTGACCAAGCAGGCATCTCCACTTAGGGGATACTCTCCCCGTGCCATCACGGCACCTCCGCTCACGGGACTTCAATGCACATCCCGGAACCACCTCATAAGTCATTACCCGCCACAGGTATCTCTCGTGGGGATGCCCAGGTTGCACCCCCGGCACGACTTGCCCCACGGGCTTGTCTCACATCCCACTTGGTCGACATCAACCCTTACCACGCACCCAAGACGCACGCAGCACTCTCTCCCAGTGGTTATAATCAGTTATGCACCATCCCAATTCCACCACATAGCATATAGCATGTAGTAAGTAGTGGAAGAATAACAGTAAATTAAGCAGCAGCTAACCTAGCAGCGGATAGCAGGGTAAAGTCTTATCAAGGCAGGGAATTCAAATATACTACCATGCAACCAATCCATACATAATCATAAAGCAATAGCAACAATGTCATTTGCAATGCGTAAATAGGATCTAAGGATTTGGTGGGACGTGGCACCTTCGTAGTCGTCTCCTAGCTCCTGAAAGTACTCGTGGTCGTCTTCCTTAGTCAGATCCTCCTCCGGCTCTGAAATCGAACACGAAATAGTCGCGTCAGCGACTCCTATAGAGTATTTCAGAAAAATCCAATAAAATAAAGAGCCAAATGCACACAAACATAGTCTTAGATTGTAGATCTCATTTTTCTGAGAATTTTGATATATGGTGCGCAATTTTTGGACATCGAATGAATAAGTTATGAATTTCCGAAGATTATCCTATTTTCTGAAAATGGGAAAATTGGTCGGTTAATCAGGGGCAGCTCGGGATTGGTCCACGTGGCGCGCGGGTCCAGCAGTGCGGCATGTGGCGCCTCATCAGAACACAGACCTGATGGTCGCCCACCAGGTGTTCGACGCTGGTTCCCAGAGAGTCGCTGGCGTCGGCGTAGCTCGGCGGTAGCTCGGCGGTGGTCGGGGGTAGCTCGGCGGTGGTCGGGGGTAGCTCGGCGGAGCTCGGCGGTGGTCGGGGGTAGCTCGGCGGTGGTCGGGGGTAGCTCGGCGGAGCTCGGCGGTGGTCGGGGGTAGCTCGGCGGAGCTCGGCGGTAGCTCGGCGGAGCTCGGCGTAGCTCGGCGGAGCTCGGCGGAGCTCGGCATAGCTCGGCGTAGCTCGGCGTAGCTCGGCGGAGCTCGACGGGGCTCGGGCGAATCGGACATTTGGGCGCCGAGGGTGCCGCTCTCCCGAGCTCTCCCGGGGAGGCTCGGGCGAATCGGAGATTTGGTGCGCCGAGGGTGCCGCTCTCCCGAGCTCTCCCGGGGAGGCTCGGGCGAATCAGAGATTTGGTGCTAGCAGGGTTCCAGGGCGTCTGTTCAAGGCGGCGGTGTCTCTCCGGTGCGGCGGACGATGACAGGGCGGCGTTGACCATATTTCGGCAAGACAGGGCTCGGCTTTCCCCAATTGGCGTGCTCAGGGAGTCGTCCGACCAGATGGTGGCGGGTTTGAGTCGTGGTATGGCCTCCTCTCCCTCGGCATACGGCGGTTCTCCGACGAGGTGGAGGCGCACGTAGCCAAGGCGATAGACATGATTCGGGGCTCGGCTATCTAGCGGCGGTGCTGAGGCAGACTTGGCGAACCTCGTCGGCCTCTCTCCGCGGCGCGAGGCGATCGGGGGTACTCGAAACGGATTTAGGCGAGGCGGATCGTGTCGGCGGTGATCACGTTTCCCCGAGAACGCACCTCTCGGTGTTCCGGGCTATGGAGGTTCGATCTCCCGCAACTAAGCTTGTCCGAGGTGGTCGGTTTTTGTTCCTGGTCGCGGTATTGAGATGCTCCAGTCATCGGCGGCAATGTCGCCGCGACTGGGAGGTTCCGGCGGGGCTAAGGAGGTCTTCTAGGAGATGTATACGCCTCCAGGGTCTATGGCGATGGTATACCAACTACCAATTTTGGCTACCGAGATTCCCAAGGTGCTCGGTTGTGGCGGCGGCGTGTCGCCGGCGACGGCTGACGACGGCATGGTGATTACGGTCTCGTTTTCGGCATAACCGGACGTGGTTCAGTCAAATTGGCGTGACTAAACGGGCATACGTCCGCTTAGTGGTGAACTAGTGACAGGGCAGGGCCTCCTTTTGGCTCCGGTCCGCGACGGCGCTCCGGCGAGGTCGCGGCGCACTGCGGACGAGGCTTCCTCTAGCGCTTAGATCCGCGTAGCTAGCTCAAGGGGTCGTGGCGGTGCTCCACGACGCTCTAACCTATACGGGTGCTAGTCGGATTGCTCGGAACGGGTGATTCGGCGTCGGAACGCGTCGGTGGTAAGCGCACTCCGCCGAGAACGCGTCGTGCTGCGTTCTCGGTCTAGCAAGCTTGTAGTCTGGGGGTTTCGGCCGATCGCATGAGTGCATGGTGCAGGTGATCTTCCTGAGCCGGTAAAGGCTCGTGCCTGCGCGTCCCGTGGGCGGAACACCATGGCAAAAACAGGGCAAGGTTCGGACATGGCGTGCGGTGGCTCACCGTGGTGTCGGTGAAGCTAGGATGGCGATGCAGTGGCGAGTCGGAGCCGTGCAGAGCGATCGCAGTGCCGTGCCGCTCCTCGTCCGCAGCTCGGGCTTCTCCTCCGTGTCCGGTTCCGGCGTGCTCCGCGGCGGCGGCGCTCCGGTAGCTTCTCCTCCTCTGCTCCGCCCTTCTCCTACGCTCTCTCTCTCTCGGTTTGGTGCAGTGTGCCGGTCTGTGCCGCGGTGGCGGCGAGGGGAAATGAGGGTAGGGCTTCGGGGTGAGCTCCTTTTTATAGGCGAGCTTGGCCAGCTCCAATGGTGAACGGTCCCGATCGCGCTCGACCGATCGAAGGGCCGTGGCTCGAGTGGATCTAGGGCTCCGGATGGGCGTGGGTTCGCTTGGCGGCCAAGAAAGGAGGGGACAGGAGGGGAACAGCGGGGTCAGGGCTCTGCCATGTGTGGCGCTGTCGGTCACGCCATTTGCGTGACACCCCCGGCAGGCGCGTCGCCTTCGTGAGGAAGAGAAACAGTGGGGGGGCGAGAGCGGCTGACAGGCGGGGCCGGGTGGTCAGCGGCTGCGGGGAAGCGGGTGAAACGGTCGCGCGCGTGCGGTCGGCATCGCGCGTGCGCGCGGTGTTGGGCCGGTCCAGTGCGGGGAGGCGGGGTAGAGCGCGCGCGCGGGTGAGGTGAGGAGAAGAAGGCCGGGCTGGTTTGGGCTGGCCTAACTCTCTCTCTCCATTTTCTATTATCATTTTAGTGTATATATACATATATTGCCCATTTTAAATATTGAGTAAATACAAACATAAATTGCAATAAATCCCAAATGTGATGCATAGGCTATTATTCTATGTGAATGGAATTAAAATGCAAGCTATACTCCTTTATTTACCAAATTCATAACCTATATGCTTGCACAAGAAAAATGGGTTTTCATAATAAATAAATGAAAGATTTTAATTGGTTGGGATTTTTAGATTGTGTGGATTTTTAGGGTTGTTACAGTATGTGTCGGGTACCAAAGTTTGGGGTACCCAACTTCAATGCAAAAACGATCATTCCCAACGCGGCCCGGCCCAAGTAAGGCCAATGGAAGCCCACGAAGGCCGCGCCCGGATCCCACGAAGGACGCGTCTACAGAGCCCCACGACGTCATTGCACCAATAACAGCCAACCCTCGGGAGAGCGGCACCCTCAGCGCCAATTCTCCGATTCGCCCGAGCCTCCCCGGGAGAGCTCGGGAGAGTGGCACCCTCGGCGCCCAAATCTCCGATTCGCCCGAGCCTCTCCGGGAGAGCTCGGGAGAGCGGCACCCTCGGCGTCCATTCTCCGATTCGCCCGAGCTTCCCCATCCCCATCGAGCGCAATCTCACAAAGGCATCCAAGGCACCGGTGATGTTAGCAGAGCAATCTTGGACCACAAGAGACCTCTCTGACCACTTTACAGGCACTGTCCCGTCAGGCGAGATTCTCGACGCGACTGTGCTTCGCACGCCCCTGACGGCCATACTCCCTGTCAGGATTTTCCTGGCAGCGGATTTGATAGGCCTACTACGGCCGTCCTCTCCACGGTATGGTCTACGGTGCACCGCCCCATTTTCCGCCGGGGTCTACCAACTACGACTGCGACAGTCCGAGCGCCTGATGACTGGCTACGCAAGAACGGAAAAAGCGCCTACTGCACTGTCCACTCGAAAGGACGAGCACGCCTTCCATCCAGGCCCACCTAACCCTCGGGAAGCACTGTCCAAAGGCCGGAAATACGCCCGAGGGGAGATATCACCCTGTTCCATGCTATCACGCCTCCAAGAGTCCCGAGCCTCAGGAGACAACGCCCTGAGACAACTCGCCCTCTTGTCACATCGTGCGGAAGGACAGCCATCAGGTGTGACCCTACGGCATGCCGTAATCCGACGAATGTTTGCCGTCTCGGAACTCACCAAGATCGTGCGAACCACTACGGCCATACCCCGGAGACGCGGAGAAAAGACCGTAGTTGACGATAGTCAAACGAGGAACAACAACTCCTCACTGTAACATACATAGCATTGTAAGCGCTACCCTTGCCTCTCCCTTGCGACTATAAAAGGGAGAGTAGAGGCCAGCTTTAGGACAGACCAACCGGAGAAGTCCTAAGCTCTCTCTCTCACACACACACCAATAGCAAACAACTTGCAAACACTTAGACACTCACAAGAGACCTGTGAGCACTTCCCTCTCTCGCCTAGCTTGTAACCCCCTGCTACAAGCACCCCGGTGCAAGGCAACACGACTCTCCTCCCCACTGGACGTAGGGCTTGCTTGGCCTGAACCAGTATAATCCCTGTGTTCCCCTTTGCACACCATCCATAAGCTCAACCGCAAAACACATATTTACTAGCCGGTGTTAGCCCCGCTAAAACTAGCACCGACAGTTGGTGTGCCAGGTAGGGGCCTTTTGCGTGTTGACGTAGGTTTTGGATGGCAACCAGCTCCACCACACTTCCCGCTGGCTCGGTACTCCGGTTCGGGACTCTCGAGTTCGTGGCCACCGGCCAAGGGCTCGAGATGAACCTGCGCCCGATCGGGCCCCATGTCCTTGTCGTCCCAACTCCGGCCCAGCAGGCGGCTGGAGAAGGGACCCCGCAACGCTTCCACCCGCCTCAGAGGACGGGGTAAACGTTGCACGCCGCTCCCGGCGGATCAGGAGGAGGAGGCACAGCAGTGCCAACCAGCCTCTCGCCGCGGGAGATGCGGCCAACCAGGCACCCCCAACGGGGGAAGCCAATACTGCACCAGCCGCTGTCCCGGGATCTCCGGCACCAGCGGCCACGTATCCGCTTGCTGCCCGAAGGACGGGCGAGAATGGAAACACGACGCCGGCCGAACTTTCTCTCCGCCCTCACTGGGGGAGGGGAACGGCGCCATCGTCCCTCTTTGGGCTCCAGACCGCCATGGACGCCCACGTTCGTGCAGTTCGTGCATTGTTGCACGAGCTGTCGGACACTCCAGTCCAGCGCCTCGAGCGCCTGAACAGCCTTGTGGGAGACCACGTGGCATCCTCACCATCATCCCCTGGGGAAAGTGCCAGGACACATGGCGGTGGGGAAACAGATACCACCATCAACCTAACCCCTCGAGAACACTCAGAGGGGTGGGACCGTTATGGTTGGAACTCGTCGTCTCGTCGTAGCTACAACGACGATGATGATGAGTTCTGGGCAAATGTGGACTTCGCCGCCCACACCGACGACTCGGGGGAGAATGCACTGAGCGTCATCTCCAACTCGGACCAGTCCTACATCAACCCCGCACGGGAGTGCTACAATTTGATGCACCCTGATGAGGGGCGGGTGGAGGACGTCCACTCGGGGTGCAACGACGACACACCCCCACCATCGCAACCCCAGCACCAACAAGTCACGCCCCCTCCAGCGGCCCCGCAGACTGCAAGGTCAGCCCCACCGTTAGATCAGGGGGCAGGAACATCTCGCCCCGCACCTCAAACCCCGGAGCTAGAGCAGCTCCGGGAGCTTGAGGCACGGATGGACGAGGACCGCTTGCGCCTCACCCAGCTGCGAGCTACGCTGGAGCACGATGAGCGGCGGAGCGATGGAGAAGCAGCTCGGTGTCGAGCCCGAGATGTTCAGGCCCGAATCGTTGCTGACGACGGGGCCGAGACACCGGGGGCCGCCCCCGGGCAAGCCGAAAGCTCGCGGAGGCAGCGATGCTTCTCCGGAGCATACCTAAGCCCTCCACCGAGGAGGCACGACAGCTCAGGAATCAACTTAAGGACCTCCTGGAGGATGCACCCGTCCTCTAGGCGGAAAGCTCAGCGTCGCGACACCATGGCGCTGAAAGTCACCAGTGTGGCGGCGTAGCACGCCATGAGCGCGAAGCCTCGGTTCGACCCGAGTCTCCAAGGGCCCCGCCAGTCCACCAACGGCTTGGCAAAGACGTCGACGTCCGAGCCATTCTGCAAGCCCGCGGTCAGCGAAAGACTGACGGAGCCGCGCGCGGCTACAGCGTCCATCGGGGCGGGCGCTACGACTCGGATGAGGATCGTGAACCCTCACCCGAGCCCTCGGGTCCTCGCGTCTTCAGCGAGGCCATCCGAAGGGCTAGGTTCCCGCCCCAGTTCCGACAACCGGCCAACATAGCCAAGTACTCGGGGGAAACTAACCCCGAACTCTGGCTAGCGGATTATCGTCTCGCGTGCCAACTTGGCGGCGCGCAGGATGATCTCATCATCATCCGCAACCTACCCTTGTTCCTCGCCGACTCTGCAAGAGCTTGGCTGGAACAGCTTTCCCCGCGTCTGATCTTCGACTAGAGTGATCTGGTCAAGGTCTTCGTCGGAAACTTTCAGGGCACGTACGTGCACCCTGGCAATTCCTGGGACCTCAGAAGCTGTAAGCAGAAGCCGGGCGAGTCCCTCAGGGAGTACATCCGGCGGTTCTCGAAGCAGTATAACGAGCTGCACCAGGTCGCCAACTCCGACGTCGTTGGGGCGTTTGCTGCAGGAACTTCCTGCAAAGAGCTTGTTCATGAGCTCGGGCGCTAGACACCCACCAGTGTCTCCGATCTCATGAAGATAGCAACCAGCTTCGCCTCAGGGGACGAGGTGGTAGGAGCCCTCTTCTCCGACTCCAAGGGCAAACGGAAGGAGGAGGCCCCCGAGGGCACCTCCTCCCGAGGCCTAAACAACAAGGAGAAGAAGAGGAAGGGAAAGGCCCCACTCCGTGACGACTCCCTCGTGGCGGCCACCGAGCCCAAGAGGGAACGACCCCCTCGAGGCCGCTTCGACGACATGCTCAACAAGCCGTGTCCATATCACCAGGGCCTGGTGCATCACACACTCGGGCAGTGTGTGATGCTCAAGAAGCACTACACCGGCAGGCATCCAAGGACGACGCTGGCAAGAAGCCCGCCAGGGATCAGGAGGACAAGGGCGGGAAGGACGATGAGTTCCCGCCCATCGACAAATGCCTCATGATCTTCGGCGGGCCCGGGACCGCCCCTACGCCGCGCGCGGCAGCGAAAGCGCGAGCGCAGGGAGGTCTACTCCATCGGACCAGCGACACCACACTTCCTCGACTGGTCCCACGACGCTATCACCTTCAGCCGGGACGACCACCCGGACTACGTACCATCACAGGGACGCTACCCACTCGTTGTCGACCCCGTCGTCGGCAACACGAGGCTCTCCAAAGTCCTCATGGATGGAGGCAGTGGCCTCAACATTCTTTACGCTGAGACCCTCGACTTGATGGGGATCATTCGTTTGCTCCTCCGGGCCACGACATCCCCGTTCCACGGGATAGTACTCGGAAAAAGCGTGCAACCCCTCGGGCAGATTGATCTGCCCGTTCACTTTGGGACTCCTGACAACTTCAGGAAGGAGGTCCTGACATTTGAAGTGGTAGGCTTCCACGGCACCTACCACGCCATCCATGGGAGGCCATGCTACGCCAAGTTCATGGCAGTCCCGAACTACACCTACCTCAAGCTCAAGATGCCAGGGCCAAAGGGGTGATTACCATCGGCGCCTCCTACCAGCACGCGTTCCAGTGCGACGTCGAGTGCTGCGAGTACGCCGACGTGCTGATGGAGTCAGAGGCCCTCATGACCGACCTCGAAAGGTTGGAAAGGGAGGTCCCCGACCCCAATAAGGCCATGGGCACCTTTGAGCCCGCTGAGGGGGTGAAGGAGGTGCTCCTCGACCCGAGCTCCCCCAACGACAGGGTGCTGAAGATCAGCACCACCCTCGACCCGAAATAGGAGGCTGTGCTCGTCGACTTCCTCCACAAGCACGCCGACGTGTTTGCATGGAGTCCCTCAGATATGCCAGGCATCCCGAGGGAGGTCGCCGAGCACTCCTTGGACATCCGGACCGGGTCCAAGCCGGTGAAGCAGCGCCTGCGCCGATTCGACGAGGAGAAGCGCCGGGCCATCGGGGAGGAGGTGCAGAAGCTCTTGGCGGCCGGATTCATCAAGGAGGTCTTCCATCCAGAATGGTTAGCAAATCCTGTTTTGGTTAAAAATAAAAATGGAAAATGGAGAATGTGTGTCGATTACACTAGTTTAAATAAAGCTTGTCCTAAGTATCCATTTCCATTACCTCGCATTGACCAAATAGTTGATTCTACTGCTGGCTGTGAACGACTTTGCTTTCTTGATGCTTATTCCGGTTACCATCAGATCCGCATGAAAGAGTCCGACGAATTAGTGACCTCTTTCATTACTCCTTTCGGCACATATTGTTACGTAACCATGCCATTTGGCCTCAAAAACACGGGCGTAACTTACCAGCGTTGCATGCTCAAAGTTTTTGGGGACCTCATCGGGCGAACCGTTGAGGCTTACGTAGACGATATAGTGATAAAATCTAGGAAGGCGAGTGATTTAGTAGCCAACCTAGAAAAGGCATTCGACTGCCTTAAAAAGAAAACATAAAGCTAAACCCCGAGAAGTGCGTTTTTGGGGTCCCACGGGGCATGCTCCTCGGGTTCATCGTTTCCGAGCGTGGCATCGAAGCCAACCCGGAAAACATATCGGCCATCACGCAAATGGGTCTGATCCGGAACCTCAAGGGTGTGCAGAAGCTCATGGGGTGTCTCACGGCCTTGAGTCGGTTCATCTCAAGGCTCGGCGAAAAGGGACTTCCCTGGTATCGGTTGCTAAAGAAAAATGAGCACTTTACCTGGACCGCCGAGGCCCAGGAAGCCCTTAAAAGGTTTAAGGCTCTACTTTCAAAAGCACCGGTTCTTGTGCCTCCTACGAAAGAGGAGGGTCTCTTGCTGTATGTCGCTGCTACTAACCAGGTTGTGAGTGCAGCGATCGTCGTAGAGCGGCAAGAAGATGAAACGACCTCGATTTCCGCGAAGGGAAATCCACAGGCTCGAATTGTAATTCTACAGATTGCTTGGAACAATCCATGAAATTACCCATATCTCAGTTGATACCAGGATCCATACAACGGTAATTAAGTCTTACATAAACATTTATTACATCGCCACATTGGCGGAATCAACATTCAAAGATGCTTTGGAGATGCGGAAGCGATTCATCCTTCACGGCCAACTTGAGTGTAGCACGTGACCCTATTCCTCGTCATCATCTCCCTCGAAGTCGTACTCATTCTCGTCACCTGACAGCAAATTTATCAGTACGATTTGTACTGGCCACGGAGCCCACCTATGATAGCAGTTGCTTTGTGAAAAGTGGATGCAAGGCTGATCAAACAGACCTATAGGCTGGGGTTTCCTATGCAAGTGTAATCATTATTTTTAATAGTCAAATTTATATTCCATCCAACTCTAACCATTTCACCCAACCCATTCCAATCCCATCCCATACACCACCTCTCGCACACCTCGCTCTCATTCGGCAGGCCCAACTCCCTCTCGGGCCTGTCTCAGCGGCACACTACCGCATTGGGCACACTGCCGGAAAAATGTCATCCAGGGGGAGAAGAGAACACTCACTACACTAGTAGAAGTTTCACAGGAAAGGTCCATTGCCAACAAGTTGGCATATGTATCGATCGATCAACCACACACTCTGCAGAGGTTTCACTACTCACAAGATTAGCCATCATAGGTGTTGCGCAACACCTAGGCAGAATTTTGGGTGCTTGCTTGCCTAGGTCAGTGCCACCCTACCACTCAGCCCTGGGGTATTCCGGATCCAACACCGTTATGCTGAGACTGGGAGACACAGTACCGGGCCCATTCAGTGGTACTGCGCATCTAGAACGGAACGGGAACCCATCGACCATCTCCGTCCACCCTTATCACCTCTCAACTTAGCAGTAGTGGCACCGTCCTACCAAGTAGTCCAGCCGTCTCCCGCCCATCAGAAGCGAGTGAGTAGAAAAGGATTCCCATGAACCTGAAACTAGTCCTTTCTAGGTTATCAACCAAGCAGGCATCTTCCCTTAGGGGATACTCTCCCCGTGCCATCACAGCACCTCCGTCCTCGGGCTTCAAACCACCAAGGCTATCCCACCCGGAACCTTCTCAACAACTTTACCCGCCACAGGTATCTCGCACGGGGATGCCCAGGTTGCACCCCCTAGCACGACTTGCCCCACGGGCTCGTCTCATATCCCACTTGGTCGACATCAACCCTTACCACGCACCCAAGACGCACGCAGCACTCTCTCCCAGTGGTTATAATCAGGTACATATTCACCGTCCCAATTCCACCACATAGCATATAGCAAGTAGTAAGTAGTGGAATAGTAATAGTATTAAAGCAGCAGCTAATCTAGCAGCGGACAGCAGGGTAAAGTCTTAACAAGGCAGGGAATTCGAATATACTATCATGCATCTATGCATAACATATAATCATAAAGCAATGGCAACAAAGTCATTAGCAATGCGTAAATAGGTTCTAAGGATTTGGTGGGACGTGGCACCTTCGTAGTCATCTCCTAGCTCCTGAAGGTACTCGTGGTCGTCTTCCTCAGTCAAATTCTCCTCCTGCTCTGAAATCGAACACGAAATAGTCGCGTCAGCGACTCCTACAGAGTATTTCAGAAAAATCCAATAAAATAAAGACCCAAATGCACACAAACATAGTCTTAGATTGTAGATCTCATTTTTCTGAGAATTTTGATATATGGTGCGCAATTTTTGGACATCGTATGAATAAGTTATGAGTTTCCGAAGATTATCTTATTTTCTGAAAATGGAAAAATGGCCGAATTACCAGGGGGTGACACGTGGCAGCACGGGATTAGTCGGGGGCACTGTTCATGTTGACCGAGTCAGCGGTTTCGGCGGCAACGACTCTGCTGACATCAGCATGACGTCATTGCTGACGTCAGCGTTGACCGAGTCAACGCTTCCTCTGACCAGTGGGGTTGGGTGACGTCATAGTGACGTCATCTTGACATCATGACACGTGGCAGCGCCAGAGCACGCCACGTGTCAGCGCTAGAGCGCTTCGGCCCAGGCCTACGAGAGCCGGTGTACAGTGGACCGAGAGTGCCGGTTCATGGTCGTCAGACTCGGCTCGTGGCGAACCGGGTGCACCAACCCTCCCTCTTCTCTGTGGTCTGTGGTGGACCGAGCCCATTTCCCCCCTTGCTGTGTGGCTCAACAGCCCGTAGGCGTGGTGTACGGTGGACCGCGGGCTTGGAACATAGCGTAGGGATACGGTCCTTGTGAACCAGGTCTACCTCGCCTTCCTCCCTTCTTTCCCCCCTTCTCTGTTCGATTTTGGCACGGCGGAGCACCTCACCGCCGGCGAGCTCACGCGGATTCAGTGCTGTGGTGGTCTACTTTCCCTCCCCAAGGGTCGATAACCTCCGGCGGGCGGACTAGGCTTCGGTTATATCACAGCCTCGCTAGGTAGGACAGCCCGGTGAGCTTGTTGCATCGATGGTTGGAAACTAGCAGCGGTGGACAACGGCGAGGTGGTGGTGGTTTTGTTTTGGCCCGATTGGGGGTGGCTTCCTCCAATTGAGGCGACCAGCAAGGCATACAAGCCCAAAAGGGCGGGTTTGCGCCTCGGCAAGGTCTTTTTCGTCGCTACGGCGCGCGGCGGCGCTCCGGCGAGGTTGCGGCGCACACGAACAGGGCGGACGGGGGCTCTTTCCGGCGCTAGTAGCTTTGTAGATCGAACGAGAGAGTCGTGGCATTGCTCCACGACGACTATCCTACTCGGTTGGCGATTGGTGGCGCTCGGAGCGGGTGATTTCGGCGTCAGAACGCGTCGGTGGTGAGTGCGCTCCCGCCGGGAACGCGTCGTGCTGCGTTCTCGGTCTAGCAAGGCTCGTAGCCCGGGGGTTTCGGCCGGTCGCGTGAGTGTGTGGTGCAGGATCTCCCTGAGCCGGTAAAGGCTCATGCCTGCGCGTCCCGTGGGCGGAACGCCATGGCGAACAGCAAGGCGAGGTTGGCATGAGAGAGCTCCAGCGACTCACCGTGGTGTCAGAGTAGTTGGGATAGTGGGGCCGTGTCGAGTCGGTGCCGTGCAGGTGGATCGCAGTGCAGTGCCGAACAGCGACGGGGCATCGGCTTCTCCTCCGTGCCCGACTCCGGCATGCTCCACGGCGGCAGTGCTTCGGCGGTGCTCCCTTCCTTCTCTGCCCCGCCTTCTCCCTCCCTCTCTGCTATGCGGTGTGGTGCGGTGGTTTGTGCCGCGGCGGCGGCGAGTGGGAACGGGGCTAGGGCTGCTCGGGCAGTCCCCTTTTATAGCTGAGCTCAATTAGCTCCAACGGCGAACGGCCGTGATCTGCCGAACGGAAATCAAGGGCTGTGGCGAGCGCCCGGCTAGGGTTTCGTGGTGCCTTGGCGACCAAGGTGAGGGGACAGGCGGGGGACAGTTTCGTCAGGTGTGGCGCTGTCGGGTGAGGCTCTGTCGGGGTAGTGCGCGCGGTCACGCGATTTGCGTGCACCCCCTCGCCTTCGCGAGGAAGAAGAACAGTGGGGGGGGCGAGAGCGGCTGACAGGTGGGGCCGAGCTGGCAGCGATGGCGCGCGTGTGTGGTCGGCATCGCGCGTGCGCGCGGTATTGGGCCGCGACTTGGGCCGGCTGGCTCGCGCGCGAGATGAAAAGGGAAAAGAGGCGGGCCGGTTGGGCTGGGCTGGCACGGCGCGAGCACCCGCGCGGGTGAGGCCAAGCAGGCCGGCTGGGCCGAATGGCTGGCTAGCCTTGCCCTCTCTCCCTCGCTTTTTTTCCGTTTTCTATTTTAATTTCTAGTGTTCAATTTAAGCATGTTTATGCTTTAGTATTTGTATGAGTACTCAAGCCATTCATAAGATGCAAATAAAATCCACATATGCACATAGCTAGTGAAAATAACTAAAAAGAAGTTGGGGTGCAAAGACACATATTTATAGCATGTAGATTTTAATTCCTATATGCATGCACATGAAATAGGGTTTTAGTGCAATAAAGATGAAAATTTTAATTGGTTGGTATTTTTGGGTTGTGTGGATTTTTAGGGTTGTTACAGAAGAAGGACACGCCTTACCAGTGCAGCGGCCGGTCTACTTCATCAGTGAAGTCTTGTCCGAGACCAAGACACGCTACCCTCAGATCCAGAAGCTAGTGTACGCGATCGTTCTTGCTCGACGCAAGTTGCGGCACTACTTGGAATCCTATCCCGTGACTGTGGTGTCATCATTCCCCCTCGGGGAGGTGATCCAAAATCGGGAAACGACTGGGAGGATCGCCAAGTGGGCCATCGAGCTCATGGGTGATGGCATCACCTACGCGCCACGCAGAGCCATTAAGTCCCAGGTGCTTGTGGACTTCGTGGCAGAGTAGACCGAGACACAGCTACCGCCACTCCCGACCCAAGAAGAATATTGGGTCATGTACTTCGACGGGTCGATGATGAAGAATGGTGCTGGCGCAGGCATTATCTTCATCTCACCCCTCGGGGTCTGGCCCAAGTACCTACTGCGGCTACACTTCACAGCTTCCAACAACGTAGCCGAATACGAGGCTCTGGTCAACGGTCTCCACATCGCCATCGAGCTCGGGATCAGACGCCTCGAGGTCCGAGGCGATTCCTAGCTCGTCGTGGATCAGGTCATGAAGGAGTCGACGTGCCAGAACCCCAGAATGGCCGCCTACTGCAAGCTGATGCGGTTGCTCGAGGAGAAATTCGACGGCCTCGAGCTCAACCACATCGCGCGTCGGTACAACGAAGAGGCCGATGAGTTGGCGAAAATCGTGTCCGAAAGGGCCACGGTCCCGACGGGCGTATTCGTCAATGACCTCCTTAAGCCCTCGGTCAATGCCGATCCCTCAGGGGCTAAGGGGAAGAAGAAGACCCCCAAGCCCCCGGGAGAACCCGGACCGTCTCCAAGCCACGCAAGCCCGTCGGGGGCTGCCGACCCTTCCAACAAAGGGGAGTCACCCGAGACCCTGGCTGAAGATGGCAACGAAGCCGAAATGGACGACGACGAGCCGGACTGGCACGAGCCGTTGGTCAGCTGGCTTGTACGAGGAGTTTTACCTTCGGACAAGACCAGAGCACGACGACTGGCTCGCAAAGCCAAGTCTTTCGCTATGATCGACGGTAGCCTCTACCGACGGAGTCCCTCGGGCGTGCTCCAGCACTGTATTCCTTTCAGTCAGGGCAGACGCCTGCTTGAAGAGATACACGCCGGAGCCTGCGGTCACCACGCAGCGCCAAGGACCCTTGTCGGTAACGCCTTTCGACAAGGCTTCTACTGGCCAACCGCCGTGGCCGATGGTACTGAGGTGGTACGCTCCTGCGAGGGGTGCCAGTACTATGCTCGGCAGACTCACCTGCCAGCTCAAGCCCTCCAGACGATCCCACTCACTTGGCCGTTCGCTGTATGGGGACTGGACCTTGTCGGGCCCCTCCAGAAGGCGCCCGGGGGCTTCACCCACTTGCTTGTCACCATCAACAAGTTCTCGAAGTGGATCGAGGCACGGCCCATCGCCCAAATCAGCTCGGCTCAAGCGGTGTTGTTCTTCACCGATATCGTCGACCGGTTTGGTGTCTCGAACTCCATTATCACTGACAACGGCATACAGTTCACCGGAAAGAAATTTCTGGCTTTCTGCGACGAGTACCACATACGATTGGACTGGGCAGCCGTCGCCCACCCGAGAACGAACGGCCAGGTAGAACGTGCCAACGACATGATTCTCCAAGGCCTTAAGCCGAGGATATTCAACCGATTGAATAAATTCGGCAAGGGGTGGCTGACAGAGCTCCCGGCATTGATATGGAGTCTAAGGACTACGCCATGCCGAGCCACGGGCTTCACGCCCTTCTTCATAGTGTACGGTGCAGAGGCCGTCCTCCCCACGGATCTGGAGTACGGTGCCCCGAGGATCCGAGCCTACGACGAACAGGGCAATCAAACGTCCCGCGAAGACGCGCTGGACCAAGTCGACGAAGCCCGGGACATGCCCTGTTGCACTCGGCGAAGTACCAGCAATCCCAACGCAAGTACCATGCTCGGCGCATCCGAGGCCGAGCGTTCAGCGTAGGCGATTTGGTGCTACAGCTCAGGCAGGACAACAAAGGGCGCCACAAGCTCACTCCGCTGTGGGAAGGACCGTTCATCGTCGCCGAGGTGCTACGCCCCGGCACATACAAGCTCGCGAACGAGAAGGGCGAGGTCTACAGCAACGCTTGGAACAGCGAACAGCTACGTCGCTTCTATCCTTAAGATTCCGAGCATTGTACTATTTTGAAAATCTTGAAATCAATGAAAAGACCCGACTACTACTCTTTTTACATTATTTTTAGATTTTCAATCCGAGCCTACAATCGGAAGTGAAATGACCCTTTATTTTCACCGCACAGTAAAAGCGTGGCTCGGCATAACCTACGGAAAGGCCGACCCTCCCTCGGGGGCTAGGACGGGGGGAACCCCTGGACTTTTCCGAGGTTCAACAATTTTGGAAACGCAAAAAAATTTCAAAATTCGTCGAATTCGTTTCTCCCTAAAACGCGCTTCCCTTTGGAAATCAAGCATGAACTTATAGAATTCGGAAGAGTGAGGGAAGTCCCAGAGAATAGAGCCGGCCGAGTTGAGGAGACCGCTTACGCTCCAGGGCCACAGCATCTCCCCTCGCCACTCCACGTTCGAAGGCTAACCCGCACTCGGAAGAAAACCTATAAGATCTACGCTTGGCCAAGGGAGGAAGCTCAGGAGGAAACACCTAAGCCTTTTTTCTAAGGATTCTTTCTGCCAAAGTTCCTAGGACATCGGCTGCGTCTATGCCGCTAAAGCTACGACACCCGAAAAGCGTCCCCCGAGGCTCGATGGCCCGGGCACAGGATCGGCAAGGAAAAACGCCTAAGAAAAAAAAGCACGAAACAAAGCGAAGCAAACATTCAGCAAATATTTACATAAATATTGAGGCCACGAAGGGCCATATTGTTTGTTTCCTCTCAAGCCACTCATGAAAGATTACTTTTTACAAGGGCACTGTGGACCGCTTCTTCTTCACGGCAGGTTCAGGGGAGGGAGCTCGACTTCGGCTTGAAAGAGGCCCGCCAGCGCTTCTCCTGGCTCCTTCATCGAATCCTCCAGCGTCAGGAGCTCGGCATCGTCGGCTTTAAGGAAGCCCTCGCTGACAGGGCCGGCGTCAAAATTCCCATAGTGGGACTTCACGACCGCCAGTGTCTTTTGGACACCCGTCAGAAGGGCCTCCTTGATCCGGCCGCTCATGCTGCCGTGGAGTGCCTCCAGTCGGCTCCGGTGCGACATCCCTGAGGGTTCCCCACCGGTGCCGACGGAGTCACACAGTGCCCGCGCGACCTTCTGCAGGTCCAGGTGTTCGGCCACCTCGCCGTCGTAAGACACCTGCAGAACTGTGGGAGCAAAACACGGAGATGAGTAAAAATACAGCGAGCAACCGAGACGAGCAAAATGGAAAAAAATACAACGCTGCGCTTACGGTTAGCCTCTTCCTGAGCCTTCTGTGCCTCCTTCCCAGCCAAGTCCGCCGCGCTGAGCGCCAGGCGCAACGCCTCCCGAGTCTCATCCAGGTCGAGAGCCAAGGCCTCGGCGGCCGAAATCTTCTCGGCGGTGAGCTCTCGGGCGGCGTCACGCTCCCTCGTCATCACGGCCAGAGCGCTCTCCAACTCCTGCACTAGCGTTGCCGAGGCAGCGGCTCGGCCCTGCGCCTCCGCGACCTCCCCCTTCAGGATAGTGTTGTCGACACTAACTTCGGCAAGCTTGGAGGTCGCGGCGGCGAGCTCGCCTTGGGCGCGGGCAAGGGCTTTCCCCTTGAGGTCGAGTTGCTTCCAGAGCCCGAGCCTGCCACGAAGGAAGCGGGACTTGTCCCGGGAGGTGTGCATGAGGTCCTGGAAAAAAGGAAGAAGCGGAAACGGTAAGAACGATGCTCATATGCAGGAAAAGTTTACGAGACACAGGGATTTACCTGAAGCTGGGCCGGGAGGCCCTTCTCGAGGAGATCGGCGATCGCGCGGAGCCCCACCGCCGAGCTAAACCCGAGCTCCTGAACGGCGTCCCACTTGGGGGCCTCGAGGTCATCCCGGAGCGAGAAGACGGGCGGCGCTTGAGGGTCCGCACGGTCCGCCCACTCGATCCGGGAGGCGGTTAGCTCCCGAGGCTGAGGATCCCTCAAGGCCAGCGCCCAGGGGCCTTCCTCAAGGGCGGGGGGAGCTCCTGCGCTGACGCCCACGGCCGATGACCCCGTGGCAGTAGGCTCCATGGGGGCGGCATCGGCTGGCGCTCCCGAGGCGTCTCCGGAACCGACGGTCGAGGCTTCGCAAGCCCACGCTGGCTCCACCTCCAGGTCGATCACGGGCACGACGACGACAGCCACCGCCGAGGTAGCCTCCCCCGAGGGAGGAGCCTCCGACGCCACGGGCGGACCCGTGGGGGGATGGACTTCCTCGCCCACCGACCGGGCACTCCCCCCGGCCGTGTCATGAACCCGCACCTTCAGGACCTTCAGGTGCGACACCTGGAGGTCCGCCCCTGAGCGTTTCCTGAAGCAGAGAAGGAAGAAAGGAGCGCTCATGAATGGATCCCCACTAGAAGGAATTACAGGTAAAGATACTTACCTCGTTTTCGGAATCACTCTCTTCTTCTTCACAGCGCCCACGCTCGGCGAGACGACGGATGGAGCGGGCTGCGCCGGCGGCGGAGGAGTGGGCGCCAACCCGGCGTTCGGGCCAGCGCCGCCCAGTGACGAGGGCTCCACCTGGGCGCCGGTGGGCTCCTGCTCCGGCGGCGTCTTCCCAGCACTCCCCCCGTCTTCGGTCGCCGCGCCGACCAACGACGCGTCGGCGGGGAGGGTCCGCCGAAACAGGGGACTCTCAGTCCTCCCGCTGGAACCTCGGGGCATCTCGGGTGCCGGGCCTGAGCCCGTCCCCGGCCCCTCTGGCCGAACCACGCTGCTGGTGGCGGGCGGAGCCCCGCCTTCTGATGTCGCCCTGCCAAGAGCCGCGTCCTTGGACGTGGTCTCCGGCAGGTTTGCCCGAGGGTTCGGATCACGAACCCCGGCACTTCCGCCGGCGGATGCTGACAGCGGAGCCTTTCCGGGCTCGTCAGCGCCCACCACGGGCTGTGTGGCCGCAATCGGCCGGTCAGACTCCATCAAATCAAAGATGGAAAAATCACATTCTTCTTCATCATCTTCGTAGCCGTCATCATCGGTGGGGGTATCCACCTCAGGCTCCCCGGCCTCCCTCAGGCGGCAGAGGCGCTGGGAGGACTCCTCCACCTTCCGCGCCCTCTTCTGCTTCCGGGCGGTCACCTTGTCCTTCCTCGCCTTCTCCTCCGTGGCCCGGAGGCGGTTCTAGGTTCGCCGCTCTTTGTCCTCCGGTACAGGCGGAAGGGAAGCCTTCCCGGTCCTCGAAAGGCCCTACGAAGAACGAAGAAGAAAGGTTAGGAGGAAGATGGGGAAACCAGCGGTCCGATCAAACGAACGACACTTACCAACGCCGGGAAGCCTGCGCAGGCACGCATAGGCACCCGGTTCACCTCCTCCCAGGTGGGATAACCCCCCACCATGTAGCCGACGCGGCGCATGACCTCCGCCTCGCCAAGGTCACAGGCCAGCATCGCCGTGCCCTCCCGCTGTGACCCGGTTACCATTTGATGGAGCGCCAGGCGGCGCTCCATCAGAGGTAGCACCGTCCGCATGTGGAAGTTCCCCGCCACGCCGGCCCCCGTAAGGCCCCTTTTGTTCAACTCCTTGAGCACGTCGAAGTACACGTCCAGGTGCTTTGACTCCTTCGACGGGCACCCCCACTCCCATTGGGGAAGGGGACCCATGAGCGCCCTTCCCGTGAACTTGGGGAAGAGACCCCCATCGTTGCGAAGGTAGAACCAACCACTGTGCCACCCTTTGTTGGAGGAGGGGGCCTTACAGGGGATGTACGACGAAGAGCGGATCACGAGGCCGCACCCCCCCGCGCGCTGGATCTCCCGCGGCTTCTTCGCGCCGACCCACTTGGTGTACCAGTCGACGCGGGAAATGCGGCGCCACAGGTTCCAGTGCGGGGGACCCCGAAGTAGCCTTCACACAAGGCGGTAAAAATCGACGCCTGTGTGATGAAATTCGGGGTGAGGTTGTGGAGCTCCAGCCCGTTCTCGAAGAGGATGGCCCGGCAGAAGCGGCTCTGCGGCGAGCCGAGCCCGCGCTCGTGGTAAGCAACGAAGCTCACCACGTACCCCTCGCCGGGGTTCGGCTCCTCGTGGTCACGCGGCGGCACGACCCACTCTGGGTGCCGCGCGTCGGTACGAGGACGCAATAGCCCCAGAGAGACGAGGCGCTCCAGCTGTGCCTCTGTCACAGTGCTCCTCGGCCACGGCTCCGGCCTGAGGACGTAGGCGGCGGCGTCGGTGGCGGCGACATCGGCGGCGGCGTCGACAGCGGCGGAGGAGGAATCCATGGCAAGCGAAGGGGGGAAGGATTGCGGGAAGAACAACGGCCGCGGCAACAATCTCTCTCTCAAGCAGGCAACGAAGGCGAAAGAGCGGGTAACGAAGGTAAGAAAGCGAATGGTCGTGCGAGCGAATGGCTAGGGTAGAAAGAAAAAACCGTAAGTTTTTCTTATAAACTCCGCCGGCGGATCGTGGGTGGATGCGGAGGATTCGCCACGTTAACTGCGCGGGCCTCGCCATGATCCCCACGCCGCCGCCATCGCCGCGCACGCAAACCGCCTCGACTGAGCCGAACCGTCGCGTCCGTCAGGCGTTGCGCCTCAAAAGGTGAGCCGAATCATTACAACTGCGCACCTCGATTCCGCCAACATTTTCTCCTTCCCAACGAAGGAACCCCGGGCTCGGGCGCCCGTTACGTTCCCAGGGGATCGAAGACTGGCCCTCCATGGCTCGAACAGTCGCTCCAGGGAAACCGAGTTAGGGACAGCTAGTGGATGGGTCACGAAAACGGCCAGTATCCCGACGCCCGAAACGTCATAAGGGACATCCCATGTTGTGTCCAAGTCCCAGTAGCGAGTCGGTTACGTGGAATCCCTCAGTGGGAGGCATCATGCCCTCGGGACCCATCGAAGGGACCCGACATCCACAAACTGACCCTCGGGGAACATTTGGAGTGTGCTTAGGCCGCTAGCCGACCCCCAACGAACGGGGCACGGACCTCCACTTGGACCAACCCGTTTGTAGCTCACCAGAAATGCCGACTCGTGCCCCAGCGGGGAAGTCGAGTAGGACCAAACCTTTCTCTTTCCGAAAAAAGAGCGTGAAGGTCGAATTAAAAAAAGACAGAGAAGAACCTGACCGATCTCCGATACGAAAACGGAGGCTCGGGAACTTGCCCTTCACCTTGGAAAGACCACCGAACGACCTCCCAACACGATGGGAGGCTCGGGGGCTCCGCTTCCAAGGAAACAAAACCCGTAAATAAATCGAAAAACACCCGAGGACTAACAAAGATGATTCTAAGCCTTTGAAGGGATATATCATTGCAAAGTTTGGGGTACCCAACTTCAATGCAAAAACGATCATTCCCAACGCGGCCCGGCCCAAGTAAGGTCAATGGAAGCCTACGAAGGCCGCGCCCGGTTCCCACGAAGGCCGCGTCTACAGAGGCCCACGACGTCATTGCACCAATGACAGCCAACCCTCGGGAGAGCGGCACCCTCAGCGCCAATTCTCCGATTCGCCCGAGCCTCCTCGGGAGAGCTCGGGAGAGCGGCACCCTCGGCGCCCAAATCTCCGATTCGCCCGAGCCTCCCCGGGAGAGCTCGGGAGAGCGGCACCCTCGGCGCCCATTCTCCGATTCGCCCGAGCTTCCCCATCCCCCTCGAGCGCAATCTCACAAAGGCATCCAAGGCACCGGTGATGTCAGCAGAGCAATCTTGGACCACAAGAGACCTCTCTGACCACTTTACAGGCACTGTCCCGTTAGGCGAGATTCTCGACGCGACTGTGCTTCGCACGCCCCTGACGGCCATACCACCTGTCAGGATTTCCCTGGCAGCGGATTTGATAGGCCCACTACGGCCGTTCTCTCCACGGTATGGTCTACGGTGCGCCGCCCCGTTTTCCGCCGGGGTCTACCAACTACGACTGCGACAGTCCGAGCACCTGACGACGGGCTACGCAAGAACGGGAAAAGCGCCTACTGCACTTTCCACTCGAAAGGACGAGCACGCCTTCCATCCGAGCCCACCTAACCCTCGGGAAGCACTGTCCAAAGGCCGGAAATACGCCCGAGGGGAGATATCACCCTGTTCCATCCCATCACGCCTCCAGGAGTCCCGAGCCTCGGGAGACAACGCCCCGAGACGAATCGTCCTCTTGTCACATCGTGCGGAAGGACAGCCATCAGGTGTGACCCTACGGCATGCCGTAATCCGACGACTGTTTGCCGCCTTGGAACTCACCAAGATCGTGCGAACCACTACGGCCATACCCCGGAGACGCGGAGAAAAGACCGTAGCTGACGATAGTCAAACGAGGAACAACAACTCCTCACTGTAACATACGTAGCATTGTAAGCACTGCCCTTGCCTCTCCCTTGCGACTATAAAAGGGAGAGCAGAGGCCAGCTTTAGGACAGACCAACCAGAGAAGTCCTAAGCTCTCTCACACACACACCAATAGCAAACAACTTGCAAACAGTTAGACACTCACAAGAGACCTGGGAGCACTTCCCTCTCTCGCCTAGCTTGTAACCCCCTACTACAAGCACCCCGGTGCAAGGGAACACGACTCTCCTCCCCACTCGACGTAGGGCTTGCTTGGCCTGAACCAGTATAATCCCTGTGTTCCCCTTTGCACACCATTCGTAACTTCAACCGCAAAACACATATTTACTAGCCGGTGTTAGCCCCGTTAAAACTAGCACCGACAGTATGCTGAGTTGTTTTCGGTTGCCGTGTGTGTCCCGCTGTGTTTTACGGTCATCACCGAGAACATGCAATCACCTGTTGGCTCGTGGATACCACGTTTAGTAGTTTTGGGTCGTGAATTTGGGACATCGGCTATTTCAAAAGAAATTTTGTTTTGGCTCCCATTCACCCCTCCTCTAGTCGCCGTTTCCGGTCCTTCAAGGTCATCGGTTGATGCCAGTGATCTAACCCTCATGCTATCACTGTCGGTCGGGTATTAGAGAGTACTAGAGCTCGCAGTGACCCTTTGTTGGATACTTAGATCCAGTAACAATAATACGTTTCTAGTGATGATGCGCAAGCCCATCGCTACCGTGCCCGCTGCCGGTAGTGATCTACACTGACCAGCTATACTAGCTAGTAAAAGATTGAATTGTAGACAAAGACGGATCGATATATCGTTTTGTTAGTTTGAATTTGCTATTCTTAGATCGAATAGCTAAAAACTTAACTCGCAAGCAAAGAAGGTTTGTCCAAAGAGAGTAACTGAGCGTAAATTATAATTAAGCCACCGAGATGGTGGAGACGAGGAAACGTGTATACATGCAATGCAATCTAGAGAACACGAACGTGCAAGCAACCAAAGTCATTACTCCTGCTGCCTGTGCTTGTGCAAATTTACCTTGCCCTTGAGGTGTAAAGCAGGTCACGGTCGAGAGCGACCTTTTGTTGCCTCACTTTAGCATTATATATTTCTCAAACTCACACACCATTTGGCGGGCGTGACTGTTGCTAGCTAGCTAGCGCAACAAACTAGCTTTATGTCGGGAAACCGTATCTTGCTTTCTACTTTTAGCTCCCAAGTTCTGTGATATGACGGAGATGATGAGCTGATTGCTTGGAGTATAAACATACTACATACTCCGATCCAATCCAAATATAAATGTATATGCGTCGCTACGCCCAGCTTTTTCGGGGGATTAATATATGAACAGCGCGCTGGCTTTTCGGGAGCCTTCTGGATCTCAAAGTAGAAAGTGATGAGGAAAGCGAGAGTCGTTGCTGCATTGTAGCCCAATGCCTCGTCACACCATCACACATAGATAGATATATATAGTAATACTAGTAGTAGTGTATATAAATGGAGGACGATGCTTCATTTCACCGCACACTGCACAAACATTAACATAACCCTTTGCCTGAGCCAGATCACGCAGTGGAAACCACTAATCAAAACCAGCTCGAATGCGATGCGGCCTGCTACGTGCAATGGCCGAGAGCAAACGACATGCAACCAGACAAAAGCTAGCTAGAGCGAATAATGAAGACACCACGGCCCGGCCGTAACATGTACTGCAAGGCTAGCTATAATAACCTATTATAGATAATTATACTAGCGCTATCTAGCAGTGGTGATATATATATATATATATATATATATATATATATATATATATATATATATATATATATATATATATATATATAGGCCGGTGATCTGGCCTTGTCTCTGTGGTCCGAGGCCGTGCTTTATGCGCGCCGGAGTTGGCGATGCCATTAAACAAGGTGGTCCTTGGCGGAGGCAGGCGACACCTGTCGCCTCTCGCCGGCGTGAGGAGGCGCCAAAGTCACCGCACCACCGCGCGGAGACGGCGATGCGCGCATAAAATAATAGCGCGCCACCCCGGCCGCGCGCCATATTCCGCCCCCCTGCCCCTGCCCGCCGTCGTACGTACGTGCTCGCTTGCATTGCCCGAAATAGCAGCCACGTTATTTTTTACGGGCGCGATCGACGTCTAGCTATAGTAGCTGCCTCTGCCTGCCGCTGCTGCCCCGATCGGTCCGGCGCGGGCGGGTGGCGCGGCGCGGTTGGGCGAGTGGTCACCCATCGGCGCAACAGCGCAGCGCACCATGGATGATGCTAATAAGCCTGCTGTCATGCTGTGCTGTGGCACGCGCGGACGTCTGCGAATTGTGATAGATGGAGTTGGCTAGCTAGCGCATGTCGTGCTGATGCGCGCGGCCGGTGATGCATTTGCATTGGTCTCTGTGTCACCCTCCGTCTAAAAAAAACTACAGTGCTCTAGTTCCATCTCTAATAAAATTATTTGAAAATTTTAAATTTACTCGCGTCACCAACTCAAGCTCAAGTGGTCAGGCTAGAAATTGTATGGCGTCAACTAAAGATTTTAATTTATGCAGCTCCGAACTAAACCGACACAGTGTGTTGGATCGGAGGTTATTGCTACGGTCTCGATCGTGCTCTTGCCAGTTAAGGGTTTATATTTGCCACTTAGGCCTTACTCCTAACATGGGTCAATATTTGACACTTGTGAAAGTAGCCCTAGGCCTGCTAATGCGGGCAAACCCTCCCCAAACCCGCCCAACCCATACATCAGGAGAGGGAGTGCCCAACCCGACCCTAGCTACCCAAATAAATAAGTTGCTAACCCGCCCCGCCCCGCCCCGTCCCACGTACTCGACTCTCGATCCGCTTTCTCTGAGATGCATAAGGAGCACTGACTCGACTCGAGAGACGAGTCACCCGAGATAGGGAGGATACCAACCCGCCACGACCCGTTTTATCTGTGAACCAAACCCGTTCCGACACACAAGGTAGGAAAATCCGTTTCCTCCGTACACACACACTCCGTATTGAAACCCGCTCTAAAAAAACCCGTTTCACCCTACCCCATTTGCAGGCTTATGTGAAAGCAATAAGAGCGGAAGTAAGAAACAACTGATCGAGGAATTAACAAAAGAAGAGTTGGGACTGAGTGACAGTCCATGGACGAGGGAGCTAGTGACGGACTAAATTACACGTGAGACTGAGGGATGGACACAGCATTTTACGGTTTTTAGGATGTGTTTGGCTGGTTGAAAAACAATTTGTTTCTTACGTGAATTTGGGGAATCGACTCTAGACGGGTTTCTCAAACGCTGAAACATTTTTTGGCCATGCTCAAAACACCAATGGTCTGGTTTCACACTAACCTGCTCCGGCCGCGTCCCTTGGAGTTCCCATGAAAAACACTATCATTGTCATTTTATCTGAAAGGATCGAGGATGTCCAAGAGGAGGTGAATTAGGCAACTAGTAAATTTTTCGAAATACAATTCAACCTATCGCCATTTGCCCAACTTCACCGCACAAGTGCACAAGTGTTTTTCTATCCTAATACAAGTTATACTACGGTAAGAAAGTAGAATGCACAAAGTAAATGCGGAATGTAAAGATATAGAAAGTGCAAGCCGAGTTTTTCCCAAGGTATCGGAGAGTTGGCACTTCGCACTAGTTCTCGTTGGAGCACCCGCGCAAGGGTGTAGCTCGCCCTTAATCCGCGCAAGGACCAAGTGCTCTCTACGTGCTGATTCTTTGCCTCTCCGGCGCGGTGAATCGCCCACAACCGCTCACAAGCTTGACTTTTGGGCCGCCCACAAGCTCTCCAAGCGGTCACCAAGACTCCGATCAACACCAAGCCGTCTAGGAGATGCCGATCACCAAGAGTAACAAGCTCGAACTCTCACTTGACCCAAACAAGGCCAAAGAGATGAATGGATGCACACAAGTCACTCTTGATCATACTCTAGGGAAGAAGATCACGAATTGGAATTCTCTTAACCTCCCTAGTGCTTTGGCTCTCTCTCAAGGTCTCAAGGTGTTCTCAGCTGTTAGAAGTGGCAAGAGACCTCCCATGGACGAGCACAAGGAATATAAATACCCTCCACACAAGTCCATGGCCGCTAGGCACAAAACCCTCTGTTTTCGGGTGCATCAGACGCTCTTTAGTTCACACCGGACGCGTCTAGTGGTCAAAAACCCTCTCTGGAACTTTTTGGACCCCCGCCAGACGCTCCCGACTTTGTTCGGTGCAGCGTCCGGTGATTGTCCAGTGCTATAACCTAGCACAGCTGCGCACATCGGACGCTCAAACAGTGAACACTGCGCGTCCGGTGGCTTCGAACTCGTGTCCGGTGCTCTCTGCGACTACATCGGACGCTCTGGCCCGCGTCCGGTGCAGTGTCTGGTACAACATTTAGGCCTCAAACTTCGTCAAATCGAAAGCTTTTAAAAACGAAGTTTGTTTCAAATGTTCACCAGACTCTCTTTGCACTCTCTAGACCTAGGTTTGATAAGTGTGCACCACACTACCATCTCCAAGACAAGTCTAGATCAAGCTACACATTCAAACACCCTTAATAGTACGGCCAAAGAGAAAACAAGACGTAAACTACTCCAAGTGTCTTTCAACTCCAAACGACACTTGGAACTAGTCTATCATTGTCTTGTCTTTCATCCTTTGAAAATCGAATCGAATTCCATCTTCAGGGGCTTGAACCTGCATGTTATTATGACCTAACCACTAGGTTATCCTGCAAAACACACGTTAGTCATAATAACCTCCTCGTTGTCATTAATCACCGAAACCACTAGGGCCTAGATGCTTCATTATCCATGCATCTGCGTTCGTTTAGGCATTAGGCATACAAATCGAGCAATGACTCAAGCAGACCTAAGTCACTGTCGCCATCCTTGGCCTGTATGTGAGAAAAGAAAGACGGAGTTGAGGGGATGACAAGAACAACCACCACCACAGCAAATTTTTTCTGTGACGGCCGGAACCGTCAGGGAAAGGCACTAAAACCGTCAGGAAAAACTTTCCGTGATGGTTACCGTCAGGGATAACCCGTCAGGAAATAAACGTCACGGAAAGTGCACCTTCCCTGACGAAAAACCATCAGGAACCATTCCCTGACAGTTTCTGCCGTCAGGAATGAGTTTCCCTTTCGGTTTCTTCTTACCTGTCAGGAAACATGTTTTCCTATCGGTTACATCACCGTCAGGGAAGGTTCAAAAATTCCCTGTCTGCTATGTACCGTCAGGGAAGGTTTAGACTTTCCCTGTCAGTATAGTACCGTCAGGGAAGGCTCATCCTGTTCAGCAAAACATATTTTTAATATCAACTAAAGCTCAATGAACTATTCATTCAATTCATAGCTGATCCTTTTCACATAAGTACAATGAACCATTCAACCATAAGAGAATATAAGTATTATATTCAAATTTGTGGATACATGTATCATCATCACTAAAAATTCATACATCTAGCAACATGTGCCAACTTAAGTCATACATGAAGCAACTGCAGGTCAGCAAAGAACCTAATTTAAGCCATACAACTCTGATTATGAAGCTAGTACCTCCCTAAGTCATAAATCAGAGGCAACATGAGCTACTGCTTAGTAAATGGTCAGTGGACTGTCTGTTGCACACACACTGATCAAACATGCTGGTTGCAGCCCAAATCATATTACCATGAACAAATATGATGGCTCAGCAAAATACTTCCAACCATCACCAGTCAATGCCATCGCTGTTGTGGTCCAGGTTTGCTAAAACATGAGGATCCATCTCCAGTTGCCCTATACATGAAAAAGAAATGATCTGAATATATTTACATTTGGCATATGAACCATGAAAGACAGAAACAGGAGTTACATAAAAACTTCAGAATGGTCTAGTTGTAGGCTGGTAACCATATCCCCACTGATGTAACAGCTATTGTGATTCAACAGTGCTAGTAAATTCTGGTGGTATGCCTATTTGAACCTTTTGACAAATGAGCTGCAAGCAAAGTACCAAATATGATTCATACATATTTTGGGCATAAGGCTGCAATCAAATAATTGACCAAAGTAGAATTCTACATCAAGTACGGCCTACTAAAACATTAACTAACAAGCATTCTAAGGATAACTAAAATAGTAAAAATTTAACCTGATATTAGCAGTAACAATTTTATATAGAACAAATAAGCAACTAGTAATAAAAAGCAGTTTTATCACGCACAAGCAGTCCATAGAATTTCATTAAACCCTACTAATTTTGCAACAACCAAAGTTTCGATTTTTTTATGAGAAGAACGGCATCACAGTTATAGTGATCTAAGACAAGATATCAGAGGTAAAACTTATTGGCTATATAAAATGTCTATCATTTAAGTGAGGTCTGGAAGGAGATAACAACAGCACCTGGAGAAATCTGAGATGGACGATTGGAGCTCAAGCAAATAGAAGTAAAATCAACGCTTCCCCTTTCCCACCTGTACAAGTAGCACAACTTGCTTCAGATAGTCAAATTAATACTGCCATGTTTCATGAGCGTGCAGCATGAACCAGGTGTGATGACCACAAAACCAGTCTTACTCGTTAGAATACAATTTGATATTCAATTTTATCCCAAAACAAATTTAAGACCACCATATGCCATACACTACTTGAACTGAGGAAGCAAAAAATAGGTTCTGCACTTACAATTTCAGAATTTGTTCTTCAATCTGCAAATGAGCACATACAACAAATAAATTGTACTAGAACTTAGAATATGTGAAATTCTCTCAACTTGAAATATCAGAGAAACTTGGAAAAAAAGATTGAACCTAATAGGCATTTAAACAAGGGAAACTTAAACTGCATGAGCATCAGATCATGTACAGGTCAACAAAGAGCAAAAATAAAGTGTGTGGGATAATCTTACAATGTAACTTTCTTCAGTTGCCATACATATGAAATCTACGAGTAATTCAAATCTCAGTTGCCATACAGAGATCAGCTAAGTTAAACTCAAACAGAACATGCTATCATGTTGACCTCCATACAGAGATCAGCAAGAAAAAATTGAATCTTATATAGAAAAGTAGTCTATCATAATAACATATAGCATTGGCGGCACCAGACTAAAATTATTTTTGTACAGCAAGAAAGTTTAAATCTTATATAGAGAAGTAAGCAATGGTGGCACCGACCAAAAATATTTTTGTACCATACAGTAAGAACCAAGCGCAGTTAGGTATCTCACCGTTGTGTTACAGAGGTTTGGGAAGGCCTGGGACATTTTGGATGGCACTCTGCAGCAGCTACACATCTGGATACATATATCTATTACAGCATGCCTTTACATTAAGATAGACACTTCCACCTGTTAATGAAATAGACACTGACAGTTCAAAGAACAAAGCAATTTCTGAAAACATGCAGAACCTATTGACAGGAAGGACCAACCGCATGCTAATGGTTCAATCATGCATGTGCAGCTCTAAAATTTCAACCACGAAATTCAGAGCAGCTATAAAGTGGTTAGCTAGTCAGTAGAAAAAAAATGCATGTAGGACAATCATGTGTTTTTGGAATTTGGAGAGCTAAAGAATTCATGGTTCACTGAACATTACATACCACATTGAATTCTAAAACGAGATTGATATATGATGGGATAATAATTCCCTATTTTGCCAGTGCTCTTGACCTTCAATGCTGATTAGCCACTAACAGATATATTAACTAAATGTTCATCCTCCATAATCAGTGAACTACCAGCACTCCTATTAAAAAAATAACACTAAACCCATCCGAATAAACACTACTACTAAGTTCTATTTACTGTGTTGTACAAAATATGCAACTAATATTTTCAGATGCAAATCATTGAACAACGTTTCATCAGAACCATAATGGTAATGCGTAGTTAAGATGGAGAAATTGTATTATGAAGTAAAGCAGTAATACTTCAATGCTGTGTACTATATCATCCAGTCTGCAATCTGAACCTGATGCAATGGTCATAGAGTATAGACAAAAAAAAAGAGAGAGATAAACCAACCAGCACAATGTTTAGGATTTGAGGACCGGAGGATGGAGGCTTCCACAACCATTACAATGAAAGCTCAAGAAATTGTCTCTGACAATATTTCCCCTCTCCCAACTGCTGTAAATTAAAAAACACAATTTGATTCAGAACAAATAAAAAATCACCATAAATAAAGAAGAAAATTCCTCAAGACCATCAATGTTGTGGAGCCATCATCTTGTGTAAGGCAGCAGCATCCAATTTCCTGGTGGTTGCCCCAAAAGCACAGGCACCAATACCCTACATGGGTTTCAGATCTGAAGCACTTCTTCAGTTCTTTGGGGGATGAGTTCAGACAGAGCATAAATGGGGAAATCCAAACCTGCTTGCCACTTCAGTGGTGAGAGAAGGAACAAAGGCGAGGGATTGGTGGTGGTGGCACAGGTCATTGGGGTGGTGGCCGCAGATGGCTATGGCGGCGCCAGCTGACTCCGGCGCGATGGCTGAAGGCTATGGCGCAGTAAGGAGCAGGAGAGGAGATGGGGACGGCAGATGGCTGCGGCACGGTGGGCGGCAGGAGAGGTGCTTGGGCAGCCGGATGGCAGCGGCATGGTGAGGGTGAGGGGCAGGATGGAGGAGAGCGGATGGGGGGGCGGCGGATGGGGATGGATAGTTGTGCGGCTGTGCCTCTGTTGAAGAGGGAAAGTTTGGGGAAAGCGGCGCGGCCGCGAAATTTTTGCCCCACCCGCGCGCTTTCTTTCCAAGCTGCAAGGGCCAGATTCCTGATTCCAGCGCGCGAACGGCGCCACAATTCATGGTCCGGCTCCCCGTGATGGTGTCAACCGACGGGAGAGACTTTCCCGCATGGGAATCGAGTGCACGCCAGGGATGGTCACGCGGCTCTGACTGAGGACGCGGAGCCGAAGGGGAAGGCACGCACCGACGGGAGAAAACCTGTCTGTGGTGGTGAACACACAGTTCTCAGTGCAAAAGTATTAGAGACAACATACAAGAAGGGTAAGAGTGAGGACAGATAGACCGAGGGATAGAAGTGGAGTGAGGGACACTTGAATAAAGAAAGAGTGAGAGAACTTTACCACTATTGATATTAGGTTTAGATTAAGTGTGTGTGTGTGTGTGTGTGTGTATATATATATATATATATATATATATATATATATATATATATATATATATATACATATTATTATATTACATATGTAACTGTGAAATTACAATTCAATGATACTTATTAAATATCATAACTATTGATATTTCTACAGTACAAATCTAGTTAGATGTGAGATTATTTAGGTTTATGCTGTGCTTATATTTTTTTTGGAGGGATGGAGTATTTGTTGGTGTTAGTGACAGGCGTGTAATAAGGTTCCCACGAACTTGTAAATAGATTTAGTTTATTCTAATTTAACAGAATGACCAATAATTCTTTAAAATAAAGATATTTGTGGATTTGTAAACTATTCGTGTCCTAGTTGGTGGCTTCGAAAGAGATGATTAGGTGACGACCGAGAGGGACCGGAGGAGAGAGCTTAGAGCGTGCCAAGGGGGAGGCCTACGGCTCTACGCAATGTGAGGGGGTACGTGGAGGGGTGACCATCAGGGCACCGTACCACCAATACTTAATCCCTCGGAGATCTAGTGATGATCTACTTAATTAGCATATATGATCGAATCATTCGTTCCTTGTTGGATGTGACGACGAGGAGGTCTCTCGAAGGGGTAAGGGTCCAAAAGGACTTTGTTTATATGATTCCTCTTGTTAGGTGCGGTCTTCCAAACTTGCCCTTGGATGATATAATCCGAGTATATTACAATCGTCACACATCTTATTATTATTACTAAAAAATACTATACATTACAATGGAAGAAAGGGATTTACTAAAATTTAGGTGCTTGAATTTTAGTTTTCTTTCAAGTGACGGTTATTACATATATTTTTTTTACTAAAATTGCATCGTCCGTTGCAATTCTGTAGGTGTAATTTGTAATTTAGGTACCGATAATAAAAAAAATTGTTAGACAAAACTATAACAAGACAAAATCTAATTTGTGTTGTTGGCACAAAGACAATTAACAATTTATTAATTATTTTCTATAGAAAAAATAAAGAGAAAAATTTAATATATCATGATACAAAGATATAAATAACAAATTACAAAAGTAACAATTTACTTGTACAGAGTTGTTAGAAAGAATGTTGTCTTAAATTATTTAAAATTTGAGACACATGAAATCTAGGAAAAGTTCAGAAGAAAGGAGCTATCAACCGGCATGAAAAATAAGGACACACAATGCTATATGTATCTATTTATATTTTTCTATTTCCATTAAACTTAAGACCTACTCCCTCGGTCCGAAAAATAATAATGTTTTTACTATTAGATTCTTGTTTGTCCATTCATTTTATTCAATTAAGAAAATAAATAAATTATATATTAGTAAAATATCTCTAATGATAAATGGATTTATTATAAAATAAATAATATTTATATAAAATTTTGAATTAGACGAATAGTCAAAAAGACCATTTATTTTTTGTGACGGAGGAAATATATTTTATTTTAAGATGACTTTAACATAAATAATATAACCCAATATTAACAGTAATATGAAATGTTCTATAAAGTGTTTAATTAAATACGTTATTAATACTAGGATCGGAGTAATGGATAAGTATACGGAGTATATATACAAACGAAATGTGTACTACTATATATATGCGCCCGCACTGGACAATGCTACTCGATCTAGCTAGGCTCGTCGTGTGTACTGTCCTTTATTAGCTGATGGTGGCTGATCGATCAGGTGAGGTGATCGGATCGGGGTAAAAAAACATCGATTTGGTTATAGACAGCCGTCAGATCGAGAAAATTTTCGAATCATCCCTACTCCGTTCTTACGTAACGGCACCGTAGCTCCATGCATGAGAGCTCCGAGTTACATTTTCTTCTTTGTCCCAAAAGTAATTAAGGGGCCATGATCACACACACATACATGCATTTATATAGCCTTTAATTTGTCACGGCGTGCTTTCCACAAAAAAAAAAAAAAAATGTTACGGCGTGCCAGCTCACAGCACACGCTGAACCGGGACATCAACAGGTACGGGCGGGGCATGCATGCGTGATGTCGTACGTGTTCATCGCTCAAGTATAGGGGATTGGTTTAGCTCGTTTGTGCGTTGGAAAGTGATCGCGATCGCTACAAGTACAATTGCCATCTTTAAGCGTTGTGTTGTTACGGCACCAGGTGTATCCACGCGTCGGCTTTCTAGAATCCAATCCGATCCACACAAATGTGTCTTCCATGCAATGTTGGAGACACCAAGGATTAAGGATTATGCCAAAATCAATCCGCATCATTCGACTGAATAATTATACCTGGTAGCCGTTCCGGCCGGGCAACAAACACTCCTCGCATTGCATGCTGGTGTTGTTTATCGAGTAATGCGAGGTGATGACACTGTTGTTACCTCTGTTTCACAAGCACTGCTCCTGCAAGAAGCTCATATTGTTAATTAAGGAGCTAGATGTTAGCAAAGTTAGCAGTTTCTTTTATTTCATGTATAAATGAGATAAACGTTTTTCTTTGTATATGGGCATTAATGCTTGGTTCGCATGATGATATATATGGGCACTTTTTTTTGAAAGAGCTGGAGGGGCACGGACCCCTACAGGAAGTTTTATTAATTAAAAAAACAGAGTAAAAAAGGAGTCATGGCTCTTACAGTAAGTTTTCCAGCCAAAAATAAAAAATTACAGAGAGATTAGTCCTAATTCTAAGAGACAGGATCTTGAGTTCCTTCTGAAAAATTTCCTTCGCTACAGCCAAACTTGGTTGCACTCCTTTGAAAATGTAGTTATTTCTAACAGACCATATTGTCCAGCACATTAAAACTGCAATTGCCATAAAAAAAGGAAGGATGGGTTTGGTCCCTGATTTGATTGATTGCTTCCATTATCTCAGTGTTTGCTTGGAAATTGTCTTGGATGAGATTCCAACAATCCTTTGAAAACTGACATTCCAGGAAGAGATGTTGGGCTGTTTCTTCCACTGCTTCTTGACAGAGCACACAATTGTATGATTCTAAATGCATGTTTTTTCTCCTCAATATATTTCTGATGCTCAATCGATCTTTCATTAGTAGCCTAAAGAAAACTTTGTGTTTTGGTTGACAAGAGCATTTCCAAACCCACCTGAAAGCTGGATGTACCTATCTGTGTCCAATTATGCGTTTATAAGCTTATAAGCTATCGTTGGGCACTTGATGATCCAATATATATAATATCGCTGCTTATACAAAACTAGAAGAAGAAGAAGAAGAAGAAGAAGAAGAAGAAGCAGCAGCAGCAGCAGAAGAAGAAGAAGAATACTCGGCTCGTTGTTCTTGAAAATAAGAGATTTGATAAATGCGTGTGAATTTTAGTTTCCTTCCGGGTGACGTTTGTTGCATGTATTTTACACTAACATTACATCTTTAGTTCATTGCAATTTTTTTTATAGACACGGTTTGCAATTTTTCATTTCGAGAATGGAAAGCATGTTAGACAAAACCACAAAATCATCAAAATCTGATTTTTATTGACACAAGAACAATTAGTAATTGCTCCACCAGTCAGATAAAGATGTTATAAGACAAAAAAGACCGTTCATTACTATTGCCTGAAAAGTAACAATCTATTTGTACTAGTTATTATTGCCTAAAATTTAGGCACCTAAAATATACAAGAAGCGTAAAAACAAAGCCGTTCATTACACAATATTATTATTGCAGCATACATGTACGAGAGATTAATTTGTGGGCAAAATTGAAGGTCGTGTTAGGCCAGTCTTAATGGAAGATTTCATCTCTCAGTTTCCAAGACTACGAAAACAAATCTCTTTCTTAATGTAAAATTTTATTACACAGTTTCACATGTTACTTTTTTTTTTTCACACTCTCTTTCCCCACCGCGAGTTCTGGAAGAACGCAGACAACAATGAGCACCACGGCGGTGAGCGCTCCATGGGTAGCAATGTGCAGGACGACGGCGAGCTCCACATGGAAGATGACGGCATGGACACGAGCGTGTGGCAGGCCGCAGGCGACGGAGCTCCTCCTCTTCACGTTGCCGCTGTTGTTGTGGAAGCCGCGGAGGCGGCATTCGAAGCAGCGAGGTCAATGAACAACATGCTCGCGGCGGCCTTCTCCTGCCTCGAGGCCGCCGTGCCCGCCAACAACATGTGTGCTTGCCCCGGACGACGGAGGAGCTCACGGCCGGTGGAGCTCCCGCTCGTGCTCGTGCTCGCGCCCCGGACGGCGGAGCCCGCGTCGGAGATGCACCGGCCGGCGGAGGAGCTCCTGCGCGTGAAGCCACCGACGAGCAGAGCAGCGCCCGCGTGGCGGACTTGCCCGACGACGCCGCAGACTCGGCCAGAGGAGCTCCCGCGGCGGAGGAGCGCCCGACGCCGCGGACTCGCCCGTCGGAGGAGCGGCCACGCGCGAAATCGCGGACGAGCAGAGCTGCGCCTGCGCGGTGGACTCGCCCGACGGCAGCGTGGACTCGCGCAGCGGGATAGCCCGTGAAACGAATCGGAGGAGGAGCTCCCGCTCACGCTCGCCCCCCGGATGGCGGAGCCCGCATCGAGGTGCACCGGGCAGCGGAGGAGCCCTTGCACGCGGAGTCACCGACGAGCAGAGCAGCGCCCGCGTGGCGGACTCGGCCAGAGGAGGAGCTCTCGCGGCGGAGGCGCGGACTCGCCCATCGGAGGAGCGGCCGTGCGCGGAGTCGCGGACGAGCGGAACTGCGCCTGCGCGGTGGACTCGCCCGACGGCGGCGTGGGCGAGCGGGCGGTGTGGACTGGCGCGGCGGAATCGCCCATGAAACGAATTGGCCCTCTCAACACGGTTTCATGCGATTTCCTAGATGTTGGAAACACCGCTCACTGGGATGAAACGTTTCCTTTCTTTCTTCTTCCAGTTTCATGCAAAACGCTAACAAAACACCCTATTTAATGTATATAAAATTCCTATAAAACTCTATTGAGGATGGCCCATAGTCTTACATTGTTGCACCAGAGCGGGCAAAATTTATTTCGGGCGTCCGGCGACGCGACAAATACACGCGGTAATTAACTTGGCGCACCACGGCCGTGAGTGGGGGGCATTTCGGGAAGTCCAGGTGGACAGTAGAGGTAGCTAGATAGTGGAGTATGGAATTCCACCGACAGCGACGCGGCCTTTGGCGATGGCCGCCGGCCGGTGCCGATATATACGCGGCAGCGGCTCACTCGCTCTGTGCCCTTACTCAATTTGCGGGACAGGCAGCATCACGGCAGAGAGAAAGGCTAGCTGCTTGCTCGGTTGCTCCTGTACACCCCCACGCCGGACGGCAAAGGGCAGGTAGATACGAGCTAAGCCAGGTACCTGCCAAAGCCTAAAGGGCCGCAGCACAAAAATCTCCAGGAAACCGGGCAGGGCCGTTGGAGGCAAGGCAAGGCAAGGCAATGGAGGGGCCGCTGGGCTGGGGACGGCAGGAGGTGGACGGGTGGAGGAAGGGGCCCTGGACCAGCCAGGAGGACAAGCTGCTCGTCGAGCATGTCAGGCAGCACGGCGAAGGGAGGTGGAACTCCGTCTCCAAGCTTGCAGGTACTGTAGCACATCCTGCTCTTAATTAATAGTTGTATATATCTTTTTTTTTTTTTGGCTCGCCAAGTACGATCGATCGAGCTTCCTTTTCACCAAACAGCAGGTAGCTGCTGCACAACTTGCAGATTATTGAGAGTCAAATCTCTGCAAGTTGCTGCACGGCCGTCAACCTGAACGGTGGTGTACGGTGCATGCATGTGCACCTACTTTAGGCTTGTGATTTGCCAGCAGGATATATATCTTCAGGTGGAGGATCGGAGCAACTTGCAGAGGATCTTCATGTGTCCAGGATTCTACCATGCACGACTCTCCCTTCCCTTTGCTATCTTGCAATCTTCAACCGTTGCCGCGCGCAAGCGAGTGCCAAAGACATGCATGATTGTATTATGCAGAGCGAGTGCATGGTGATGACACTGCACACTGGTGCATATACATACAGAGACTCAGAGAGTAAACAGGATATATATCCACCTTCAGATTAGCTAGGATCGCCGTCTCATGGGTGTATGTACTAGAAACTAGATCCCACGTTCCTCAAATTCTAGTTCCCAGAGGCAAATGGAGAAGCCTACCTTTGATGTTGATGATGATAAGGCCGTTTCAAAAGCCAACATCACTTTTACAAATCATAGACAGATCGGCCGGCTTTTGAAATGAACTTCTCAAAAGCAAACTTCTCCCACTGTTGCATCCTATTGATGCGCGTACGTGCTTCAATTGTACTAGGAAATTGACTAGCTGAGGAGCAGACGAATTGAAGCTGAAAGGTGGGGTACCTATCTCCATGCTGATGGGTACAGGTGGGGTACCTATCAGTCAATTTTCAAGACAAACTAGAGCTAGAGTTGCCACAATCTTTTTATCAAAAGCTCTTGGTTATACATGCTTTTATTAGTTAGTTGGTTAGATCATGACAACCATGGCTTGCCTGCCACTTAAAGTAAAGTCAGTGATTTACCGTAACTTGTTGGCGCAGCACATATGGGTGATTACTAGATAGATTTCATCTAATAAGAGATCCTCCATTCTCATTTTGGCCTTTTGTGCTTAATTCATTTCAGGGCTCAAGAGGAGTGGCAAGAGCTGCAGGCTGCGGTGGGTCAACTACCTGAGACCAGATCTGAAACGGGGTAAGATCACACCCCAAGAGGAGAGCATCATAGTCCAGCTCCATGCTTTGTGGGGGAATAGGTATAATAAACTAGCGCACCGACGATCATGTGCATCTGAACTTTTATTTTATTGTGTTTTTTCTGTACTGAACCTGAATAAACAAGGTTGTACCTGATCGATGCACTAAAATTCTTTGGCATCTGTGTAATAATACATTATATATGCTTGTACAATTAAGCAGGTGGTCGACGATCGCTCGCAGCCTCCCTGGCAGGACGGACAACGAGATCAAGAACTACTGGAGGACGCACTTCAAGAAGGGAAAACCATCCAAGAACATCGAGCGCGCCAGAGCTCGGTTCCTCAAGCAGCGCCGGGAAATGATGCAGCAGCAGTCTCTTATTGGGCAGCTTGACAAGGACGACGGCAACCAGCACCGCGGTACCGGCGACGCCACGGCAGAGGAAGACGACCGTGGCAGCGCGACCGGCGACGCCACGGCAGAGGAAGACGACCGTGGCAGCGCGACCGGCGACGACGCGTGCGCGGCGCCGACGACGGTAGCAGCAGCCACCGAGGCAGCCGGGGACCTGATCATGCACGGCGACGCCGCCATGGACTGCTTCTTCTGCCCCATGTCCTGCGACGATTTCCTCGCCCTCCACGGTGCCGGTGCCGGCGGGCAGGCCGGCGGCGGCACCGGCAGCTGCTGCGGCTCCACGGCCAGCGACGAGTACGGGTCCAGCGAGGAGGACGGCGGGGCCATGTGGGGCAGCCTGTGGAACCTCGACGGCGCCGGCGGGGAGGTGTGCACGCTGTGGTAGAGAGAGAACGAAATTCGCTAACCTGAGGGCGCACACACAGCTAGCTGATCGTCGTCGATCATCGTGTGGTGCTGCTGGATAAGGACGGGACGGAACAACTTCTAGTACCGTACGTACGCGCACTTCGCAGCAGCAGCATCACCGCATCAGCATTCAGCAGCAGCTACCGCCGCCTCATCAGCAGAGGACACGCGTTAAAGCTCCGGGGAACTTTTTCTTTATTACTATTATATTATGCATGGAAAACAAACAAGTTTTTCCGCTGGCTAGCTAGCAAACCGTACCTGAAAAAAAAAAAACAAGGGGATATGATGAGGTGACATAAAAATACCCAATTCGACATTGATATGCATCATATGCATGCATGTACGCACACGAGTGTAAAGAGTATATATATTTACTCCTAGTATTTACGTGCCATCACTAAATCAGTCACTGCATCTCTTTTTTTTTTTGTTGAACACGGAAGCTTAACTCCATTACTCATCGACTGGCGTCATATCGTTCGCCACCAGTACACGAATACAACTCGGGACACTATCCATAATTGGATCAGCACCCTGACCAAGACTTGCACCTAGAGCAGCAAGGCCATCAGCCGGCTTATTACAATGGGGGGGGGGGGGTGGTTATAAACTACGTCAAAAACTGAAAAATTGCTCACTAGCATCTCCTTCAGCTCCCAAATAAGGCCACTCGCCAAGCAGCGATCATACTCATTTGTATTCACGGCCTTGACGATCACCGAGAAGCATCCGTCTCCAGAATCATTTTTTGGACCCAGCTCCACCGCCTTCTGCACTCCTTGCAAACAGGCAATGACTTCTGTATGCAGCGGCTCTGCTGCGTGATCCAGCTTACCATAACCCGAGCCAATCACTCCACCATCCCATTCTCTTATCAGGAAACCCCATCCACCCGAAAAACTTGATGGCGAAAACGCTCCATCACAGTTGATTTTCACTGTATCTGCCGGTGGTGGTACCCAGGACTTTCTACTCCATGGTTGAGTTAGCCCAGAGGCCGGTTGCTTCAGGTTTGCCCACTCCGATGCATAGCAGTAGACCAGCTGCGTCAATTGAGAATTGTTTCTTTGTTTTTCTCCTTCCCTGACAGCACATCGGTCAGACCACCACATGTACATCAAGGTGATTACCTTCCTTTGCTTCTCCAACTCTAAGGAGCAGATTTCTTGCACCACCTCCTTTGGCGTCATCAAGCTCGCCATTTTTGCTCGTATCTCCTCGCATTGCAGTTGCTCCCAAATGTGACGAACTTCCTTGCACTTGAAAAACAGGTGTGCGCCATCCTCATCAAGGCATCCACACATTACACATTCAGTGCTTAGTTGAACTCCCCTCCGTTTCAGGTTTGCTCGCAACGCTAGGGTGTTATGTGCCATTCGCCACAGGAAATGGATCATCTTCTTTGGGCAGCTTAAGTTCCATATTCTCTTCCAGACAGGGTCCTGTGCTAGGGTCGGAATTCCTGAACCCGACCCCCTACCACCATTGTCGGTGCTCTTTCTTCTCTCGGAGACATGAACCTTATACGCTGATCGCATAGAGAATTGCCCATTTGCATTAAAATGCCACGCCACCAGGTCATCCATGCCTTCATGAATTGGGATGCAGAAGATACATTCAGCATCTTCTTCCCAGAATGTTTCTCTAATCAGTTGCTCATCCCAACAGCCTGTGATCGGGTCAATCAGTTCGTCCACCCTCATCAACTGGTTTGCATTCCTTGGAGTAATCAGCCGGCGTGTTTCATCCCTGGGTAGCCAATTGTCTTCCCATATACGTATGGACGTTCCATTGCCCACCCTCCACACCAAACCCTTTTTTAGCAATTCTAACCCTGAGAGAATACTTCGCCAGGTATAAGACATGTTGCTCTTCGGCCTTGCACCCAGAATATCACCATCTGTGTAATACTTGGTAGCTAATACCCGGGCACATAACAAATTTTGGTTTATCAATAGGCGCCAGGCTTGTTTGGCTAGCATAGCCATATTGAAACTGTGGATATCTCTGAAACCAGGCCCCCCATCTTCCTTTGCCTGCGTCAACTTCTCCCAGCTTATCCAATGCATCTTATTGTCCTTATCCTGCTGACTCCACCAAAATTGCTATCATTGCGCTTATCTCGTCACATAGACCCTTGGTCAGGTCGAAACAATCCATGACGAAGGTTGGGATGGCCTGCGCTACTGCTTTTATTAGGATTTCTTTCCCAGCCTTGGATAACATCTTCTCCTTCCAACCAACAATACGCTGCCATACCCGATCCTTCAAGTAATTAAAAGTACCCATTCTTGACGATCCCACATGAACCGGAAGGCCAAGATACTTATCATTAGCTGCTTCATTCTCGATCTACAGAATCTGCTTCACAACATCTCTATCATGCTCGCTCGTATTCTTGCTGAAAAGGACAGCCGACTTACTTTTATTTATCGTTTGTCCTGACAGCAACTCATACACCTCCAAAATTCTCCGAATTTCCTCTGCATTCTCACGATTAGCTTGCACAAGGAGTAGTGAATCATCAGCAAATAATAGGTGTGAGATGCTTGGAGCTCGATGACTGATTTGAACTCCCCTTATTCGACCTGCTTCTTCTGCCTGTTGTAACAAGGCACTGAAACCCTCCGCACATAAGAGAAGCAAGTAGGGGCAAAGAGTGTCACCCTGCCTTAGTCCTCTATGCGGTACAAAACTGGAGCCAATATTACCATTCACCTTAACCCGATAAGACACTGAACTCACACAGTTCATAATTAACTTGATCCACTCCGGACAGAAACCCGATTTGGACATCATTGCCTCAAGGAAAGGCCACTTCACACGGTCATAAGCTTTGCTCATATCTAGTTTTATTGCTGCCCATCCTTCTTTACCCTTTCTCTTATTTTCCAGGAAGTGTGTCATCTCATACGCTATGAGGATGTTGTTACTAATAAGACGCCCAAGAACAAAAGCACTTTGATTTTCCGATATTACGTTCGGCAGTATTTTCTTCAATCTATTTGCAAGAACCTTCGAGATAATTTTATATAACACATTGCACAAGCTAATGGGTAAATCAGTCACCTTGTCTGGACGCGGCACTTTCGGAATGAGTGAGATGATGGTTTCATTCCAATGCATCAGGACCTCATCTGTGATCTTTCTCCCCACTATGTCGCAAGACCTCTTGTAAAAGATAGCTGCCATTCCATCCGGGCCGGGCGCTTTCAGATCACCAATATTGTTCAAAGCCTCCTTGATTTCTTCTTCTGTGAATTCCTGCATTAGGCCTTCATTCATCACCGCTGTTACTTTGGGTTGAACAGCATGCAGGATTTGCTGAGCATCGCCAGGAGTATTAGACGTGAAAAGCTGCAGAAAATAATTAGTGATAAAATCCTGCTTCTCACTGCATCTCTTGTGTCTTTGTTCGGTTGTGCTTGCTGAAGCCCATAGCAGAGAGATGGAGGCCCATAAGGCCATAAGCCTCATTTCCTTGAGAGAGCGAAAACCTTTTTCATGGACAGCGCTTTTCTTCCTTTAAAGCCCACTATTACTAGAATCTGGCCCAATTCAAAGTGATAACAAAAGGTCACCGTGATAATTATTTGCCTACTCGGTCTCGGCTGCCTCCCTACTCCGAAAGCAATAACTACAATTACATGCCTCGAAAACCACCCTCGTGCGCTCAATAAAACATTTAAACCGCATGTCGGCGACTCCCGTTCGCGAGGTGATCGACCACATCGTTTTGGACCGTTGGAAAGCGTATAAGGATACCGTTAAGCCCCACCCCCGATGCCACCGAAGAAACCGGCGGCGGCCGGAGCCACTGATCCGGCCGCGGCCGCCAGCCCCCGCGAGGTGGAGACCGACGACGGCTGGGTCCTCCTCGGCGGCGCGGGCGTGGGCAGGCCGCCGAGGGCACCGCCGTACAGGCCTTCGGCGGCCAGCGGCCAGCAGCAGCCGCCGTTCGACGCCACCCCGGACGACCTCGTCGGGCGGTACCTGCCGGCGCGCCGCGCCCTGCGGTGCGGCGAGCTGCCGCCGCAGATCCACGACGCCGACGTCTACGGCGCGCACCCGGCGTTCCTCGCCAAGGTCCACCCGCCCGCCAGCTTTGGCGGCGACCGGCTCGAGTGGCTCTTCTTCGTCTGCCGCGGGCGGGGCCTCGGTGGCAAGCGCAGGGCGGGGCCCGGCGCGTACCGCCTCGTCGGCGAGGCCACCCCCCGCGGCGGCCGCGCGTGGTACTGCCACTCCTTCCGCTACCACGAGGACGCGCCGGGGGCCAGCGCCTCCCGGGAGACCGAGTGGCGCATGGACGAGTACGGCGATTCCTCCGGCGCCGCCGCCGGGCCGGCGGCGATCGACATGGTCGTATGCAAGGTGTACCCCGCTCGCCGCGGGGCGCTCCACAAGAGGCTCATCCAGGTCCAGCAGCACAGCACGAGCACGAGCACGACGCCCGCCGTGAAGCCGCAGGTGCTGGTGCAGCTGTACCTCGCCAGCCGCAGCGTCGGGGACCCGCTGCGGTGCCGCATGCACCGCGCCACCGACGTGTGCGCGGCGCACCCAGCGGTGCTCACCGGCGCACTCCCGGCGGCGAACGACAGGTTCGAGTGGCTCTTCGCCGTGCGGCGCCCGCGGACGACGACAACGGCGCACGGCGGCGGCGACGATGGCGGCATTGCTGCTGCGCGGCCGCGAAAAGCAGGGCCGGGGGCAGTATGTTCCGGCGGCGCGCTACTACTGGGGCGTCAGGGACGGAGACGTCCGGGACGTGGGATACCGGCGCGTGTTCCTGTATCGGGAGGACCGAGGACGACGAGGCGACGCGGAGATTGTCGCGGACGGAGTGGTGGATGGAGGAGTACGGCTTCGGGCCGGACTTCCCGTATGACGACAACGGCGGCGACGACGAGGAGGAGCTGGTCGTCTACAAGGTGTACCTCAGAATGGCCCGGCGGTAGGACTCTTCATCGTGCATTCGTGCTGGTGCGCACGGCCGGCGTGCGTGTCAACGAGCGGACGAGCCTACGACCTAGGACTACGAGTATTTCTGTGTTCGTGCCTTCGTGATTCTCATATTCCATTGCGATTTCGCGCGGGAAAACTGTTTTGCAGGTCCCCCAATTGGCTTATACTCCCTTCATCCAAAACAAAAAGGCGTCGTTTGACTCTATTTATAGAAATAGCATACATCATTTGTATCTGTAAATAAATTTATTAAAAAACTAGATTGAAAAAATTTTCCAGTATAATAATTATACAACATAAATATTAATGGTTTTTAATATATATATGGCAAAGTTGTTTCTCGGAAAGAGGGCGACTCTTTTTTAGGGATGGAAGGAGTACTCTAGGGTAAGAATCTTCATTGGATTTCCATGGTAAAAGCACTGAAACAATAGGGCACATAAGAAACTGCAGTAGCAATTCATTTGTCAGGTCATTTGTACTTAGTTGTTTTATTCGATCTACTATCAATTAACATAGCAGGAAGGGAAATTTATATAGAGAGCAAACTGTACAAAAATATTTGCAAAGGACTTGTACAAAAAAAAAGCAAAAAAGAAGCCAACGATTCGTTCTTTGTTACTCGTTATTACCATAATCAGTGTGTTTCGCACCTAACCAAGTGCTTTATTCTCATGTCATAAGGACATGAACTTGCATATGAACTCAATTGTGCCACAATCGATAATGGTACAGTTGTACTAAATACCTCATATATAAGCTCTTATAACTATTAATTTACATTTCAGCGAAACAGTATAATAAAAACATCCCAAGTTCATCTTAAAAAGAAAACACCTCAAGTTTTCAGCTAATGGTAATACAGTCAAACTATGATAGTAGGGCCACCAATTTAAGTAAAGTCGGTAAGGTAATAAACTTCGGGATCCACGGAAACGCGCTGCAGTATGGCATCCTAGTGGAGTTATGACCCGCGATGAATTGATCACCTTTTGGGTGTTTAATTTGACGGCTGCACGCATGACACTGCTGGGATCCACGGAAACGCGCTGTAGTATGGCATCCTAGTGGAGTTACGACCGGCAATGAACTGATCACCTTTTGGGTGTTTAATTCGATGGCTGCACGCACGACACCGTTCATAATCCATTTTGTTTCTTACCGTGTTCTTAATATCCCTCCTTATCAAGTGACACCCACCTACAAAAAGCAGCACAATTAATATTAATCAAAATAACCAACTGTATGAAACTTTCCACTTCTCTATTCAATATATATGATATTTACTAAAAGAAAACCTAAATCCATAACAAAGTAAACATTTAAAGAAAATTAAAAGAGTATATTGATGAGCTCTATTTCTTTACTAATTGTACGATATTTCTTAGATTGACATTAGAGAACATGACATTGCAATTGATCAGAGATGTCCACTGTCATGGGCAGCCAACGGGCTGCCAACGACCCAATGGGCCAAGGCATCATGGCTTAGTAGCCAAGTTAGGTCAATTAGTTAGTTTTAGGGTTGGTCCTATCTCTATAAAAAGAGAGGCACATTTGTCATCTGGGATGAAGCAATGATGAATAAAATAATCATCTAGTCTCTCTAAATCTTTCAAGCTCTGGACAAAGCATAAAGCCTAATTTATCACCACCATAACATCCACACACCAAGCTTTCAAACAACTTCTTAAAGATTTTGAATTTCTAGATATCCAGCTTTTCATATAAGTAAATATATACTAGAGATGTCATTTACACATCAAAGAATATATCTCTCATTAAATAGCAGAACGTATCAAGTTGCAAACCACCTGAACCTATAGCTTAATAAAAATAGTTTATCTACCGCATATATAGTAGATCAAATAAGCTTTAATTGGACAACCTCTACTAAAGCACCTCTAACAGAGGTGCACGGATAAATATCCCAGCTATTCAAGATATATAGGCAAATTTATGGTTGCATGATGAAATTATACATATTAGATTATGTTTATCCATCAAAGAAAAAATTGTAAAAATATTTAAGATATGGAGAAATGATTAAAAATATAAAGATGCATGATCAAGTTATACAGATGATGCATATTCATTTAAGATACTTGTCCAAGCAGTGGAATTTCCTTACAGAATTCGATCCAGTCTCAGCTCTGAGCTAGGAAATAGATATGTCCAAATAGCGAGATTGCCAATTTAAGTTAACAGTAAAGGTATGGATCAAAGAGTTGTACCAACTTACCGTAACATGAATCATCGATGGTGCACACACTGAGGACACGCATGGGCTCAGCAGTTTCATCTACCTGAAGCTCTGGAATAAGCATGAGTTCGGCGAAGAACAACTTCTTGCCTGCAATGGAGTTGTTTTGACCCTCGGGGGCAGCAGTGAAGTTGACATGGGCAAAACTTTGTCCATCTACCTCAGCGAAGCACTTAGATAGAAGCATAGTTGTCATCTCAAATTTATGCTGCATTATTTTTGGAATAACTGATGAGTGGAACATTATACAGAAGAGGTTAAAAGTGGCAAGAATGAAAGCTTTACAAAAATATACCGTTCTCTTGGAGTTGTAGTATTTAAGAGCAAGAGTAGCAAAATGTCGTGCTTGAGGGCAAATCTCACGCTCAGCATGAAGTTTTTCCATATACTCAGCGCTCAGTTGCTCTTCTCTGCACATGAAATGGTATGATCAGTTAGCTAGTTTGACCGGTAATAGAGTGTTTGGCCCAAACCGGGAGGCATGACAACATGGAAAAATGATCAATCTAAAATGCAAAAGGTCCACAATATTATGAATTAAAGTAAATAGTATATATGTGGATACACTACTACAGAAAATCTTTTGGGAGGCACTTCTGAAATCTTAACCATGGCGGTCAGCCCAGCAAACCGCCTCGGTTAACACGGGCCGGCCGAAGGCTGGGATGGCCACCCCCAACCGCCTCGATTAATTCCTTTTCCGAGGCGGTTATCGTAACAAAACCGCCACGGTTAATAGGTATTAACCGTGGCAGTTGAGTTACAACAACCACCTCGGAAAATACATTAACCAAGGCGGTTATTATAACTCAACCGCCACTGTTAATTGCTGATTAACCGTAGCGGTTTATTTAAGATAACCGCCTCCATTAACCCTGAGCCTATAAAACAATAACCCTCCCCTTCTTCCTCCCCGTGACCCCTCCTCCATTTTTGGGTGTTTTGAGCTCAAAACCCTATAAATAGCCATTTCAAAGGGGGGGAGGTTTTGTCCTTGGATTTGGTAAAGGGTGGCACCGTAAGAGGTTGATTCTTACCCTCCAAATCTTGTTTTCCTCTCTTTTTCATTATTTAGGTGTTTTTCCAAATGGTTTAGATCTAGATCTAAATGGATGAGAGGGAATAAGAAATTTATCCTTGGATTTAGTGAAGGGTGGCACCGTTAGAGGTTGATTCTTACTCTCCAAATCTGCTTTTCCTCTCTTTTCCATGATTTATAGGAGTTTTTTTCGAAATGTGGCCGGTTTAGATCTAGATCTAAAAAGATGAGAGAGAGAGTAAGTAAATCTAGAGTTGGATTTTATGAAGGGTGGCACTTGGGAGTATTTAGATGCTTTTTCGATACTTTCAATTAGTTGTAGAGTTGGATTTACCGCTCGTCTAATACGACTTCATTTTAATTTGTTGTGTTTGTATATAAGATGAAGGTCATGGAGAGCAGGGAGAATTGGATGTACAACACATCAAGGCTGGATCTGTCTTTCCTGGACAATGTGAGGAAGAAGTTCATTCCTTTTGCGCAGAAGCATCATCTGAGTCTGGGCCGACATCGCATGATTTATCCGTGCAATGACTGCAAGAATCGGCTTGTCCTGGAAGGCAACGTTATGTAATCACACTTGGTACGGTATGAGTTCATCAAGGATCCAAAGTGTCATGGCAAAAAAGATCCGAGTGTCGCAGATGCACAAGCAGAAAGCTCATCGTCGGTGAATGACGAAAGACAGCAACAACAGACATCATCTGCCGCCGGTGATGACGACAATGCGAGACGTGAGTACATCACGATCAGTGATCTGCTCCAGGACACGGCAGACGACGACGCCAACGCTTGCGATGGGGATGGTGACCCTGTCATTGACACGTTGCTGCCGGAGGATGCAGAGTTCATTGAGCAGGTTGCTAACTGTCAGGATCACGATGATATTTTTTTTGGGGATCCAAAATGGCTCGAGAATTTCAGAGTGATGAAGCAAGCGGCAATTGATCCCCTGTACAAGGATGGGAGGAAATGTCCACAGCATTGGACTGTGCTCCGTTTCAATCTCCAGTTGCTTATATTGAAAGCTCGCCATGGGATGACCGACACTTGCTTCAACGACCTGTTACGTATCCTTGGTGACAGTTACCCAGAGGGTAACAATGTGCCCGCCAATACCTATCAGGCGAAGAAGCTGATCCGGCCAGTGGCAATGAAACTTAGAAAGTTTCATGCATGTCCTAACTATTGTATTCTATTTCGGGGAGATGACTTTGCAAAGTTGGAGAGCTGTCTGCGCTGTGGCGCGAGTCGTTACAAGAAAAATGCTGGTTGTCGCGCGGGTGATGAGGAGGTACCCTCGAGAGGGCCGAAGAAGAAGATGGCGAAGGCCAACAAACAGCCGCCTCCTGAGGACGAAGAAGAAGAGGGTTACACACTCAGGAAAAGTCCTGCCCTGTCGGTGTGGTACCTACCCGTCATCGATCGGTTGCGTGTACTATTCGAGAATCCAGAGGATGCCAAACTTATGTCCTGACATGCATCTCCTGAACGTGTGAAGGGTGATGGCAAGCTGCGGCATCCGTCCGATGGCAAGCAGTGGAAACATTTTGACGCCAAGTTCACAAAGTTTGGGGATGAGCCTAGGAACGTCAGGTTCGCGCTGAGTACCGACGGGATGAATCCCTTTGGCGACCTCAGCAGCACGCACAGCACGTGGCCGGTCACCAGCCTACCTCCACACCTATGTTAGAAGCGCAGGTACCTTCTACTCACCATGCTTATTTCAGTCCCGAAGCAGCCCGGCAATGATATAGACGTGTTCTTGGAGCCCTTGATGGAGGACATGCAGACACTATGGGAAAAAGGGGTCGACATGATGGATGCGTCCGATAAGAAGGGGTTCACTCTATATGCCATCATCTTTGTCACCATCACCGATTACCCTGGTCTTTTTTCACTATCGGGACAGATTAAAGGGAAGAGCGGCTGCGTAGTTTGCATTGATGGCACCTGCTACACTTACCTTAGTGCATCGAAGAAGATGGTGTATATGAGGTATAGGTGATTCCTCCCCAAGAAGCACAGGTACAGGAATCCGTCGACGAATATGTACTTCGACAACAGTGACGAGCTTGAAATTGACACGCTGGATAGGTCAGGGTATGGGCAAAAGGTGTTTGATATGGTGCAGGGGATCAATGTCGAGTTTGGAAAGAAGAAGAAAGAGGAGGAAGATGGGCCGAAGAAGCGAGGAAGAAGAGGAAGCGGGATGCAGAAGAGGAGGAGGCAGAGCCTGCCCCGGCCCCCGTTCTATTCAAGAAGCAGTCGTGTCTCTTCAAGTTCCTCAGGGCTTGCGAAAGTTACCACCAGGGCTGGCGTCAGCTTAGGAAATCAATAAAAAGGTGGAAAAAGGAAAAACTGGATGATAGAAACATCAAGCAAACAATAGCTGACAACAAGCAAGCTCGCGACAGCAAAGAAGTACGAGAAGCTGCGCACCTGGAGAACCAGTGGTCTAAACATGGATGACTACAGATTACCGGACATCTTCGATTAGCTTAATTATGTCGTGCTGAAACTATAATGTCATGTTCTAGTTTAGAAGTAAACGTTTCGTAATATTGACGGTGACATACGGAGGATGTACATACGGACGACGTAAGACTAAATATGATTTACGTGTTTATTACGTGTATTTTTCTACTTTGAATGTATGTGAATATCAGAAATTTCGGTTTCAAATCCAAATTCAAATATTGCAAAAATATTTTTTTATTTCTGGAAAATAATAACAGTGGCGGTTATATTAAGATAACTGACACTGTTAATCCATTAAAAGTGGCGGTTGTTTTAAGATAACCGTCTAAGGCGGTTATGTTAAAACAACCGCCTCGGTTAAGGCCACGATTAACCGTGACCTTAGGTCCGAGGCGGTTGAGATAACCGCCATGGTTAAATTTTTTATAGTAGTGATAATATATGTAAAATACAATTGCAATGGTAATAGAGTTGGCCGTTGGAAAGTACTAGTAGACAATTGCAAAAAAAAAAAAAAAAAAAAAAAAAAAGAGTTGGAGGATGCCATTGCGAAGCAATTTGATACCATTACCGTCAGAATGGTAACAGGAAACAAACAAAAGACCTAAATGCTCTTGCGTAAGGCTAGTAACACTAGTTGCATTACAAGTTTCAGAATCAGATAGACAGTTATATGAATTTTTTATGTGGATCACGAACAAAATAAATTTTATTCGCTTCTCAAAGTCACATAGATATATGATATTTTACAAATTTAAGTCACTGAATCAACAAAATAACATACTTTTTATATGAATTCATAACTATGAGAAAGTAACATAGTGAACATATAGCATGACATATACAGGTTCCATAATGGGGAGTGGTGGCCGTGGCTCATAGGTAGGTTTAGAACATATAACATAGTCACGTACACATACTCCCTTTCCGTTTGCACTTGACGGTAACGTTATGGATGATGGTATTCTCCAACTCAAATTGTTTTGTAGTGTTATTAGTCTACCCAACTGCTTTGCAATGGTACTCTGCAGCTAACTGGTCTTTGCATTGGATATTTGCAAACTCTACTCATAGAGAAAATAGCACTACGTGTATACATTCTTTGTTTTTTTTTTAGACTGGAGCCCACTAATTAGCTACATTTGGATGAGGCCTAACAGTAGGCCCCTTAAATGCATGGGCCTCGACAAACCTCACCTGATGCTAGCATGCTGCTGGCCAACGCCCCTAATGTCCATCTTATCTAGTATTTGCCTCTTTCTGTTGGTCAAACTCTAATGCTGCTCTCAGCTCTCTCCTCTCATTTTTATCCCAGTCCGTATCTCACCTAATTGACAATATCCTAAGGCATCCAGCAGGCAGGTCATAGGCTCTCGCCACATGGCCGGCAAGAGAGGCAGGATGTGCCATCTGCCGGCCCGCCACAGCTGAGCAGGTGAGCAGTGGACAGTAGTAAGACTGAGGGCACATTTGGTGAAGAATCTACAATCCCAATTCATCATTTCCTAGGAGAACATGTACATTCTACTGTTGTTAATTTGATGAGTGTATGATTGTTGAAACATTTTAACAAATTAAGAATAAATTTAATGCAAAGTCTTTTGGCAACTAACAAAGTGCTGTGACGGAAAATCTTGCTAAGCTTTCAATTGTGCTTGTTGAAACAAAGAAAACCACAAATATGTACCAGCTTTTGAAATTAATTGTGATTCTTCTATGCATGTGAATAATAAGTTCTGAATTAGTATTTAAAGGTGACGTCATCAAATGCTTACACGAACTTTAATCGGTTAAGAGTTAGCAAGACAAACTACGAAGCCTCCTTTTTTTTCTTGCCATATTGTTGGGTATTGATAAAAAAAGCAGTCAACACATGACAAGAAGAAAAAAAAGCATAAGAGTTCTTACTGCGTATCGCTGGGTGGTGGCGTGGGGCGGAAGGTGACCTTGCCGGTGGCGATCAAGCGCATATACCCAGGGAACTTGGCCTTGTAGGCACGCCAGATGGCTAGCTCCTCCTCCGATAAGCCCGGAACATCGTCCGCCATATTCTCCAGCTCCTCCGCATCCTTTAGCATCGCCTGTTTCCCCTTCTCCATCGCCTCCAACAACTCCCTCGACCCCTCCGGCGCCACTATCAATCCCGGATGCGATTGCGATGGCGGTCGGGTGGCAGCCCCGGGGCGTGCGATCCTCCTCCATCGCCCTGGCGTCCTCCGCGTCGCAGTCGCCGTAGCGGACGTGACCTCACGGCAGGACCCAATCCCAGAGGATTCGCCCATCCCTGAGGCCGCCTGCGCCTGGCCCGCCACCAAGCCATCGGAGCATACCGGAGCAACGTCGGCCTGATCAGGAGAAGACATCATCGATCGAGGGAAAGGTGGCGCCAGGGGGCGGCGGCGAGACGCCTTAGTATTGATGTTCTCTTTCCGTCTCGACGATCGACCGCTTCCGTGGTTCGGTTCATACTACTTCATAGCGCAGTTTGTTTTCCCGAATTAGAATAAAAAAAGTTGGGCCATTATCGAGGCAGGCCCTGTCTTGGGCTTGGGCCGCATGGTCGCCCTGCTCTGTGTCTGCTATGCGTGGTGGCCAGACGTTGTCTTTATGCGGCCGCAAACATTAAAAACATACCGGTACGTGCACGCCGCCCGGTTTCCTCCATTGTCTATGTGTTGTTACGGCCACCAGATGAACAGTACAGGCCAATAGAGCTTGTACATATGTACTGATCCATGCAGAGCCTACGACTACGAGTATTTCTGTGTTCGTGCCTTCGTGGTTCTCATAGTTCACTGCAGTTTCGCGCCGGAAAACTGCTTTGCAGGTTCCGATTGGCTTGTACTAGCATAAGCATCTTCATTGGATTTCCGACTGTCCTGCACGGTTAGAAGCACTGAATTGCCGCCCAGGCTCAAAATCGATCCACTGACGGATATCAACGCATCTCGAAGAAAGAACAAACAGAGCACCGACATTAGAGTTCACAACTAGCACTGGAGTGCGACTCGACTGATGTCTAGGCAAGTTGCACACAGGGATCGAACGTCCCAGATAACATCTGGCAGTTACAAGGTCAGCACTTGCAAAGCATCTTTATTTTAAGCACAGGAACGGTAACACAGATGTCAAGCAGTGACGGCTGCCTTTGCGGTAGAACCGGAGATGGCTCCAGCCTCAGTCAGCAGAGGCGTTAGCTTCCCCTGATTGTTCAGTGCCACAGTATCTGCCATTGAACAAATTAACATGTCAGGTACCTTCAGAGAGATGGCCTAGCACGTGTACATGTTGCAGTCTTGCACATATCAATAGATGCATTTAGCGTCAGTGGCATGGTAATCGTATACAGGGATTCAAAAAGCCGTAGATTATATGCATTGGTGTACAATTGTAGGAGGCTCACCGTCACAGCCACCAATATGCTTCCCATTGATGAAGACATTTGGGACAGTCCTCTGCCCGGTCCACTCCTTGAGGGCATTCTGGAGCTCAGGCCCATCACCTAAATAGAACAGGTTGGTTCAGTAAGAGTTTCCCAGAAATCCCATGATGATAATCACTATGCAGAGCCTCAAAATATGAATCAGAAAGACCCACTGAATGCTTGCCATGAGTGCATACTCAGCACTCAGCATGCGAAATAATTTGTGCTTGGAACCCAATATTTTTCAGCTTAAAAGAATATGATATGATCCAGTAAGCAAAACAATATGACACATAGAAGACACTGAAGGTTAGCAAAATAGCAACATACCGCTTAGCATTTGGCACTTTATTTTTCAGGTGGTTCGTCCTTAGTTATTATTTTTTTTCTATTGACGTAACAGGAGGGGGAATTTATTTATAGAGGGTAGGGCTGTACAAAAATATTTGCAAAGGAGTGTACAAAGAAGAAAAAAAGAAACCAACGATTTGTTCTTTGTCATATTATTGCCATAGTAAGTGTTTCTCCAGCGCCTAACCAACTGATTTAATCTCTGGTCATAAGGACGAAGCAATCATGAACTTGCTTAGAAATTCAATTATACCACAGTACAGTATGGTACTGCTGTAAGTGTTAGAAACTGATTTTCATTACTTGCCACCCTAACCCTAGGTTAGTGATATACATATTAGGGATACATGGGCCTCATGGGCCTAAGCCTCATGGGCTGAATACACACTCCAACACCCCCCCGCAGTCTGGACTACCGGCGCAGCGGAGTCAAAGACTGGACAAGAAGAAAGAAGAGCACCAAGTACAGGACCCCCCGCAGCCACAACTAGCCACTAGTGATGTTGAGGCTGGAGCGAAACTCGGAGAAGGTCGACGAGGGAAGACCCTTGGTGAAGATGTCCACGAACTGGGAGGTGGTTGGGACGTGGAGGACCCGAATGTCGCCGATGGCCACACGGTCACGGACGAAGTGGAGGTCGATCTCCACATGCTTGGTCCGCTAGTGCTGCACAGGATTGGTGGAGAGGTAGACGGCGCTGACATTGTCGCAGTAGACGAGCGTGCTCCTGGCGAGGGGGCGGTGAAGCTCAGCCAGGAGCTGGCGGAGCCAGGCGGCCTCGGCCACGCCGTTGGCGACGGCGCGGTACTCTGCCTCGGCACTGGAGCGCGAGACCACCGGCTGACGCTTGGACGACCAAGAGACAAGGTTGCCTCCTAGAAAGACAGCGTAGCCGGAGATGGACCGGTGGGTGTCCGGGCAGCCCGCCCAGTCAGCGTCGGTGTAGACAACCAGCTCGGCCGAGGAGGACCAACGGAGGAGCAGCCCGTAGGCGAGGGTGCCCCGAAGGTACCGGAGGAGCCGCTTCATGGCAGCCAGGTGAGGGTCCCGCGGCGCATGCATGTAGAGGCAGAGCTGCTGCATGGCGTAGGTGATGTCGGGCCACGTGAAGGTGAGGTACTGGAGCCTGGAGCGCTCCAGCAAGGCTCATGTAAGCAGTGGAGTCCGCTGGACCAAGCAGCTGGCCCGCTGCCTCAAACAGCTTGCCCTGCGTGTCAACCGGAGTAGAGCAGGGCTTGCTGTCGGACATCCCAGCTCTCTCCAGAATGTCCAGAGTGAGCTGCCGCTGGTGAAGGAGCATGCCGGAAGGTCGGGGCTCGACAGTGACGCCAAGGAAGTGATGGAGCACACCGAGGTCCTTCATGGCAAACTCCTTCTGAAGAGAGGAGATGATGCGGCGGAGGAGGGACTCGCTGGAGGCGGTGAGGACAATGTCATCCACATAGAGCAGTAGATAGGCGGTCTCGCCCCCATGGCTGTAGATGAATAGGGAGGTGTCCGACTTGGCCTCCAGAAACCCAAGAGTCAGCAGGTATGAAGCAAAGGTGGAGTACCACACCCGAGGTGCCTGCTTCAGACCATACAGAGACTTGTTGAGCTTGCAGACCATCTAGGGACGAGAAGGATCCATGAAGCCTGCCGGTTGGCTGCAGTACACCGTCTCTGTCAGAGTGCCATGGAGGAAGGCATTCTTGACATCCAGCTGGTGCACGGGCCAGGAGCGCTCAAGAGCCAAGGAGAGGACAGTACGGACTGTCGCAGGCTTCACCATGGGGCTGAAGGTCTCGTCGTAGTCCACTCCGGGCCGCTGAGTGAAGCCCCGGAGGACCCAACGGGCCTTGTAGCGCTCCAAGGATCCATCAGCCCGACGCTTGTGCGTCCAGATCCACTTGCCCGTGACCACATTGCCACCAAACGGACGCGGCACCAAGTCCCACGTCTGGTTGGCAAGCAGGGCCTCGTACTCCTCCATCGCACAGCGCCAGTGAAGATCCGCCAAGGCCTCACGGACGGAGGAGGGTAGAGGAGAGACCCCCGGCTCGGAGGCGACGGCGGAGAGGACTCGGGGCCGGGAGGCCTGGCGCGTCACCATGGGGTGAACGTGGCAAGGGTCCCGGTGCAGGAGAGGCGGGTGGTACACCGGCTCGTCGAGAGAGCCCCGGGGGGCACGGGCAGCGGGTGCCGGCGGCGGAGGCCCCGCCGGCGGCGACGGCGGAGGAGGTACCGGAGAAGAAGGCACCACCGGCGGTGTCGGAACCGGTGGCGGCTGCGGACAGCGCTGGTAGACACGCACGGGGTGCGTGAAACGGCTAGGGACCACCGGTGTCGTCTCCGGCGGAGGAGGCCCTGCCGAAGGTGTCGGTGTCGACGAAGGCCCCGCCGGAGGCGTCGGCGGCGACGGCGGAGGCGGTGCCTCCAGCCCCCTCCGGCACTGGTAGACGTGCTCGAAGCGCCCGGGAGGGGGAGGCGGCATAGGCCGTATAGCGGCAGCTGGAGTGGCATCGGGGACGGTAGGTGGTGGCGTAGGCCCCCGGTCCGGAGAGGGACACTCTGGAGTCCCCCCCGTCGTGTGGGGCGCGGGTAGGAAGTTCAGACCTGCAGGGCACAAAGGGAATGGCGGCTGGACCACCGTGTCAGCGGAGGAGAGAGAGTCAACCTCGGGATCCGGAGAGGGTGTGGAAGGGGTGGAGAAAGGGAACACCGTCTCATTAAACACGACATGGCGAGAGATGAGAACACGGCGAGAAGAGAGATCATAGCAGCGGTACCCTTTGTGGTCAGGGGAATATCCAAGTAAGACACAGAGTAGAACGAGGAGCGAGCTTATGTGGAGAGGTGGAGGCGATGTTGGGGTAGCACGCACACCCAAACACACGCAGGTGATCGTAGCGGGGAGGTGTACCGAAGAGAGCGTGGTGAGGAGTAGGAGCAGGGGAAGCTGTGGAAGGCAGGCGGTTGATGAGGTAAGTGGCAGTGTGGAGGCTCTCAGCCCAGAAGCGAGGCCTGGATGAGAAGGGTGCGCATGACTTCTGTGGTGGTGCGGATCATGCGCTCGGCCTTGCCGTTCTGCGAAGAAGTGTAAGGGCAAGACATGCGCAACTGAACCCCACGGGAGAGAAAGAAGAAGCGGGAGGTGGAGTTATCGAACTCACGCCTGTTGTCACACTGGACAGGCTGGTGAGGCCGAACTGAGTGGACACCCAGGCGAAGAAGTGAAGGAGCGTGGGAAAGGTATCGGACTTGAGACGGAGAGGAAAAGTCCAAGAGTAATGCGAAAAATCATCGACCACCACCAAAAAGTATTTATAACCAGAAATGCTGTATACAGGAGATGTCCATAGGTCACAGTGGATCAAATAAAAAATACAGGCCGCATGAGAAGAAGAAGAAGTAAAAGGAAGTCTAACACGACGGCCCAACTGGCATGTATGGCACAGATGCTCATCTGGAGCCCGGGTACAAGATACATCAGAGGAGCGACTGAGCTGAGACAAAATGTCGCGTCCGGGATGTCCGAGACCGCGGTGCCAAGTCGTGGAAGAGGTGGTGGTAGCAAAAACAGCTGACGAAGGAGACGACGAAGAAGTCGAGGGAGGTGCAGTTGAAGTAGGAAGGCGAAGGGTGTAAAGGGGTCCCGCGCTATCACATCGGAGAAGAGGACGCCGGGAAGCCAAATCCTTCACAAAAAGACTCGAGGGGTCAAACTCAACAGAACAAGAGTTAACGAATGGAAAGAAGATTATGAGTCATCTGAGGAGCAACAAAAACATCGGAAAGGCGGAAAGAACCGGTGGTACCAGCAGAACCCACGGCAGAAACCGGAATGGATGCACCGTTTCCGACAACGATAGAAGAAGGAAGGGAAGGGTGGGTAGGGTGAACAGAGGAGAGTATACCAGCCTCCGGCGTGGTGTGGTGAGAGGCACCCGAGTTAGCAATCCAGTCAGAGCTAACTGGCGGTGTCAGCCCCATGGTGCTGAACTGGCGGGCAAGGGAGGCCTGGTCCCAAGTGAGAGTCGACGCTGGGGGACCAGGTAGGGCAGGCGGCATCCAGGCCGGCTGGAACGACGGGACACCGCCGGCGAACAGGGCCGCTGGGTGCTGGGGATGCTGGCCTCCTCCAGGGGCCTGGTGTGGCCACATGGAGATGCGCCCGGCCCAAGGGTGGCTGAAGGAGGGCCAGGGCGCACCACCAGGAGCAGGAGGTGGCGGCGGGGTCGGCAAGACACCCCGGTCCCCCCCCTCCCCCGCGCGACCACGAGCACGACCGCGAGCGCGACGTCCCCCACGGTCCCGGCCCCCACCCGGGTGAGGGGGAGTAGACGTCCGGGAGCCAGTGGCCTGGAGGACGGTGGTGGTGGTGGTGGAGGAGGACGACGCTGGCGGAGTGGAGGACACCGGTGTGATGCCCAGAGTGATCTCCTCCAAGGCGAGGTCGTCCTTCACCTGGAGGAAGGTGGGGAAGGGCCTCTGCCTGGTGATCAACGACCTCAAGTGCCCGAAGGTGTCGTTGAGGCCGCGGAGCACGTTGAGGACGAGGATGCGATCCTCCACAGGCCAGCCGAGGTGGGCGAGGGCATCCGCCATGTCCTTCATCCGGCGGCAGTACTCAGCCACCGAGAGGTCTCCCTGGGAGAAGGTGCGGAAGGTCGCATCGAAGCGAAGGGCCCTGGCCTCGGCATTGCCAAGGAACTGCCCCTCGAGGGCCAGCCAGGCCTAGCGTGCGGTGCCTCCAGGAGTGTAGACGGTGTCCTGAAGATCCAGGGAGACGGTCCCTATGATCCAGGACAAGACGAGGCTGTCCAGGCGCGGCCAAGAGGGAGCCAGGACAGCCACCGGCGGGTCGAGGAGGACGTGGTCGTCCAGGGTGTAGCGGCGAAGAGTGAGGAGGACCAAGTCGCGCCAGCGGGCGTAGGAGGTGGAGGCGGTGTCAAGGACGAGAGGAACGAGGTTCCAGATGTTCTGGACACCGGACGCCTGGTAGTGGAGCTGAGCCACCACCGGGTCGGCTGGATCGGGCCGCTGGTGAGTCGGGGTGGACGGCTGGCGACCCGGGGTGGCGGAGGTGACCGGCTGGTGGTCGGCGGAGAGGTAGAGGTGGTGCTCGGCCTCCGCGATCTGGCGAGCGAGGGCATCAGCGGCATCCCGTTCGCGCTCCCACAGCTGTGCCGCTTGGCGGACACAGTCCTGGGCCTCAGCAGCGGCGACCCAGGCAGCCTGGAGGGCTACGGCGAGGGCCGAATCGGCCGTCAGAGAGGGGGCTGCCGTGTAGAGGAGGGACGCCGCGGTGGCCGGCTGCTGGAGGTACTCCGGTGGGAGGAGGGAGGCGGCGGCAGCAGCGTGCGCCGGCCGGAGGAGGGAGGCAGCGGCGGCGGCCGGCCCCTGCAGGGAGGTGGCGGCGGCGGCCGGCCCCTGCCCCTGCAGGGAGACAGCGGCGGCGGCCTGCCCCTGCTGGGGGCCGGCGGCGGCGGCGGCCGGATCGGGCCGGGGGAGGGCAGTGGCCTGCCCCGGCTGGAAGGCGGCGGCGGCGGCCGGATCCGGCCGGGGGAGGGCGGCGGCCGGCCCCTGCAGGCCGGCGACGGCCGCGCAGGCTTGCTGCAAAGGGGTGGCCGCCCAGACCGAGGGGAACCCCGGCGGGCCCCGCAGAGGAGAGGAAGGAAGGGGAGGGAAGGAGGAGGGAGGAGGAGGGTCGCCGGCCATGGCGCCGGCAGCGGCGCGCCAGGCAGCGGCGGCGGCGGCTGCTGGAGGGAGAAAGGAGAGGAGGAACCTAGGCTGATACCATGTTAGAAACTGATTTTCATTACTTGCCACCCTAACCCTAGGTTAGTGATATACATACTAGGGATACATGGGCTTCATGGGCCTAAACCTCATGGGCTGAATACACACTCCAACAGTAAGTGCACTCTGAGTGTCTTAAAAAAATAATAATAAGTGCACTCACTTTCCACATCCAACTCAACAGCCTTGTAGCTTGCTCCCAGTGTCTCGAACAATTGCTTCACGCGGACACAGAAAGGGCAGGAAGTTTTGCTGCAGGTAACCAAAAATACAAATCAGCCACGGTTCGTGGGAAAATAGATTAAAAACAAAAAATGGTTGAATAATGAGAGTCTGAGCGTCAAACATATTACTACTCATTTAACTTGAGAAGCGGCCAAACAAAAGATAAATTCTTTCATTGAAGGATGTCCAATTTCCATTAATATCAAACAGAAATACAACGGATAGCAACTTTAACAGAAACTACAACAGGGACTAAGCAGAGAACCCAAGACTCCAGAAACCCCTATGCCGTCCCCATAGTAATAGATCTGCCTCAGATTTACCATTGATACGAGATAAGGAGTGACAAGGTAATCATGCTAGCAATACATCCAGCAATTGTCTGGTGGATAAGCTACTCTCAAGACAAATAAACTATAAATCTAGGAACCTGCATCAAGCAAACTGCAGCCTATTAGGATGTGGACACCACACCATTAGGGCTTTGGATATGAACTGAAGAGGGAATGAACAAATTTCCCTCTAAATCCCCGCCAATCCACTATAATCCACGTGCGAAATGGGCTCATATCCAAACAAGCCCGTAGTGCCAGTTAATCAAGAAGAGGATCCTCCTGTATCATTTTTCTAATCCCTTAGCAGAAGAATTTCAGACTTACTATCTTATCTATCCAAATAACACAGGTACGACCCTAATTCTGCATTTGCCACATTGATTGGAGCAAATCTACCAGGAACCTAATGAAATTTATATCTCTAGAAATCATTATAAATTCCTTCGTGCAACTTCCTCGCATCACTCTAAGAGATAAACAAAGAATATTCTTGTGGAAGGGAAACAACGGAAGAGTACGCTTGAACTCATATGGTGGGGAAAGGACGACTGAAATTTTCCCCCAGCTTCACCTAATCAATTCTCCCCTTCTCATTTGTTAAGGATTATTCACGAAGCCTACCTAGTATAGGAGCACCGGTTACGTGAGAGCGTGAGAGGTAGGAAGGGAGAGAAAGACCTGAAGACGACAACGGGAGCCGAGGCAACGATCTCCTTGGCCTTGGCAGTGACGGTTGTCTTTGAGTTAGAACCGGAGATAGCTCCAGCCTCAGTCAGCAGAGGCATCAGCTTCCCCTGATTGTTCAGTGCTACGGTATCTGCCATTGAACAAACAACAGGTAACTTCAGAGAGATGGCTTAGCACGTGTACATGTTGCAAAGTCTTGCACATATCAATAGATGCATTCATCGTCAGTGACTTGGTAATCTTAAACATGGATTCACAAAGGCGTAGAAACATGCATTGGTGTACTCCCTCCGTCCAGAAAAGAATGCAACTACGGGTTGCGTGCCATAAAAAATAGTTCATATTTGACTAAATTTCTAATGAATACCATATTTATGACTCCAAATTAACTTATTATGAAAATATATTTAGTAATTAATCTAATGATATTTATTTGATATCATAAATATTGATATTTTTATCTATAATTTATCAAATTTAAGATACAAAACGATGACACTGTGCTAGAATTGCATTTTTTTTTTTCCTAGGAGGAGGGAGTACAATTGTAGGAGGAGGCTCACCATCACAGCCACCAATATGCTTCCCATTGATGAAGACATTAGGGACAGTCCTCTGTCCAGTCCACTCCTTGAGGGCATTCTGGAGCTCAGGCCCATCACCTAAATAGAATAGATTGGTTCAGTAAGAGTTTGCTTAAAATCCCATGATGATAATCACTATGCAGAGTCCTCAAAATACAAAGTACAGAGAGACCCACTAAATGTTTGCCATGAGTTTACACTAAGTGCTCAGCCAGCAGAACCCCAATATTTCAGCTTAAAAAGATATTATGTGATATAGTAAGCAAAACAATATGACACATAGAGAACACTGCAGGTTAGCAACATACCACTTAGCATTTGGCATTTTATTTGTCAGGTAGTTTGTTCTTAGTTATTTTTTCTATTGACATGACAGGAGGGGAAATTTATTTATAGAGAGGGCAAGCTGTACAAAAATATTAGCAAAGAAGTGTACACAGAAGCAAAAATGAAAACAATGATTTGTTCTTTGCCATATTGTTATTGCCATAACCAATGTTTCTCCAGCACCTAACCAAGTTATTCAATCTCATGTCATAAGGACGAACAAATCATGAAATCACATAGAAATTCAATTGTACCATAATCCATAATGGTACTGCTGTAGTAAATACCTTAATACCTCATCTATAATCTAGCAAAACAGTACAAAGAAATATCCCAAGTTTTCAACTATACTGGTAATACATATTACAGTCAAACTGTGATTTGCACGTCACGAAAAGAACGAACAAATTTAAGTGCACTTACTTTCCACATCCAACTCAATAGCCTTGTAGCTTGTTCCTACCTTCTCGAACAACTGCTTCACACGGACGCAGAAAGGGCAGGAAGTTTTGCTGCAGGTAACCCAAAATACAACTCAGCCACAGAGCATGGGAAAATGGATTGAAACCAAAAAAACTGGCAGAACAACTGATTGAATAATGAGAATCAGGTGTCAAACATATTACTACTTCATTAACTTGAGAAGCGGTCATACAAAAGCATATTCTTTCATTGCAGGATGCCCCATTTCCATTAACATGTAACAGAAATACAATGGGTAGCGAGTTTAACAGAAACTAGAACGGGGATTAAGCAGAGAACCCAAGACTCCAGAAACCCCTATCCCGTCCCCATAGGAGCGACAAGGTAACCATGCTAGCAATACATCCAGCAAGCGTTCCACCAGTAAGCTCCTTTCAATTAAAACATACTATAAAAAAGAAAGAGCGTATCTAGACACCTTCATCAAGCAAATCTGCAGCCCATTGAGGTTTGGACACCACACCATTTGGGCTTTGGATAAACCCATTCCCTCCCAATATATAGACTTAAAGAGGGAATGAACTAATTTCCCTCTAAATCCCTCCCAAACCACTACAATCCACGTGGGCAATGGGCTCATATCCAAACAAGCCATTAGTGCTAATTAATCCAGAAGAGGACCTTCCTGTATCATTTTTCTAATCCCTTAGCAGAAGAATTTAAGACTTACAAACATGAATTATTCTATTCTATCTGTCCAAATAAGACGGGTACCTAATTCTGCATTTGCCTCGCATCACTCGAGATAAACAAAGAATATTCTCGCGGAAGGGGAACAAAAGAAGAGTACGCTTTAACTCATATGGAGGGGAAAGGACGACTGAAAAATTCCCCCCCAGCTTCACCAAATCACTTCTCCCCTTTTCATTTGTTTAGGATTATTCTCGAAGCCTACCTAGTCAGTAGCGCTGACTCATGGTGCGCGTTACGGCGTGAGAGGTAGGAAGGGAGAGAAAGACCTGAAGACGACGACGGGAGCGGAGGCGACGATCTCCTTGGCTTTGGCGAGCGCCATAGCTCTCGATTCCGGGTTGTTGGAGGAGGAGGAGGAGGCGATTCCCATTTCTGCCGCTTCCCGTCCTGGTCGTATTTATAAGGTGGGGGCGAAGAAGGGTGGCGGCGTCGCTGGGTAAGTAGGGAGTAGGGAGGGGACCCGTGAGTCAACTAGACAACTACTACTACTAGTACGCTACGCTGGGACACCCTCGTCAAAGGAAAACTACGCTGGGAGTGGGACAGTGCTGATGACAACCTGCCTTGGCATGCATCCTCACACGGTGTGCGCTAGACTTTAGACTTTGCTATGTATTTAAATATAATTTTACTACTCCCTCCGTCCTAGAAAAATTGTCGTTTTAGACTTTTTAAACATCACGTTTGACCATTCATCTTATTTAAAAATTTTGTATAAATATCATTTATCTTTTCATGATTTATTATATTATTGGAGATACTTTAATAATTATTTATTGATTTTGTATTTTGTACAAATTTTTTAAATAAGACGGATGGTCAAACCCAGTTTCTAAAAAGTCTAAAACGATAGTTTTTATGGGACGGAGGGAGTATATGCTTGTTTGAAGCAAACTTTTGTCATACTCCCTTCGTCCCAAAATAAGCGTTATTTTTGACTTTTTGAAATCGACGTTTGATCATTCGTTTTATTCTCAAAAAAATTACAAAAATAAACAAATAAACAAATAAAGATCAAATACTTCTAATAATAAATCATTTCATAATAAAATAAAATTTTTTCATAAATTTTTGAATAAGACGAATGATTAAAAGGATACGTAGTCAAAATCGTAAAACGACACTTATTTTGAGACAGAGGGAGTACTACTGAATTAGCACGAGGTAATAATCAATCATAATATAGGCATTTCTAAGAAGAAATATTTTTTGCACATGCATTTTTTTTGTAGCATATTTAAGCATACATGCTATCTAGATTTATGGCAAAATTAACTTCAAAATCAAAATGATTTATAGTTTAAAACGAAGGGAGTAATTGTTAGTTGATCTGTAACTAATTATTTAGCTGGTTGGTAACTAGAATAATACTACTTGTACTCATTTATTAGCTAAGAGCCTAAACAAGAGTACAAGACCATAGCTAATTTAAGTTACTATCTCCATTTCAAATTTAGATTTTTTAGATACAAGTTTTACCATGCATTTAAATATGCAATACTTCTCAATACATAGTAAAAAAAAATTTAAAAAATAAAACATCTTATAATTTAAAACAGAAAGGTAACTATTATATAGCCAAACTGTCTTACCAACAAACCATAGATAGAATACACAGTACTACCGGCTACTATACTTACTCCATTTTAAATTATAAGATATTTATTTATTTTTAGATATGTTGCTTTTGTTATATACACCTAGACATACATTATATCAAAAAAAAATAAAACATCTTATAATTTAAAAGGAGAGATAATTAATTAATTTGAAACACAGATGATAATTTTGTAATCACCCCATAGAGCACCAAACTACCTTACGCGTCGATAGAATATAAACACCGGCTACTAATGATTGCCCAATCATGGTGCAGTTAGATAAGCGTCTATCGTAGTGCACATCGCATAGTATTCATATCGCATTAACAGAATATTATATGCAGGGAAAAACTACCGATTTCAGCTTAAATTACAAAGTGTACACACTTAGCAAATAGTAAGTAGACAGGTATGAAAATTCCCGAAGACCGACGTCGACAGACTCACCAAGTTCAGGCATGAAGTTATATAAGACTATATGTAAGTCTTCAGATGAAGCTATGTAAAATGAAAAATAACACGACCTTAGTCTGACCAGCAATTTATTAAACTCAGTATCGCTCCGAATTCGTTGATCAACGGGCCATTATATACCCAACCATGAAATGCATGGCTGAAACAAACAAACAAAAAATGTTTTGAGATCTGATCCATGTCGACATCCCTATCAAAATGTGTGCCTCGAAGGCACAATGAACCAGTTCATTCGGTTTCTGGCTTCACGTTCAAGATTACACAGTAGTTGGCAGTTGGATCTTTCCTCGCAGTTGCTGCGCGACTGCATCAATGAACTCCTCGGTGCTCAGGTAGAACTCCCTTGTTACCCTAGCAACAGCAAAACTTTCAGGTTCGTGTAAACAACTGGTGATGTAAAATAGCATAGCAGAGGAAACAAGCCACATAGCACACTGCTCTAAACAAACAACATTCTTGTGTCTCGAGCCAGGGAAAATAGCAAGATCTTATCCAGTGACTTGACCACATGGTTAGCTATTGCCTATTTATTTTTATTTTTTTTCTCGAATACGGCTATTGCCTATTTATATATAGCTCAAAATTCATTACGCTTGTGTCCATTGCTTACAAATTCAGAAAGAGGCATCTGTAAGCACGGGAATTACCATGTTAAGAAATGTCACAGGCTAGTAAAAAAACTCAATTATGCAGAAGATTTTAGTTGATAATCATGCTGAGGAACAAGCAAAAATATGGATCCTTTCAGATATAACTGTTTGGTCTTAATGCAATTGCAATAACACAAACTTGACGCTTGCATTATGTTAACTATAATATAATTACAACCCATGCAAAGCTATATTCTAACTTTCCTGCTTTTCAGCATCGAAGGTGATGTATGTTCCTTAATGTGATTATATCGTTTTGCTGCCATATCAATAAACTTCCATTCAAAATGACATCAGCAATTGAACATTAAGTTTCTGCACAAGAAAAATACTGAAAACATATACATAAATCAGCTTACTTGGGGCCATGGATAAGAAGTGCAAGGTCCTTAGTCATTTTCCCAGATTCCACCGTTTCAACACATGCAGATTCAAGTTTGTGTGTGAAATCAAGCAGACTATCATTTTTATCCAGCTTTGCCCTAAACAGACAAAGATAGCATTATCGCATTAGCAGGTACACAAGTAGATGAATAAACACAAGCATAGCATGATTCTGTTTGTTCATGTCCACAGTTTCACAGGTCAAGCGGAAAACTCATCATTTACTCCAACAAGAGTAATCACCTGTGCTCAAGTCCACGGGTCCAAGCGAATATGGAAGCAATACTATTGGTACTTGTCTCCTGTCCTTTCTGATGTAGCCTGAAATGTCTAGTGACAGTCCCATGAGCCGCCTCAGCCTCTAATGTTTTCCCATCAGAAGACAACTATAGAAACAAACTGATAGTGAACAATCTAATAATAATAAGATTAGAGACATCTATGCAGCCTAGTGGTCTGGATAACAAGGATGTGCCATTTGAGGCCATGGGTTCGGGTCCGAATTCCTATTTCTTAAATAAAAAATGCACATCTTATCCTAGGTTCCGCCTTTGTTTTTTACGCTATGGGCTCTGCATTGGTGTAAAACATAACACAACTTACCAGAACAGATGTCATCAAACCCAGAGAACCAAAACCTGAAACAAGCATTCATTAAGAAAAGCAAATTGTTAAGAAAAACTAAAAAGGAAATGGAAAAATAAACATATTGTGACCACGGATGCTATCTAAGGGAAGTATATTCAAATCAATAATTGTATGGCACCTTCCTCATCCAGTAGCCTGTGATTGCTACGGTTCGTTTTAATGGAAGTTATCTTCATGCCGGTACGGTGAAAATTTTCCACTGCACAGAGAGTGCTAGTGGAACAGTACCCAGAGAGAGAAGAGGAGAGGAATGCTAAAGTTGCAAGGAATCACGGAGGTCGTCGCTTCTCTCCTCACTTCTTCCACACTACACCTTACCTACGATGTCCCTCTCTCCACTTATTTGCTTTTGATGATGAGTAGATGAGTGCTCTGCCTGCGCACTTCACAGGACCACCGGTGTGGCTCAGACACCCGCCACTGCCCACGATGATGGCTGCAGTATCACCCCCGTGCCTGCACGAGAAGATTTGCAGCAGCAGAGGTTCAGCTGCATGGTGGCGCCGGCACTCAGGTGGCCCCCACCAGCGTCAGCAGCAAACAGCTGGGAGAGGAGCAAGCAGATGGTGGAGGTGGACTTGTGGCCCGGCATGGCGTCCACAGCGACGCTGGCCTCAAGCCCGGCGAGACACTCACAGAGGGCCAGAGGCAGGCAGAGCAGAAATCCGTGAGGGTCTCCCCTGGGTGGAATGTTTTACTGAACAATTGGATCATCAATTGCCGTTTGTCACTCTATCTGAGGTTGATCTGGCTGACAGAACTTGACGGTCCAGATAAGAAGGGTGCCAGGCCCCCCTGGGCGCAAATATTGTTTTATATTCAAATGTGGAAAAAAAAAGTAAGGGAACTTGAGCAAACCTTGGGCAAGAAAATCGCTCTGTACGTCTCCGTCATAGTTTTTGCAAGCCCAAACATATCCGCCATCACTTTTGACAGCATAGGCCACCATGTCATCAATCAACCGGTGCTCATACCTGCATATGACATGTAAAGATTGTTTGTCCTTTGAGAAAAGGTGTCATAATGAAAATCTAGATAAATTTAGCACAAACCATATTGAGTTTTCTTCAAACTTGTCCTTCCAATGCTCTTCATATACCTCCTGGAAGATGTCTTTGAACCTATATAATTCATTTCAAATTTGCATATGTCAAGATTGGACTGGTCTAGTATAACATGATTAGTAATATCATGGCGATAACCCATTTGGCTACAGACAATGCTTCATAATAGCACAACTGTGTGCTCGTCAGACAGTTTGCTCATTCACAGTTCGGACTTCAGAGAATAAGATCAAACTCTGTATACATTTCCAGAAGCAATAGAGGGAAGGGTCTTTGGTAGTCCTTGAGGCAGTAACAACTAACAGCATGATGTGACACTATAACAGCAATATGAGGGAAAAACATACTACAACGAGAGAAGGATGGCCATCAGAACCTTGCATCATATTTTCTAATATAGTATTCTTTGTACTGGGACAAAGGGTTAAAAAGGAACTGTTTAGAAAGTGTCATTGCCATTAAACTTTCAGTAGCAACATGTGCACATCACCATTTTGGAAAGTGCCATTGAACAGGGATCATGGAAAGACACTCTAGCCCCCATCTGAACCCTCCCTACTGAGACTTGGTAGTTTTTTAGACTGCAAAGAGTCTACTAAAGAATAATTTAAGGGGACGGTCATAATGATAAAAATGTAATAGTAACGGTAAACTGAAGAAAATTCACAGAGGTATAAATTTTCATACAAATAATGCTTCATGGTATCATAACAGTGAAGACACGCAGTTACTTGTCAGCTATGTCAGACAAAATGCGTCAGATTTCAGGGGCAAGATGAAACTATGTCATTATGTATCACAGAACCATCATAGAGAAGGGTCCTTTGTAGTCTTTGAGCCGACAAAAGAATGTTTAAAGATCAAAGGATGATGATGCCTACCTGCCGTCATACTTTTTTAGGATTGTATTCTTGGTGCTGAGATAAAGGGGCCACTTCTTAGAAAGGGCCATAGCCATAGAGGACTCAGCGAAAGCCCTAATAGACTAAATAGAGATACGAAGTTAGAATACAAGTCAAGAGAAGATAGCAGTTAGCAGCAAGTCATATTGATGTTCTACCATACCTCATCGACATTGTACATTGATAATGCCACACCAGGTCCTTTAAAATCATAAACATCCAGCTCCATAGGGTCAGCTCCATCAGGCACTGATTTTTCAGTAGCAACAAAGAACATATTAGAAAATTACCATAGCAGACCTTTATCAGGATAAGACATAGTTGCCAACTGGAGCTCACCAAATACCATCTTGAGCTTTCCTGGACCATTAATAATCATATCAGTAGCTCGATACTGGTCACCAAAAGCGTGCCTTCCTATGCAAATAGGTTTCTTCCAACCTAAAGAATGAAATCTCATTAATTTGGCAACTTTATCATCTGTTGCATTGAACACATCATACTGTACTATTTACTTACCAGAAAGAGTTCTTGGGATGTTTTTACACAAGATGGGCTCACGAAAAACAGTCCCTGCCAAGGGATGGATGCTAAAATTTAGCTATCAAAGATTTTAGAACAATTCATATAATTCTCCAGTATGTTAAACCTTATACTTCTAGAAATAAGAAAGATCAGAGAGTGAACCATTTAGAATATTCCTTATTGTGCCGTTTGGACTCCGCCACATAGACTTGAGCTTAAACTCTTTTACTCTAGTCTCGTCTGCATATAAATAAATGCACCTTAATGCCCCAATATATAATTGAATATGGGAAACCAAGTTGAAGGGACTTACCAGGCGTAATTGTTGCACACTTAACAGCAACATTATACCTGTTGAGGCACAAAACGGGATGTTATCAATGTGAAAAGAATGTACAAAATGAGTTCACACGTAAAATTGTGTCATGGTATACTTGAAAGCAAATGAAGGACAAAGAAGGTGCAGCATGATTCTGAGACAAACTATAATTAATAATTAGCTCCAGGAAACTACACTAAGATTGTAAATCAAGATCATCAGAACAACAGTAGAAGAGTAGACAATTTAACATTTAGATAGCCAACCAAAATTTTTAGTGATTGGGTGCTGAAACACACCATTACACCAGAATTTATTACTACAAATGAGCACAGCAACCCTATGTTACAGAAACAAACATTTTTGTTGTGAAAAGGCAAGGACTTATCTTGCCATTGAGAAAATGCACACCACTGCAGATATTTGATAGACTCTTCATGGAAAGCTATCATGAAAAAGGAATCCAGGAACTTTAAACCCCACAACTTAATGTTAGTGCTTAATAACCTTCTAATAAGTGGAGGGTAATTGTCATGCATGCATGGTATCTACATGCTCTGAACAATCATACATGATTAAGCAATATGAACGAAGAAACAAAGACTCTCAAGTCTGTTAGATTATTATGCCCCATGAAAAGCCCTCGAACCTTGTTCCTAGATGCTTTCTCAACAAAGTTATCGACAAGAACAATAATTGGCTTAACATCAGCCTAATCGGGACCCCGAGGGTACAAAACAGAATTAAGACTTACTTCAATGTAGCCTCGGCACTCTCGACGGTGACCTCATCATTGGTGGCATCGCGATTGAGAATTCCAAGATCATAGTACTTTACATCCAGCTCCAGGTACGGGAAGATGAGCTACACACAATTCAATCCCATGCCATCCCACTCCATCAGCAAACCATCAAGTGAACAAAGCATAGGTTACTACCGATCGAGAACAGCATAAAACAATCTACGAATCCCACAGACCTTATCCTTTATCAGCTTCCAGATGACCCGCGTCATCTCATCCCCTGAAAACAAAACAATCAGAGCAGTCAGCTGATCCACACGCCTACGCTACTCCCACACGCGAAATGAAAGGGAAGAGGGGAGGGAGGGAGGGAGGCCGACGTACCATCCATCTCGACGATGGGATTCTGCACCTTGATGCGGCTCTGCTCGGCCACCTTGGCGGTGGCGGCGGCGTAGCAGCGGAGCGAGGCGCCGCGGAGCACGCGGCTGCTCCGGGGGACAGGGAGGCGCGCTGGAAGCAGGGAAGGGAGGCGGCCGCCGCGGGCGGGGTTTAAGGGCATCAGGGCTTTGGCCGCCGCGGCGGAGCCGGACACGGAAGCACAAGCCATGGTGGTGGAGGCGGAGAGGCGGCGGCAGGGCAGCAGCAGATTGCGCATCCCACGTGCCAATCGCGTGAAGGAGCACGCGCACCGGTAAGGCGGACGGGACAAGGAGGCTGGCCAGGTGGCGGCCGGGCGGCCGGCGGCGCGGGCGAGAGGAGAGTGGTGTAGAGTCTGGCTGGCAGCGCTCTGGTTGAGCCGGAAGGGAGAAAACGTGCCCGAGCAGGCAGCGTCGAGTGTCGCGTTACTGCAGTTCGGCTCGAGGTCACTAGTTCCGACGGTGCGAGTGCGACGAGCAGTTGTTTTGGATTTTCTTCAGCAGAATTTTGGAGGATATATCCTATAGAAAATTTTCCTATGCATGTTCCTTTATTAGATTTATAGAATACAAGATTAAATCTTATAAAAATTCTTGGATTTTGAAGGGAAACACAAAATCATATGAATTTTGAAGGAAAACTAACAAGATCGATTGATCCTTGTCGAAACTTTCATTTGTGTCAATCTCTTTCTGTAAACTCCTGTAATTTTCTTGTTGTGTCCAAAGCCACAATGAAAACTTTTCTACATTTTGAACTCCTATAGGTTGCAAATCCCATGCAACTCTAATGCTACATATTTTTTTTATGGACCAAACTATAGCATGCGCGCGCAGGATTTCATCTCCTGGCGCGCACACTCTGCAGCAGCCTATTTGAGTTAAAAAAAAAACTCACAAGCATGTCTTCATCGACTCCGGCGTCCTCGCCCCCGCCACCGGCGACCGCCCCGCCGCGGCCCCCCTCTTCCCCTCCCCCCCGGCTTCGGCTGCACCGACGCCCGCCACCTCCTTCATCTCCGGCACGTCGGCGACCTAGGGTTCCGGCGAGCCGCCCCCGCCCTAGGCCTGGCTTGGCCGCCGCCCCCGCCGCCAGGGCCTCGAACCGCCGGCCAACCATCCCCACCGCCTGTCTTCCCTACCTCCCCCCGGCCGACCCCTTCTAAGGCCACCGGAGTTGGGGAAGAAGAGGTAGGGTGGCTCGCCGGAGAGAAGAAGCAGAAGAGAGGAGAGAGAGGGAGGGAGAGAGAGAGGGGGAGAGACCTACCTGCGGATCCGGCGCCGCCGTCACCGGATCTAGCGGATCCACCACCGCCGCCACCGGATCCAGCGGATCACCGCCACCGCCGGGCCAGATCCGCCATGGCCGGTGAGCTCGGCAAGAAGGTCACTGGGGAGGGGGAGCTCGTCCGTCGTCGTCGCTGGGGAGGGGGAGCTCGCCGGAGAGAGAGAGAGAGACGGCGAGGTCGCTGGGGAGGGGGCGACGCGAACGACGCGGGCATGGGTGGGTGCGGGAGATGCGTGCGGGCGGGTGCGCTTGCGCGTGCGCGGTCTGTAACTAGCATTTAGGTTTTTTTATTCTTCTACGTACTTTGACAAGAATCTATAAAAATAATGTTTGGGTCGGGTCATTTGAAAATGAAAAGGATCTTTCTTATTTTTTTAGGAATGGTTGCTTATACACATGTATGTGAGACATATGTTTGACTTAATAATATGGTCACACAAAATTATCTAAGTTTAATTATGTGATAGGTGATGTCGGGTACCCAACTTCAACGCAAAACCACACCTCCCGAATAAAGCCCGGCCCAAGAAGGCGCCAGTCGAGGCCCACGCGGAAACAGCCCATGCGAGAACTTCCCGCACGGCCTAAGACAGATCCGTGCGGAAGCACATCGCCTCCCTCGGGCGCGCGGACCCCTCGGGAGAAATTCTCCGATTCGCCCGAGCCTCCGCGACAGGGCTCGGGAAAGCAGGCCTCGGGCGATAGACTTCCGATTCGCCCGAGCCTCCCGCTACAGCCTAACTCCCCCGGGCGCACCCCTCGGGTTCGCCCGAGCCCTGCCGACGTCAGCAAAGTAAACTTGACGGCCAAGGGACCTTCCCTGACCACTTTACAGGCACGGTCTCATCGGGTGCGCCCCGTGACACAACTGCGTTCCGAACGCACACGTTCGCCGTACTAACTGTCCAATCTCCTCTGGCAGGAGATCTGACGGTCCAACTCCTCCCACGTCGCTACAGAGACGATCAACCGTACGGCCCCCTGGGCTGACGAGGAGATTCGCCAACTACGACGGCGACTGTCATGCCCCGGCCGCACGTGTGACGCCAGGGAAACGGGAATGACAGTCGTCCGGTAAAGCCGGGGGAATGGGCAAGCCTTACGATCAGGCTCGCCTAACCCCTGGAAAGTACCTCACGAGAAAAAAGAAGCACCCGAGGGAGGACACTCCTACCGCTCCATCCCATCACGCCCCCGACGGCACCAGTGTCTCCCGAACCTCGGGTGCTTATACTCAAAGGTCAACCTATCTACTCGTTGTACTGTACAGGGTCGGACGTGATGGCATGACGTAGTGCCACGCAGCAAACAATGACCAGCACTGGGAAACGCTTTCGAACTCACCAATGGAACAGTGGTGGATCAGTCGAATGACCAATGCCATATCGCCGAGGAGCCAAGACGAGGGCGTGGCTGATGATAGCCACCGGTCACCACCGACTCCACCATGCCGAGCACTGTAACCACAGGGCAACACATGTAACTCTAGTCTCTCCCTAGTAACTATAAAAGGGAGGGCAGAGGCCGATCACAAGGACGACGTTTTTTCATTCACTCACGACCAGATCTCCCAATCACTACAATCTACGAACACAAGCACACAAACGAACACTCATACTCACAAGAGACTTGGGAGCCCCTCCCTCTCTCGACTAGGCTTGTAACCCCTACTACAAGCACCCCGGTGCAAGGCAACACGACTCGATCTCACACTGGACGTAGGGCATTCATTGCCTGAACCAGTATAAACCCTGTGTTCCTCTTTGCACACCATCCGTGATCTCAACTGCAAAACACAAATTTAATAGCTGGTATTAGCACGCGCTAATCTAAGCACCGAGAGTTGGCGCGCCAGGTAGGGGTCTTTTGCGTGTTGATCCAGGTTGCAGATGGCAGCCAACGTTCCTGCACTTCCCGCTGGCGCGGTGCTCCGGTTCGGGAGCCTCGAGTTCGTGGCCACTAGCCGCGGCCTCGAGATGAACCTCCGCCCGACTGAGCCCCGTGTCATCTCCGTCCTGATCCCGGCCCAGCAGGCGGCTGGAGAAGGGACCCCGGCAACACCTCCACCTGTTACGGGGGGCGGAGGGAACGCCATGCGCCGCTCCCGCCGAGCTAGGCGGGGGAGGCGCAACCACGTCAAGCTAGGCCACGCCACGGGCGATGCAACCAGGCCGGTGCCCCCTGCGCGGGACATCACCCCCACGCTCACCACCAGCTCGACACCACGAGCGGTGGAGGCACCACGCTCCTCACTACTCCGCGGAGAAATGTGGGAGAGGCCATGGCATCGCCCGCCGTTTCCCTTCGACCTCACTGGGGAAGGCCGGCGACGCCCTCTCCATTTCCCTTTGGGCTCGACACTACTGTGGACGCCCACGTCTGTGCCGTTCGTGCCTACGGGCACGACCAAGCGATGGCATCTGTCCACTGCCTAGAGGGCCTGGGCAACCTCGATGACTTTCCACCGTCCTCACCTGCAAGCTCTCTTAGAGCATGTAGCGGCGGGGAGTTCCACTTCAGTAGCAGCTCCACCCCTCCGGAGTACTCGGAAGGATGGGACCGCTACGTTCGTGTCTCGCCATCACGGTGGAACCTTTGCAACGACGACGACGACTACTTCTGGGCGAACGTGGACTTCGACGTCTATGACCCCCAAGCCTTCCTCTCCTCCGACGACGCGAGGGATAATGCTCTCAGCGTCTACTCCTCCGACGGCAGCGTCATCGACCCCTCTCGGGAGTGCTATCACCTAGTGCACCCGGAGGAAGCCGTGTTGGAGGACGTCCACTCAGAGGAGGAGGAGGACGCCCCGGCGGAGCAGCCACAGCCGCATACACCGCCTCCACCAGCCCCTAGTCCCACACCTTCGAAGGACCAGGGGACTGGAACGTCCCGCCCTCTCCATCGTTCTCCGGAGCTTGAGCAACTCCGAGAGCTCGAAGCCAGGATGGACGAGGACCGCTTGCGCCTCGCCCAACTCTGAGCCGCCCTAGAGCACGAGGAGGAGCGGGGGGACGGCGGAGCAGCACGGCGCCGAGCCCGCAACGTCCAGGCCTGCATCGTCGCCGATGACGGGGCCAGGACACCATTACCGGAGCCCCGGGCGAGCCAGAAGCTCGCGGAGGCTGCGATGCTCCTCCGGAGCATGCCTGAGCCCTCCAGCACGGAAGCCCGGCAACTCAGGGACCAGCTCAAAGGTCTCCTGGAGGACGCCGCTGTCCTCCAGGCAGAAAGCTCGGCATCCCGGCACCGCGGTGCCGAGGAACGCCATCGTGGCGCCCTGGCGCGCCATGAACGAGAAGCCTCGGTGCAGCTCGAAGCGCCGAGGGCCCCCTCGGTCCACCAGCGGCTTGGCAAGGACATCGACGTCCGTGCCATTCTCCAGGCCCGCGGTTGATGAAAGACCGACGGGGCCGCACGTGGCTACAACGTCTACCGGGGAGGACGCTACGACTCCGACGATGATCGTGCGCCTTCACCGAGCCACCGGGTCCTCGCGTCTTCAGTGAAGCAATCCGGAGCGCTAAGTTTCCGCCCCGGTTTCGACAACCGGCGAACATCGCCAAGTACTCGGGGGAGACGAACCCCGAGGTTTGGCCTGCGGATTATCGTCTTGTGTGGCAGCTGGGCGGCACGCAGGATGATCTCGTCATCATCATCCGCAACTTACCCCTGTTCCTGACCGACTCAGCGCGAGCCTGGCTGGAACATCTTCCCCCGTGGATGATCTTCGATTAGAGCGATCTGGTCAAGATCTTCATGGGGAACTTCCAGGGCACTTACGTGCGCCCTGGTAACTCCTGGAATCTCCGCAGCGGCAAGCAGAAGCCGGGCGAGTCCCTCAGGGACTACATCCGGTGATTCTCCAAGCAGTACAACAAGCTGCCCCAGGTCGCCGACTCCGACGTCGTCGGAGCCTTCGCTGCATGGACGACCTGCAAAGAGCTTGTTCATGAGCTGGGGCGTCAAACCCCCATGAGCGTTAAGGATGGCAACGGGGCGGGTTCGGGACGGGTGGAGCTTTCGCGGACCCGCCCCCGAAACCCGCCAAGGAAACCCGCCTCGGCCCCGAATTACCTCTCGGGTGAGAATCCCTACCCGGCCCCGAACCCGTCGGGGACCCGAAACCCGACGGGTCCCCCGAAACCCGGCATTTGCGCAAGAAAAATCTGCAATCGCAAGTCTGCAATCGTAGTCGAATGTGGCAACAGCAGAAAGAATGGCGCACACAATAGAAAGAATGCAAACAACAGAAAAAACACCGGAAAGCAGATCAATTTATTGCTCCATCCCTGTACAGCAAGAAAGAAGATCCTGAGATGAATCAGTGAGATGCTTGCACGGGACGCATGCAGCAATGGGCAGCAACCGGCAAGGATGCTAGGCTCATTGGACACACACGCCTGGGCGCTGCTCGTCCTTGGCCGCTTGGACGCACATGCGTGGGGCTGCTCGTCCTCGCCGGCCGGAGACTCGTGCGCTTGGGTCGACGCAGGGGCTACCTTCGCTTTGCAGACCTCAAGGGTACAGGGCTAAGAGTCCGGGATGGCAGCTGATGCAGGGACGACGGACTAGGAGATGCAGTGCGGCATGCTGCCTTGCCGCGTGCGGCGGCTACTCGCGTCTGGCGCTTCTCACGTAGTCGCATGCGGGCGTGCTGTTGCGGCATTGCTCGGGTGCGGAACTGGGTAGGAGAGTGTATATCTAGGGTTACACGTTAATGGGCCACAGCTTCCTGGGCTTTTTCAAGTGAACTTATATTTCGGGTCCTCATCGGTTCCCCGCGGGGAAAATAAAAAACCCGTACCCGACCCGCCCAGTTTCGGGTCCCCGAACCCGCAAACTCGGGGGGGGGGGGGGGAATTCTAGACCCGCCCCCGCCCCCGCCGGGTCTGAAACCCACGGGTTTCGGGTCCAAACCCGACCCGCTGCCATCCTTAACGAGCGTCGCCAAGCTCATGAGGATAGCTACCAGTTTCGCCTCGGGTGATGAGACAGTGGGAGCTCTCTTCTCCGACCCCAAGGGGAAATAGAAGGAGGAAGCCCCCGAGGGCTCCTCTTCCCGAGCCCACAACAACAAGAAGAAGAAGGGAAGGGGAAGGCCCCCGTCTGCAATGATCCCCTCGTTGCAGCTGCCGAGCCCAGAGCGAAACAGCCGCCCCACGGCCGCTTCGATGAGCTGCTCTCCAAGCCGTGCCCTTATCACCAGGGCCCGGTGAATCACACGCTCAGGGCGTGTGTAATGCTCAAGATGGATTACGGCCGGCAGGCGTTCCGAGACGCTGCCGGCAAGAAGCCCGCTGAGGACAAGGAGGACCAGGGAGGGAAGGACGACGAGTTCCCCCCATCGACAAGTGCCTCATGATCTTCGGCGGACCCAGGACCGCTCCCACGCCGCGTCAACGAAGGCGTGAACGTCAGGAGGTCTACACTGTCAGACCACCGACACCACGCTTCCTCGACTGGTCCCTTGACGCCATCACTTTCAGCCGGGACGATCACCCGGACCACGTCCCATCGCCGGGGCGTTACCCGCTTGTTGTCGACCCTGTCATCGGCAACACGCGGCTTACCAAGGTCCTTATGGACGGAGGCAGCGGCCTCAACATTTTGTACGCTGAGACCCTCGACTCGATGGGAATCAGCCGTTCTCTTCTCCGGGCGGTGACATCCCCGTTTCGCGGGATAGTCCTAGGGAAGAGCGTACAACCCCTCGGGTAGATCGACCTGCCCGTCTACTTCGGGGCTCCTGACAACTTCAAGAAGGAGACCCTCACCTTCGAGGTGGTAGGCTTCCGCAGCACCTACCACGCCATACTCAGGAGGCCGTGCTATGCCAAGTTCATGGCTGTCCCGAACTACACCTACCTCAAGCTCAAGATGCCGGGGCCCAAGAGGGTCATCACCGTCGGTGCCTCGTACCAGCACGCCTACCAGTGCGATGTTGAGTGCTGCGAGTACGCCAACGCGCTGGTGGAGTCCGAGGCCCTCATCGCCGACCTCGAGGAGCCGGCCAAGGAGGTCCCCGACCCCAAGAAGGCCACAGGCACTTTTGAGCCCGTCGAGGGGGTGAAGGAGGTGCCCCTCCACCCCGGCACACCCGATGGCAAGGTGCTGAAGATCAGCACCACCCTCGACCCAAAATAGGAAGTGGTGCTCGTCGACTTCCTCCGTAAGCACACCGACGTATTTACTTGGAGTCCCTCGGACATGCCAGGCATCCCGAGGGAGGTTACCGAGCACTCCTTGGACATCCGGGCCGGGTCCAAGCTAGTGAAGCAGCGCCTACGCTGATTCGACGAGGAGAAGCGCTGGGCCATTGGGGAGGAGGTAGAGAAGCTTTTGGCAGCCGGATTCATCAATGAGGTCTTCCATCCAGAGTGGTTAGCCAACCCTGTCTTAGTTAAGAAAAAGAATGAAAATAGAGGATGTGTGTTGACTATACTAGTTTAAATAAAGCATGTCCAAAGTATCCATTTCCATTACCTCGCATTGATCAAATAGTTGACTCCACTGCTGGTTGTGAATGACTTAGTTTCCTTGATGCATATTCTGGTTACCATCAAATTCGTATGAAAGAGTCCGACGAGTTACCGACTTCTTTCATCACCCTCTTCGGCATATATTGCTACATAACCATGCCATTTGGCCTCAAAAACGCGGGCGCAACCTATCAGCGTTGCATGCTCAAGGTTTTTGGGGACCTCATCGGGCGAACCGTTAACGCTTACGTAGATGATATTGTGATCAAAACTAGGAAGGCAGACGACTTGGTAGCCGACCTAGAAGAGGCATTCGAATGCCTCAAGAAGAAGAACATAAAGCTCAACCCCAAGAAATATGTCTTTGGGGTCCCCCGAGGCATGTTGCTCGGGTTTATCGTTTCCGAGCGTGGCATCAAGGCCAACCCGGAAAAGATATCGGCCATCACACGGATGGGACCGATACGCAACCTCAAAGGAGTGCAGAAGCTGATGGGGTGTCTGGCAGCCCTAAGTCGATTCATCTCACGGCTCGGCGAAAAAGGCTTGCCTCTGTATCGGCTGCTAAAGAAAACCGAGCACTTCACCTAGACCTCCGAGGCCCAGGAAGCCCTTGAAAGGCTCAAAGCTCTACTTTCGGAAGCTTTGGTACTCGTGTCCCCCACCGAAGGGGAGGACCTCCTGCTGTATGTCACTGCTACAGAGCGGCGGGAGGAAGGACACGCGCTGCTCGTCCAGCGGCCGGTCTACTTCATCAGCAAAGTCTTGTCCGAGACCAAGACACGCTTCCCTCAGATCCACAAGCTGGTGTACGCAATCATCCTTACTCGGCGCAAGCTGCGACACTACTTCGAGTCCCATCCCGTGACCGTGGTACCATCCTTCCCCCTCGGGGAGGTGATCCAGAACCGGGAGAGAACTGGGAGGATCGCTAAGTGGGCTATCGAACTGATGGGTGACGGCATCACCTACGCGCCAAGCAAGGCCATTAAGTCCCAGGTGCTAGCGGACTTCGTGGCAGAGTGGACCAAGATACAGCTGCCACCACTCCTGACCCAAGAGGAGTATTGAGGCATGTACTTCGACGGGTCGATGATGAAGACCGGTGCTGGCGTAGGCATCGTCTTCGTCTCACCCCTCGGGGTCCGGCTCAAGTACTTGCTGCGGCTGCACTTCACAGCTTCCAACAACATGGCCGAGTACGAGGCTCTCGTCAACAGGCTCTACATCACCATCGAGCTCAGGATCAGACGCCTCGAGGTTCGAGGGGACTCCTAGCTCGTTGTGGACCAGGTCATGAATGAGTCGACGTGCCAGAACCCCAAGATGGCCGCCTACCGCAAGCGGGTGCGGTTGCTCGAGGAAAAATTCAACGGCCTCGAGCTCAACCACGTCGCGCGCAGGTACAATGAGGAGGCCGATAAGTTGGCAAAGATCGCATCTGAAAGGGCTTCAGTCCCGACAGGCGTATTCGCCAACGATCTCCACAAGCCTTCGGTCAACGTCGATTCCTCGGGAGGCAAGGGGAAGGAGACCCCCGAGCCCCTAGGAGAACTCGGAGCGTCTTCAAACCATGGAAGTCCCTTGGGAGCTGCCGACCCCTCTGACAAAGGGGAGCCACCCGAGACCGTGGCTGAAGCCGACGACGAAGCCGAGGCGATGGAGATTGAAGCCGAACTGGACGACGACGAGCCAGATTGGCGCGAGCCACTGGTCAGTTGGCTCGTCCGAGGGATTTTGCCCTCGGACAAGACCAAGGCTCGGCGGCTGGGACGAAGAGCCAAGTCCTTCACGATGATGGACGGTGAACTCTACCGGCATAGCCCTTCCAGGGTCCTGCAGCGTTGCATCCCTTTCAGCCAAGGCAAGCGCGTGGTTGAAGAGATACACACCGGAGCCTATGGTCACTAGATTGGCATTCCTAACCGTTATTACTTACGATATGCAAAACTGTGACACGGTGCCGTAGGGTGCACGAGAATTACAATCCTTAAGTAATGGTACTTAGGTACGCCAATCGATAGCCCAGTAAGAAATAAGATTATTCTGCAAGCGCACAGAACTATCATTGTAGCATTTCAACCCGTGAGTATTCAAGGGTGTCGTATTTATAATTTCCCGTAGGAGGGCATGATGAATTTTATCTAGCTTTGATATAAACATGATTACTTATTTGGATGCATAGGTAGGCATAGCATAAGCAGGGGTTAAATCAAGTTTATAAGATAGTGGACACACGCATCGGAGCAACCTCAAGGATAAAAAGGGAAAATAAAGAATAAAAGAATACAACTAACTGAGCAGGCTTTGGTCGTATACAGCTATGCAAAGAATAGCATTTATATCTAACTAGCAAGACTAAAATCAGGACTAAGTCTGGGATGATATGGAGATCCCCGCAGCTGATCTGCCAGCCGATAGAGACTTTCTGAACTCCTACTCAATACCCGAACGTGGGGGAGTGCTAGGGATGGACAGGGCTGTCACCACCTGCCCACCTACCCCTCTGCCCGTGGGGTACCGACATATTCTCTGATCTCCGCATACCTGAACACCATGCTCACGTAATTGGAAACAACTCCTAACCTCCCGGGACTCCAACCCTTCGGATTGACAGGCTCGGCTAGGAGCAACCATGATAGCACAACGAACTATTATTCCATCCATAGTTCTTCTTCTATTCCTACTAATTTGATGAACGATGAAGAACTTTGATGAACATATCAAGAACATAACACATAGACTATGAACTAGTTCATATGCCATGACCATAATATGAACAAGACTATACTCTAATTCAGATGCATTGCAATAAACATAAGATGAGAACTTGCTCATAGAGGAGAACTGAATTCTATTCATACCAAGATGTTCTTGATTCCTCCAAGGAGACAAGCTCTCCTTGATAGCTTTGCCTTGCTCTACTACTACTAAACTAGAGAGAATAAGTATGAAATGTGAGGTGTAGTGCTCCAAATGTTGGTGTGTGTGAATGATGAAGGAGCACCATCTATTTATAGCTAGAGTAGGGCGGTTTGGGCGTCTCCAGGTTTGGAAGGAGGTGAAACCGCCCTTGGAAAACCACCTAGAGTACCGCCTCCGAAGACTGGGCCCAGGAGGCCCCACCAGGGGGGCGGCCGCACCTGGGGGTGGTCGGTCCCCTGGCTGGGCCCGCTGGCCACCGCCTTCGGGTGGTCGGTTGCATCCTGGGCCTGGGCCTCTCCCGTGGTTACGTATGGATCTAGTTCATTGTTTGAGATGGGCTTTCTTATTTTTTTGATTTGCGCCTTCTCTGAATATGTTTCCTGGAAGTGCGCTTTCTTGTGGATTTTATGCATTCCACGTGTCAAACCCGCATGTTATATACACAACAAAACTCGTGGAAGGATTAGATAAAAGCCCTACCTTCTATTTGTTTTAGTATTAAAATGATGTTGTATTTTAGTTTGCTAAGGACCGCCAACAGACGCTCGTCGGCAATGCTTTTCGACAAGGCTTCTATTGGCCAACCACCGTGGCCGACGCCACCGAGGTAGTACGCTCCTGCGAAGGGTGCCAGTACTACGCTCGGCAAACTCATCTCCCAGCCCAAGCTCTCCAGACGATCCCTGTCACATGGCCTTTCACCATGTGGGGACTGCACCTTGTCGGGCCCTTACAGAAGGCGCCTGGGTGCTTCACCGCTTGTCGCCATCGACAAGTTCTCGAAGTGGATCGAGGCTCGGCCCATTGCCCAGGTCAATTCAACCCAAGCAGTGTTGTTCTTCACCGACATCGTTCATCGGTTCGGCGTCCCGAACTCCATCATCACCGACAACGGAACGCAGTTCACCGGGAAGAAATTCCTGGAATTCTGCGACGCCCACCACATACGAGTGGATTGGGTGGTGGTAGCTCACCCGAGGATGAACGGCCAAGTGGAAACCTAATTCTAAATCTTTTTGGTACTCCATGCATCATGATTCTCCTTGGATAAAACATAGGAAGATATGGGCTATGAGATCTTTATGTTTTTATTGAACGGGTATTTAAACTTTTTCCCATTTATTTCTTATGCCCCTTGTTAAAGGTCCTAAATGGCTAGAGGGGGGTGAATAGCCTATAAAAATCTACAAACAACACTTAACAAGCCGATTAGTAATAATAGCAAGCTTTGCAAAGCACTTGCTCTAAACTACACTATGCAAGCCACCTAGACAAGTATACTACACTATGATCACTAGTTCACACTCAAAGGCTATATCACTACTATACACTACTCCTAAGTGAGCAACTAACTAACAAACTACACAAGAGAGTAAGAACACAAAAGTAAAGAGTAAATGTGATTTCAATACCCCCGGTGTAGAGAAGATATGAAGTCCAATATAACCAATCAATTAAATACAAGAGAAATCCTCGGTAGAGAGATGACACAAGAATTTTTACCGAGGTTCACTTGCTTGCCGGCAAGCTAGTCCTCGTTGTAGCGATACACCCACTTGGAGGTTCACGCGCAAATTGGCATCACACGCCAAACCCTTCTCAAGGGCGCCGCACAACCAACACAAGATGGGGATCCACCAAGCTACGAGCAATCCACTAAAGATGCCTTTCGCGATCTACCGCGGGGATAGGCTCAAGAACCCCTCACAATACCTTGATCGGAGGCGGAGACAATCACCAACTCCCCTCAACGATCATCGCAGCTCCAAGCCGTCTAGGAGTCGGCAAACTCCAAGAGTAATGAGAGAAACCGCTACGAATTACCACTACCAAGTGCCTCTAGATGATCTCTATCAATGCAATGCACTTGATGCTCTCCAAACTCACTAAATGATGATCACAATCAAGTAGGATGAGTGAGAGTGGAGTGGAAAGGCTCACAAGTATGCTATGATGTTTAGAAGTGCCAAGAGCACCTCCCCAAACCAGCCAAGTGACTATTTATAAGCCACACACAAAGAACTAACCGTTTAGGCTTTTCTGCGAACCGTCGGACTGTCCGACGGCCAGACCGTCAGACTATACCGCACGGTCCGACGCCTCGGATGAACGCCACGTGTCACTAGCCGTTTGAAGTCGAACGTTGGATCACAACGGCTAACTTCCCGCGCTAAACCAACCGTTGGACGGACGATCGTCGGACTAACACCCGCGGTCCGACGCCCACTGCCATTGCACCGTCGGACTGAAATTACACGGCGCGTCGGACTAACGAACGCGGCCGTCCGACGCTTCCAGAGAGCTCCCCGAGCCCTGAAAACCGTCGGACGTTGGTCCGACGCTCATCGTCGGACTAACGCCGAGAGTCCGACGCTCTCAGAGCTCGCCACGTGTCATCTCTCGCACGATCTACACCGTCGGACGCTTCGGCTAATGGTCCGACGCTCAGGGACTGAGCGTCCGACGCTCTCAGCAGAGTTAGCCGTCGGACTGAGGCTAATGGTTCGACGCTCTGAGACTCTACGGTCCGACGCTCTGTTTTCTTTGGATTTTCACTCAAACCTTTCACCCTTTGTTCCCATGTGCTAACGCCAAGTGTTCTACACCTTGTGCACGTGTGTTAGCCTTTTCAAAAGAGTTTTTCAAGGGTTTGTTAGTGTCACTAGCATCTATATGCAATGCAATGATCATGAACACCTAGTGGCACTTGATAACCATATTTCATCAACGATTTTACCCCTCTTGATAGTACGGCTATCTATCCTAAATGTGATCACTCCCTCTATGGAGTCTTGATTACCAAAAGCAAAAGAGCTCCTATGGATTATACCTTTGCCTTGAGCTCCTAGCTTTTTCACCATCTCTTGATGAAGCTTGTGGACTCCTTTTGATGATGGACTTATACCATTTGTATGGATGCCGTCATTGCCCTTCACTTGTGGCCTCCACCGACCTGGTCCTTTGCTCCATCTTGCCATTTGCTAATCAATTCTCATGAAACACTAAGAGCAATCGTTAGCAAACTAGGTTTCATCAATTACCCAAAACCAAACATGGGCTTTCAATCTTCCCCTTTTTGGTAATTGATGACAACCTTCACAAAGATATGAAATGAAAACCAAGTTTGCACTTTGGTAGTATTAGCTCCCCCTACATATGTGATTCCTTATGTTTGGTTCAATTTTTCACATATGCATGAATTTGAAGGTTTGGGTGAGCTACCACTATCAAATGATGCTAAGGTATATAGAATGGACCTTTGAAGCGTGATACCATCGGAGTTGCGGAAATATACCTTCCTTAGCACCATTGTTCACTAGTCATACATCACAAACTCAAAATACCTCGTGAGATCAATCATTTAAGTAAAAGAGGTACTTTGTATGATATGTAAGTCCTATGCATGTTAGTTTGTTAAATCACCATTCAAATCCTATTTCTAAGCATTTTACCAATCAAGCAAATATAAAAATTGAGGTTTTGACAATGTAACAATTCATATGTTAATGCACACACAAATGCAACAACTTGTTCATGAGCTTGCTCCCCCTACTTATGTGCTTTTAAATTTTTAATTGACCCCTTTCCTTTCTTATCTTTATGACTTTCTTCTCCCCCTTTGTCAACAATCACCAAAAATGGTGCAAATTATGGGAGTATTAAGTCAATAAATGGGGTTTAGTTTATGTTCACATTGGTTCAATCTACATCACTTGTCTAGAATATGTAACTAAGTTTGAGCCAAGGACAAGCTTCTTCGCACCTCACTAATAGGGTTATCTTGACCATGTTAAGTTACACATCATGAGCTCATGTTCTAGATTCAACACTAGGTTTGCAAGCCCATCACTATGTCATATGCTACCACTTGATCATACAAGCATAAAGAACAAAAGTGGTACCATATATACATGAAAGCATTTGATTTTTCATGAATGAGCCTATAAGATGCATTTCATGTCTACATGAACTAGACAAATCCTTATCAAATTATGAATGCCATGTCAACCAATTTTACCTTGCTTTAATCGAAGAAGAGGCATGTCATATAATGTGGAATGCTTTTCACTTCATGTTGGAGTAGTCTAGTATGTTTAACTCATTTCTCAACTTGCAAAATCATGACTCATCAAGTGGCTTGGTAAAGATATCCGCTAATTGATCTTCGGTGCCAACACTTTCAATTGCAATATCCCCTTTGATTTGGTGATCTCTAATGAAGTGATGCCTTATGTCAATGTGCTTTGTTCTTGAATGTTGTGTACTCCGCTTCGGCCGTTGAGAGAGCGACACTATTTTGCTTCTTTGAAGACCATGATACAAGTGACCTTCCAAGCAATTGACAAGTTCCACTAGTGCTCTTTCTATCCACCTTACAACCGGCATAATCGGAGTCCGAATATCCAATAAGCTCAAAGTTGGACCCCTTAGGATACCACAACCCAACATTTTGTGTGCCCTTCAAATACCTCAATATTCTCTTTGCGGCTTTCAAATGACTTTCTCTTGGTGAGGCTTGAAATCTTGCACACATGCACACACTAAACATGACATCCGGTCGAGATGCGGTCATATAAAGGAGACTTCCAATCATTGATCTATATAGCTTTTGATCTACCATTTTTCCACTATCATCCAAGTCCAAATGCCCATTAGTTGCCATAGGAGTATTCATGGGCTTTGCATGTTCCAATCCAAATTTCTTCACCATGTCCCATATGTACTTTCCTTGACTTACAAATGTACCATTCTTCATTTGCTTAACTTGAAGACCAAGGAACTAGCTAAGCTCACCAATCATAGACATTTCAAACTCACTTGCCAACATATTTCCAAATTCTTCACAAAAATCTTAATTTGTTGATCCAAAGATGATATCATCTGAAACGACCTCGATTTCCACGAAGGGAAATCCACAGGCTCGAATTGTAATTCAACAGATTGCTTGGGACAATCCATGAAATTACCCATATCTCAGTTGACACCAGGATCCATACAACGGTAATTAAGTCTTACATAAACACTTATTACATCGCCACACTGGCGGAATCAACAATCAGAGAAGCTTTAGAAGATGCGGAAACGTTTCATCCTTCACGGCCAACTTGAGTGTAGCACGTGACCCTATTCCTCGCCATCGTCTTCCTCGAAGTCGTACTCATTCTCGTCACCTGACAGCAAATTTATCAGTACGATTTGTACTGGCCACGGAGCCCACCTATTCAGCATTTGCTTTGTGGAAAGTGGATGCAAGGCTGTACAAGCAGACCTATAGGCTGGGGTTTTCCTATGCAGCTGTAATCAATGTTTAATTAGTCAAATTTTATCACCAGTTAACACCATCATCCCTTTTCCCATCACCACATCTCACTTACCCACACCTCGCTCTCATTCGACAGGCCCAACTCCCTCTCGGGCCTATCTCAGCGGCACACTACCACAACGGGTACACTGCCAGAAAAATGTCATCCAGGGGGAGAAGAGAACACTCACTACACTAGTAGAAGCTTCACAGGAAAGGTCCATAGCCAACAGGTTGGCATATGTATCGATCGATCAACCATACACTCTGCAGAGCTTTCACTACCCACAAGATTAGCCATCATAGGTGTTGCGCAAACACTTAGGCAGAATTCCGGGTGCTTGCTTGCCTAGGTCGATGCCACCCTACCACTCAGCCCTGGGATATTCCGGATCCTACACCGTTATGCTGAGACTAGGAGACACAGTACCGGGCCCATCCAGCGGTACTGTGCATCTAGAACGGAACGGGAACCCATCGACCGTCTCCGCCCACCCTTATCACCTCTCAACCTAGCAGTAGTGGCACCGTCCTACCAAGTAGTCCAGCCGTCTCCCGCCCATCAGAAGCGAGTGAGTAGAAAAGAATTCCCATGAACCTGAAACTAGTCCATCCTAGGTTTGACCAAGCAGGCATCTCCACTTAGGGGATACTCTCCCCGTGCCATCACAGCACCTCCGTCCACGGGCTTCAAACCACCAAGGCTATCCCACCCGGAACCTCCTCAACAACTTTACCCGCCACAGGTATCTCGCTTGGGGATGCCCAGGTTGCACCCCCGGCACGACTTGCCCCATGGGCTAGTCTCACATCCCACTTGGTCGACATCAACCCTTACCACGCACCCAAGACGCACGCAGCACTCTCTGTGTGTCGCAGGGTCACCGTCGCCGCGCGTGCGCATCCGGCGGAGCGCCGCCGCGAGCTCACACCCGTCCACAGCTCTCTCCAGTGAGCCAATGCCTCGTCCGAGTATTCCTCCATGCTCACTGACCTTCCTTGTTGCTCATGCGCCTGTTGGTTCTTCGTCTCTGACCGTAGGTTCACCGGAACGGAGTCCTCGCCGCCGGCGGAGGTCGTTGCAGCCGCGGCCACCGTCACCACCGTGCCTCTACACCATCTCGGGTCGTTCTCTCCGTACTAGTCAAGTCTCGGTGAGCTCACGAATCTTCCCATGCCCTAACCCGGCTTGATTAAGCCTTGGCCTCGCCGGAGTAGGTCCGGTCGCCGCCGCCGAGCCGCGGCGGAGGTGCCCGAGGGTGCTCCGAGTGTCTATCCTTGCCATTTAGTAGCTTGTTAGGTGCGGCTAGGAGTCCCGAGGGTCGTGGGAAGGTTGGTTTGGCCGTTGGGGTCACCGGCGGTGAGCCGCGGGCGGCGAACCGCCGGCGCCTCACCTCCGTTCGAAAACAGAGGAGGCCCAGGGGCGTCGTATTAGAAGGTGAAAGTTCCAGGGGGGTTTTTGCAATGTCAGTGACTCTGGTGAATAGTGTGAGTTGGTCCGCGGGTTGATAACCGTGTTTTCCAGGGGGTTTTGCGCAAAAGCGCAGGCGCCGAGCGCGGGAAGGCCGAGTGGGCCGGTCTGCTTCGCTTGGGCCGAGTTGGGCCGGCTTCGGGCCGTTTTCGGTTTTCTCTTTTTCCAGGTTTTTCCAAAAGCCTTTTCCATTTTATTTTCAAATGAATAGTGCTGCAGTTTCATAATTTTGTTAGAATATTTTGGCTGATCCAAAATTCATGAGAATTTTTGTATGTTCTCTCTGAGTAGTGTAGAATTTTATAAAAATATTGTTTGTCATGTTTAAGTACTTTCTGCAGTAGGTAAAAATCCCTAAAATAAATGGAAAATAGATTTTTGCACATTTTTAATTAATTCTAGGTAACTCCAAAAATCACCAAAATTTATTTGTCTCTGTTTGGCATGAAAGACTATCTGTTGGTGAAGTTTGGTCTCAATTGGAATTAGTTTGCTCTTGTATTAAATAGATATGGGTTTATTAAATAGTAAAAAGAAGTGTAGAAAATGAATTTAGGGTTTGTGTGACTTTGGAATTGATTGTGGTTCTAGGTCAAACCCATTTAAGACCTAGAACACCCAAGTGATGTCATTTCATACTTGTCATATGTTTAGTTCTTTATTTCTGACATATGCTCTTTTCCGCATCGCATTCATACATGCATTGTTGCACACGTGTAGTGCCGGTAAACGAGGAAGTCAAAGTCGAGGTGCCTGGAGGAGAAGGTTCCGAGGTGGTTCTTGAACCTGAAAGCTGTGGTGCTCCTGCCCCGACTGTTTTTGCGTTGCAAGGCAAGCCCCGGTGCATTCAACCCTCTATTTATAAATGCTTTTATCACTGGAGTTAATCAACTGCATTAAGTTGTTAGGAGTTGCGTGATGAAACAATTGATGCATTTACCATCCTTGACTACTTGTTATCCAAGGAACCTAATGATTTGAAATGAGTTGAAAAATGCTTAGTCATGCTTAAATATTAGAATTGCAAAAATGCTAATTTAAACTTGATATTTGGAATGAAAAATTATCAAGGGATGGGTATGAGTCCATGTATGATGGCAGGGTCCTTTGGCCAGGACACTGTTATTGTAATGGATGGGTTTCCCGAGTGATCGGCCATCTGTTTGGGTTAGAGTCCCAACTGATCGTCATCATCGGGAAAGGGATTTGAAAACCGGGCAGAATCCAGGGTATTTGGGTTAGAGTCCCAATGCATGGTCTCTGACGGAAAGCAGTAGGGACCGTTCGTTGTAAGGCCTGTTGTGATCATGATGAACAGCCTAGCCACATACCAATTCGGAAAGCCTAGGGTCAGGTCGCTCTATTGCTGGAACCGACAACCGCGCACTGGGAGTGGAGAGATGGCGGGAGTAGCGTGTACCCACGTGGCCGGCGTGCCTGGAGACTAGTGGAGTACTGTGCTCTCGGGTGGCGTAGGACCGGGTCCAGAATAGAAAAGCCGTGACAATGGGTTGGTATATGCAAGCTTAAGTGCTACATATGCAGTGTGGATAGAATCCCCAGCTGGGTATACTTACTTGATTCGAATCAACGTGCTCCTCGGTTATGGAGACTTGATCCTCACGTCTACCTCGAAAAGTGGTTCGAAGAATAGCATGTTTGAGAATGATGAAAAGAATAAGATAGATGGAAGAGATGAATGATGACTTATGATATTAATAAGGTTATTCAATGAGCAAAAATACTGAGACAGGATAGTAATGCTTTTCCGCTAAACTCTTACCTCCTGCTAAGCCTTACCCCTAACCTTGCATTCCAAGAGTCAGATATTTTTCTTAGTCGGGTAAGTCTTGCGGAGTACCCAGTACTCAGGGTTTGTTAACCCCGTTGCAGGAGGGCCACAGCCGGAGATTTGTCTCGACCCCTGTTGTGCTACAGTGATCGAAGAGGATAGTGGTGAGGAGTGAAGGACCCGTGGGCTGGGTTCGATTATCTACTATCTATTTATGTTGTATCGTTGTTCCAGTGCCACTGCTACTGTTTTAAGTTGGTTTGTAATAACTACACTTATTTACTATTTGAACTCGGTTTGTAATTTAAGTACTAGTTAATCTTCCGCATTTACTCTGATGTATTTTGATTATGAAATGTTGTAACTCTGTAATGGCTTCGCAATGGAGATCCTGTCGGCATACGGGCACTGATGTAGCCCGGCAGGGCTGCCTCGATCATTTGGAACACGGGTACGACTGTCAGAGGTCATTAGTGACGATGACAGGTGCCTGTGGGCCATGTGATTAAGGCGGTTCTGTTACAGTAAAGGCTCGTGCCTGCGCGTCCCGTGGGCGGAACGCCATGGCAAAAGCAGGGCAAGGTTCGGACATGGCGTGCGATGGCTCACCGTGGTGTCGGTGAAGCTAGAATGGCGGTGCAGTGGCGAGTCGGAGCCGTGTAGAGCGTACGCAGTGCCGTGCCGAACCGCGACGGGGCTCCGGCTTCTCCTCCGTGTCTGGATCGGCGTGCTCCGCGGCGGCGGCGCTCCGGCAGCTCCTCCTCCTCTGCTCCGCCCTTCTCCCTCTCTCTCGGCTATGCGGTGGGGTGCGGTGGCTTGTGGATCCGCAGCGTGGCGGCTGCGAGTGGGAATGGGCTAGGGCTCCTCAGGTGCTCCAATTTATAGGCGAGCTTGGCATGTTCCCATGGCGGACGGCCGCGATTGATCTCGGTAGATCAGAGGGCTACGGGCGCTCGATGCTAGGGCTCTGGTGGTGCGCGCGGGCTCGCTTGGCGGCCAAGAAAGGAGGGGACAGGAGGGGGACAGCTCTGCGGGGCGTGGTGCTGTCGGCCGTGGGTCCGGGGTCACGCGAATTGCGTGTACTCGTCTCTGGCAGGCGCGTCGCCTTCGTGAGGAAGAGAAACAGTGGAGGGGAAGACGGCTGACATGCGGGGCCGGGTTGGTAGCGAGCGCGAGCGCGTGTGTGCCGGTCGCGCGCGCGCTGCCGAGCCGCAACGTGGGCCGCGCGCGGGTGAGGTGAGGAGAAGAAGGCCGGGCTGGCTTGGGCTGGCTTAGCAGACCGGCTGGCCGAATGGCTGGCCTAACTCTCTTTCTCCTTTTCTATTTTCATTTTAGTGTATATATACATATATTGCCCATTTTAAATATTGAGTAAATACAAACATAAATTGCAGTAAATCCCAAATGTGATGCATAAGTTATTATTCTATGTTAATGGAATTAAAATGCAAACTACACTCCTTTATTTACCAAATTCATAATGAAACCTATATGCTTGCACAAGAAAAATGGGTTTTCACAATAAATAAATGAAAAATTTTAATTGGTTGGGATTTTTAGGTTGTGTGGATTTTTAGGGTTGTTACAGTCCTCCCCCCTCATTAGGATCTCGACCTCGAGATTCAGAGATAACGTACCCATCGAAGAGGTAAGGAAACATAATCCGCAAGTCCGATTCTTTCTCCCACGTAGCTTCTCTTTCAGTGTGATTGCTCCACTGTACTTTGCACATCGGAATAGTCTTGTTCCGCGTCTCCTTGGTATCCCGTGCCAAGATCTTGATCGGATGTTCCTTGTATTCAAGTGTGTCTTGCAGGTCTAGTGCATCCGTAGGAACTTGCTCCTCAGGAAGCTTCAAGCACTTCTTTAATTGCGAGACATGGAACACGGGGTGTACTCCAGATAATTCCTCCGGTAGTTCTAGCTTGTAAGCAAGCTTTCCAACCCTTTTACAGATCTTGTATGGCCCAACATATCTTGGTGCCAATTTCCCTTTTACGTGGAATCTGACGGTGCCACGAAGCGGAGATACCTTGAGGTAGACATAATCCCCAACCTTGAACTCAAGCTCTCTACGTCTTCTATCTGCATAGCTCTTTTGCCTACTTTGTGCAATCCTCAAATTCTCTCTTACTTGGGCAACACCTTCTTCTGCTTCCACAATCTTAGCAGGACCGAAGAATCTCCTTTCACCTGGTTCTGACCACATTAGCGGGGTTCTGCATGGTCTTCCATACAACGCTTCAAATGGAGACATCTTAATGCTCGTCTGATAACTGTTATTGTATGAGAACTCGGCGTGGGGTAGACAGCTCTCCCATCCTTCCTTGTACCTCAATACGCAAGCACGTAACATGTCCTCGAGAATCTGGTTCACTCTTTCCGTTTGCCCATCTGTTTGCGGGTGGTATGCTGTGCTGTAGTCGAGCTTGGTCCCGATGGACTTGTGCAAGGATTTCCAGAACTGTGATACAAACTGTGATCCTCGGTCAGATATAATACTTAGAGGTGCCCCATGTAACTTCAAAATGTTTGATACGTACAGATCTGCTAGCTTTTCAACTCTATACTTCCTTTTGACCGGTATAAAATGTGCAACTTTGGTTAGACGGTCCACGATTACCCATATAGAATCATATCCATGCTCGGATCAGGGCAGTCCTATTATGAAGTCCATGGATATGCACTCCCACTTCCATTCTGGTATCTCAACTGGTTGCAGCAACCCTGCTGGTCTCTGATGTTCGGCCTTGATTCTATTGCATGTATCACATCGGGCTACATGCCCTGCAATGTCTGTCTTCATATTCTCCCACCAGAAGTGCTTCCTTAGATCATGGTACATCTTGGCTGACCCTGGGTGAATGCAATATTTGGAGTCATGCCCTTCTGACAGAATCTCTTCTCGTATCGCTAAATCCGTCGGTACACAGATTCTATCTTTGTACCATACAGTTCCTTACTCATCTTCTCGGTATTCGGGGCCTCTTCCCAGCTTCATCAAACCACGGATATAGTCTATCTCAGGACAGTTCTTTTGCGCTTCACGGATCCGTGAGGTGAGATTGTACTCGACGCGAAGCTCATTTAGCATGCCATAAGAGACTACCTCGAGCTGGAACGCGTCGAACTCTCTCCTGAGCTCAGGCGGCATAGAGTTGGTGATGAGGGTATGGCAGTAGTTTTTGCGGCTAAGTGCATCAGCGACAACATTAGCCTTTCTTGGGTGGTAATGGATCTCAAGATCATAGTCCTTGATGAGTTCTAGCCATCTGCGCTGCCTCATATTCAGATCTTCTTGTGTGAAGAAGTACTTCAGGCTCTTGTGGTCGGTGTATATGTCACACTTGTTGCTCATCAGATAGTGTCTCCAAATCTTGAGTGCATGTACCACAGCTGCAAGTTCTAGGTCATGAGTCGGGTATCACTGCTCATGTTCCCTCAACTGTCTTGAGGCATAAGCTATCACTCTTCCTTCTTGCATTAGTACACAGCCCAAACCTTGCCGAGAGGCGTCACAATATACAACAAAATCTTTGTGAATATCGGGTAGGGCTAGTACAGGTGTAGTAGTGAGCTTCTCCTTCAAGGTCTGGAAACTCTTCTCACATTCAGGGGTCCATATAAACTTGTTCTCTTTCTTCAGCAAGTTGGTCATGGGTCTTGCAATCTTGGAGAAATTCTCAATAAACCTGCGATAGTATCCTGCAAATCCCAAAAAGCTTCTGATTTCTGACACATTACAGGGTTGTTCCCACTCTTTCACAGCTTCAATCTTGGTTGGGTCTACTGCGATTCCTTCTCCTGACAGTACGTGACCAAGGAAAGCAACTTCCTCAAGCCAGAATTCGCACTTGGAGAATTTGGCGTATAGCTGGTTGCGAGACAACCTCTCCAATACGGTCCTCAGATGATGTTCATGTTCCTCTTTTGTGGCTGAATAAACCAATATATCATCAATAAATACCACTACAAACTTGTCTAGCTCATTCATGAAGATCTTGTTCATCATGTTCATGAAGTATGCTGGAGCATTAGTGAGTCCAAATGAGACTACTGTGCACTCATACTGTCCATATCTAGTGACAAATGCAGTCTTCGGGATATCCTCTTCCCTGATCTTCATCTGATGGTACCCTGATCGGAGATCTATCTTCGAGAAGTACTTGGCCTTACTCAGTTGATCTAACAGATCATCGATGCGGGGCAGTGGGTACTTATTCTTGACTGTGACCGCATTCAGATTCCGGTAGTCAATGCACATCCTCATCGTGCCATCCTTCTTCTTGACAAACAAAACGGGAGATCCCCAGGGCGAAGCACTAGGCCTAATGAAGCCCTTCTCCAGTAATTCTCCCAGCTGCTTCTTGAGTTCCTTCAACTCATCAGCCGACATTCTGTAGGGTCTTTTGGCAATCGGTGCAGTCCCTGGCATCAGCTCTATAACAAACTCCACATCTCTATCTGGTGGCATTCCTGGCAACTCCTCTGGAAATACGTCATTGAATTCACAGACTACTGGCACATCTCTGAATGTCAGCTCTGTCTTATCTGCTTTAGTCTCCAGGGCACATAGGAGGGCTTGGACTCTCTCGGTTTGGGGTACACATCGGACAGCTGTTCCCCAAGGGTGGGTTACCTGAACATATCTAGGTGAACAAGATATCACTCCCCGGTGTTTGGTTAGCCAGTCCATGCCTAAGATGACATCTAAGCTATTGGAGGGTAGTAGGGTTAGGTCAGCTCGAAAGTCAAGTCCCTCGATTGTGATTATCACTCCCCTACATATGTGAACGCTTCTGAAGGTTCCTAAGGGCGAGCTAGTTAGGATGGGGTTTGCTCTCGGGGTTACAGGTATGTTATGCTTACGTGCATATGCAGATGAAATGTACGAACATGTAGCTCCCGAATCGAACAGAACTGTAGCCATGTTACCCTAAACTAGGAACGTACCGTACACAGCATCAGGTGCAGCTTCAACTTCCTCAGCGGTCATATGGTTCAGTCTTCCTCGGGCAGCAGATCCCCGGTTCGGTGTGCCCTGTGTAGCTGCTGGTGCACGGTTGAGGTCGGGGCACACGGCCGCACGGTGTCCAGGCTTTCCGCATCCGAAGCAAGTGAAGGGCGCACTGCCTGCTGTGGCTGTCGCAGGAGCCTTCCAATTGCTTGTCCTTGGCGTGTTGGTAGCGGGGGCGGGTGTGTTCTGCACAGCTCGAGTCGGCGCAGGGTAGGTCTGAGCGGGGCGGTGATAGTTGCTGCTGTTGGTACCACCACGGCTCGTTCCTGAAGAAGGTCCCTGGCGAGTCCGGAAAGGCGGGGGTGCACCTGTTCGCTGTCTCTGGGGTGGAGCAGTGCGAGCGGGTCCCTCAGAGCGGCGCTTCTTTCCCTTGTTCTGGGCCTCGAATTCCAGGCGTGCTTCCATGCGATCCTTCTCGATCTCAATACAGCGGTCAATCAGCTCACGCAGAGTGTAGCTCTTGTTCCCTGACAGAGCCAACCTGATCTTGGTCTGAAGTCCCTTCCTGTAGTAGTACATCTTTTTCTTCTCGGAGCTCACGCAAGACGCAGGTGCGTAGCGGAGCAAGCAGTTGAAGCGGGTGGTGTACTCGTGGATCCGGTCAGCTCCCTGGGAGATGTTGCGAAACTCGTTCTCCTTGGCCTCCATGACTCCCTCAGGAATGTGGTGGTCATGGAAAGCCTCGGTGAACTCATCCCAGTCAATGCGGGCTGGGTCCTCGTGAGCGCTGGTGTAGTTGTCCCACCATGCTCGTGCAGCACTGGTCAGCTGGTGGCTAGCAATCCCAACACACTCCTCGTCGGAGCAAGTGGTCAGGTCCAGCTTCTTCTCCATCTCTTTAAGCCAATCGTCGGCAGCGAGAGGATCGCTGTCGGTCCCGTCGAAGGTAGGTGGCCTCAGCTTCAGGAAACCCTCCAGTTTCCTTTGGAAGTCATTCTGGGGTGGCCCGTGGTGCCTGTTCATCCCAGTAGCTATGGCATTCAGCAGCTAGGTCTGCTGAGCCATCACTTCCGCCAACGTCGGTGGCGGCGGCGGTGGCGGTGGCGGAGGCACGTTCTCGCCTTGTGGTGGCGGATCGTTCACCGGCGGTGCATCCTCTGCCCGGCGCAGCTCTTCTTCCAGGTTAACTCCAGCACGTCTGCCAGCTGGGCGTCCACGGTTGCGACCACGCCCACGTCCTGGCGCAGGCGCGGGGGAGGGCTGGCGGTTCTCCAAACGCGCAGAACGTCTCATCGACATCTGAAATTATTAGATACGTGATCAGTGCAGTAATAATCTTATAGTGGTTTAAGTAGGAGTTAGATGTTTTCAACGATTTAAATGAATTAAAACATTTTTCATGCTATCCTACACTCAACCAAAGAAGCATAAAGAACCATAAGAAGCATAAGATCCAAATGTCACTCATCACATGGTTATTATTACATAAAGGATGTTCCTAGCTGCTAAGAAGATCGTGCTATGCGCAGATAGCCAATGACAGGACAACTCATGGTATCACTAGTCTAAGGGCCACGCAGGGTCCCATAAGCTACTGGTGCATAAGGTCGAGTACGGCGTCGGGTATGCGGCTGTCCTCTGCCTCGATAAGCTTCCCTCGGCTGAAGTACTGGATCTGGTCAGACGGTGCTCCCAGCTCCTCCAGCACCTGGCGTAGTACCATGGCAAATCCGCCGTGGTTCCTCCCATTGATCGGGATCTCAATAGTGCCATCGTGCAGTGGACGAAGTGGTGGCCCAAGGCTGGTCATCTGCGAATTTTTCAAGAAACGGATTAGCAGGTCCTTGTATTAGATAAGCCATTGCATAAAAAGTGAATGCAAGGTCGGTAATATAACCGAAAGAGAGTCTGGCTTCCTATTCTAACGTCCATTTTCTATGGGTCTCGTCCTACAGTCAAGTATGGCTCTGATACCAACTGAAACGACCTCGATTTCCACGAAGGGAAATCCACAGGCTCGAATTGTAATTCAACAGATTGCTTGGGACAATCCATGAAATTACCCATATCTCAGTTGACACCAGGATCCATACAACGGTAATTAAGTCTTACATAAACACTTATTACATCGCCACACTGGCGGAATCAACAATCAGAGAAGCTTTAGAAGATGCGGAAACGTTTCATCCTTCACGGCCAACTTGAGTGTAGCACGTGACCCTATTCCTCGCCATCGTCTTCCTCGAAGTCGTACTCATTCTCGTCACCTGACAGCAAATTTATCAGTACGATTTGTACTGGCCACGGAGCCCATCTATGCTGTATTTGCTTTGTGGAAAGTGGATGCAAGGCTGTACAAGCAGACCTATAGGCTGGGGTTTTCCTATGCAGCTGTAATCAATGTTTAATTAGTCAAATTTTATCACCAGTTAACACCATCATCCCTTTTCCCATCACCACATCTCACTTACCCACACCTCGCTCTCATTCGACAGGCCCAACTCCCTCTCGGGCCTATCTCAGCGGCACACTACCACAACGGGTACACTGCCAGAAAAATGTCATCCAGGGGGAGAAGAGAACACTCACTACACTAGTAGAAGCTTCACAGGAAAGGTCCATAGCCAACAGGTTGGCATATGTATCGATCGATCAACCATACACTCTGCAGAGGTTTCAGTACCCACAAGATTAGCCATCATAGGTGTTGCGCAAACACCTAGGCAGAATTCCGGGTGCTTGCTTGCCTAGGTCGATGCCACCCTACCACTTAGCCCTGGGATATTCCGGATCCTACACCGTTATGCTGAGACTGGGAGACACAGTACCGGGCCCATCCAGTGGTACTGTGCATCTAGAACGGAACGGGAACCCATCGACCGTCTCCGCCCACCCTTATCACCTCTCAACCTAGCAGTAGTGGCACCGTCCTACCAAGTAGTCCAGCCGTCTCCCGCCCATCAGAAGCGAGTGAGTAGAAAAGAATTCCCATGAACCTGAAACTAGTCCATCCTAGGTTTGACCAAGCAGGCATCTCCACTTAGGGGATACTCTCCCCGTGCCATCACAGCACCTCCGTCCACGGGCTTCAAACCACCAAGGCTATCCCACCCGGAACCTCCTCAACAACTTTACCCGCCACAGGTATCTCGCTTGGGGATGCCCAGGTTGCACCCCCGGCACGACTTGCCCCATGGGCTAGTCTCACATCCCACTTGGTCGACATCAACCCTTACCACGCACCCAAGACGCACGCAGCACTCTCTCCCAGTGGTTATAATCAGTTATACACCGTCCCAATTCCACCACATAGCATATAGCAAGTAGTAAGTAGTGGAAGAGTAACAGTAAAATAAGCAGCAGCTAACCTAGCAGCGGACAGCAGGGTAAAGTCTTATCAAGGCAGGGAATTCAAATATACTACCATGCAACCAATCCATACATAATCATAAAGCAATAGCAACAATGTCATTTGCAATGCGTAAATAGGATCTAAGGATTTGGTGGGACGTGGCACCTTCGTAGTCGTCTCCTAGCTCCTGAAAGTACTCGTGGTCGTCTTCCTTAGTCAGATCCTCCTCCGGCTCTGAAATCGAACAGGAAATAGTCGCGTCAGCGACTCCTATAGAGTATTTCAGAAAAATCCAATAAAATAAAGAGCCAAATGCACACAAACATAGTCTTAGATTGTAGATCTCATTATTCTGAGAATTTTGATATATGGTGCGCAATTTTTGGACATCGTATGAATAAGTTATGAATTTCCGAAGATTATCCTATTTTCTGAAAATGGAAAATGGCCGATTAATCAGAGGCAGCTCGGGATTGGTCCACGTGGCGCGCGGGTCCAGTAGTGCGGCATGTGTCGCCTCATCAGAACACAAACCCGATGGTCGCCCACCAGGTGTTCGATGCTGGTTCCCAGAGAGTTGCCGGCGTTGGCGTAGCTCGGCGTGGCTCGGCGGTGGTCGGGGGTAGCTCGGCTGTGGTTGGGGGTAGCTCGGCGGAGCTCGGCGGTGGTCGGGGGTAGCTCGGCGGAGCTCGGCATAGTTCGGCGGTGGTCGGGGGTAGCTCAGCGGTGGTCGGGCGAATCGGAGATTCGGGGCGCCGAGGGTGCCGCTCTCCCGAGCTCTCCCGGGAAGCCTCGGGCGAATCGGAGATTTGGTGCGCCGAGGGTGCCGTTCTCCCGAGGTCTCCCGGGGAGGCTCGGGCGAATCGGAGGTTTGGTGCGCCGAGGGTGCCGCTCTCCCGAGGTCTCCCGCGGAGGCTCGGGCGAATCGGACATTTGGGCGTCGAGGGGGCTGCTCTCCCGAGCTCTCCCGGTGAGGCTCGGGCGAATCGGAAATTTGGGCGCCCGAGGGTGCCGTTCTCCCGAGCTCTTCCGGGGAGGCTCGGGCGAATCGGAAATTTGGGCGCCCGAGGGTGCCGCTCTTCCGAGCTCTCCCGGGGAGGCTCGGGCAAATCGGAGATTTGGTGCTAGCAGGGTTCCAGGGCGTCTGTTCAAGGCGGCGGTGTCTCACCGGTGCGGCGGACGATGACAGGGCGGCGATGACCATATTTCGGCAAGACAGGGCTCGGCTTTCCCCAATTGGCGTGCTCAGGCAGTCGTCCGACCAGATGGTGGCGGGTTAGAGTCGTGGTATGGCCTCCTTCTCTCCCTCGGCATACGGCGGTTCTCCGACGAGGTGGAGGCGCACGTAGCCAAGGCGACAGTCGTGATTCGGGGCTCGGCCATCTAGCGGCGGTGCCGAGGCAGACTTGGCGAACCTCGGCGGCCTCTCTCCGCAGCGCGAGGTGATCGGGGGTACTCGAAACGGATTTAGGCGAGGCGGAACGTGTCGGCGGCGATGTCGCCGCGACTGTGAGGTTCCGGCGGGGCTAAGGAGGTCTTCTAGGAGATGCATACGCCTCCAGGGTCTATGGCGATGGTATACAAACTACCAATTTTGGCTACCGAGATTCCCAAGGTGCTCGGTTGTGGCGGCGGCGTGTCGCCGACGACGGCGGAAGGCGGCAACGCGGCTACGACCAAGTATTGGTTCAATAGAATGCGGTCTTGTCAAATTGGTGAGGCCAGAGAAGCATACAACACTCTGGTGGCGAACTTTAGCCATGGCATGACCTTCTTTTGGCGACGGCTCGCGGCGGCGCTCCGGTAAGGTCGCGGCGCACGCGGCCAAGGCGATTCAGGCTTCCTCTAGCGCTTAGATCCGCGTAGCTAGCTCAAGGGGTCGTGGCGGTGCTCCACGACGCTCTAACCTATACGGGTGCTAGTCGGATTGCTCGGAACGGGTGATTCGGCGTCGGAACGCGTCGGTGGTGAGCGCGCTCCGCTGAGAACGCGTCGTGCTGCGTTCTCGGTCTAGCAAGCTTGTAGTCCGGGGGTTTCGGCCGGTCGAATGAGTGCATGGTGCAGGTGATCTTCCCGAGCCGGTAAAGGCTCGTGCCTGCGCGTCCCGTGGGCGGAACGCCATGGCAAAAGCAGGGCAAGGTTCGGACATGGCGTGCGATGGCTCACCGTGGTGTCGGTGAAGCTAGGATGGCGGTGCAGTGGCGAGTCGGAGCCGTGCAGAGCGTACGCAGTGCCGTGCCGACCGCGACGGGGCTCCAGCTTCTCCTCCGTGTTCGGCTCGGCGTGCTCCGCGGCGGCGGCGCTCCGGCAGCTCCTCCTCCTCTGCTCCGCCCTTCTCCCTCTCTCTCGGCTATGCAGTGGGGTGCGGTGGCTTGTGGATCCGCAGCGTGGCGGCTGCGAGTGGGAATGGGCTAGGGCTCCTCAGGTGCTCCAATTTATAGGCGAGCTTGGCAGGTTCCCATGGCGGACGGCCGCGATTGATCTCGGTAGATCAGAGGGCTACGGGCGCTCGATGCTAGGGCTCTGGTGGTGCGCGCGGGCTCGCTTGGCGGCCAAGAAAGGAGGGGACAGGAGGGGGACAGCTCTGCGGGGCGTGGTGCTGTCGGCCGTGGGTCCGGGGTCACGCGAATTGCGTGCACTCGTCTCCGGCAGGCGCGTCGCCTTCGTGAGGAAGAGAAACAGTGGAGGGGAAGACGGCTGACATGCAGGGCCGGGTTGGCAGCGAGCGCGAGCGCGTGTGTGCCGGTCGCGCGCGCGCGTTGCCGAGCCACAACGTGGGCCGCGCGCGGGTGAGGTGAGGAGAAGAAGGCCGGGCTGGCTTGGGCTGGCTTAGCAGACCGGCTGGCCGAATGGCTGGCCTAACTCTCTTTCTCCTTTTCTATTTTCATTTTAGTGTATATATACATATATTGCCCATTTTAAATATTGAGTAAATACAAACATAAATTGCAGTAAATCCCAAATGTGATGCATAAGTTATTATTCTATGTTAATGGAATTAAAATGCAAACTACACTCCTTTATTTACCAAATTCATAATGAAACCTATATGCTTGCACAAGAAAAATGGGTTTTCACAATAAATAAATGAAAAATTTTAATTGGTTAGGATTTTTAGGTTGTGTGGATTTTTAGGGTTGTTACATCATCCACATATATTTGCAACACAAATAAATCATTACCAAGCTTCTTAGTGAAGAGAGTTGTATCAACCTTTTCCATTTTGAACCCTTTAGAGAGCAAGAAATCTCTCAATCTCTCATACCATGCTCTAGGTGCTTGCTTCAAACCATACAATGCCTTTCTTAGCTTGTACACATGGTTGGGTTTCTTCACATCTTCAAATCCGGGAGGTTGTTCCACATAAACCAACTCATTGATGTACCCATTTAGAAATGCACTCTCGACATCCATTTGATATAACTTGATGTTGTTGGCACAAGCATAGGCTAATAAGATTCTAATGGCCTCCAATCTAGCAACCGGTGCATAGGTTTCTCCAAAATCAAGACCTTCTACTTGAGTATAACCTTGTGCAACCAATCTAGCTTTCTTCCTTATTACTATGCCATCTTGATCTTGCTTATTTCTAAAGATCCATTTTGTTCCTATCACATTGTGTTTTTTTTTGTCTTTCCACTAGCTCCCAAACTTGATTTCTTGTGAAATTGTTGAGCTCTTCATGCATGGCATTAACCCAATCAACATCTTTCAATGCTTTCTCAATCTTGGTTGGCTCTATGGTTGACACAAATGAGAAATGCTCACAAATTTGAGCTAGTCTTGCTCTAGTTTGAACTCCACTTTGAATACCACCAATGATTTGATCCAAAGGATGATCCCTTGCAATAGAGACCGGTTGGAGTATAGGAACTTGATCATTGGATTGAAATGAACTAGCTTGTTGATCTTGCACTTGAGATTGATCTTGTGAGTTACTTGCACTTGCTTCATTTTCAACTTGCATACTAGTATGAATTGCACCATCATCTTCATCATCATTGACTTGCCTTGGCCTAATGTCACCAATATCCATATCTTTCATTGCATTTGCCAAGTCATTGCCTCTCACGTCACTAAGATTTTCAACTTCATCTTGTGAGCCTTGGGTTTCATCAAATTCAACATCATGTACCACCTCAAGAGTACCACTAGTCAAATTTCAAACTCTATATGCCTTGCTTGTGGTTGAATAGCCAAGTAAGAAACCTTCATCACATTTCTTTTCAAATTTGCTCAATCTTGTACCTTTCTTGAGAATGTAGCATTTGCAACCAAAAACCCGAAAATATGCAATGTTGGGCTTTCTACCATTCAATAGCTCATAAGGAGTCTTTGCAAGCATACCATGGCAATATAAGCGGTTGATGTAGTAACAAGCGGTGTTGATTGCTTCGGCCAAAAAGAATGACTAACATTATATTCACTTAGCATTGATCTTGCCATATCAATCAAGGTTCTATTCTTTCTTTCAACAATGCCATCTGATTGTGGTGTATACTTGGGTGAGAATTGATGTCCAATGCCATACTCATCACAGAATTCATCAATCTTGTGTTCTTGAATTCACTACCATTGTCACTTCTAACTCTCTTGATGGTTGTTTCAAACTCATTTTGGCTTCTCTTGACAAAAGACTTGAATATATCATACACTTCACTCTTGTCAACTAGAAAGAATACCCATGTATATCTAGTATAGTCATCCACAATCACAAATCCATACTTGCTCCCACCAATGCTAGTATATGTGGTTGGTCCAAATAAGTCCATATCCAAGAGCTCAAAAACTTTACTAGTACTCATGATGTTCTTCTTAGGATGTGTATTTCCAACTTGTTTGCCGGCTTGACATGAACTACAAAGCTTATCTTTCTCAAAAGTGACATCTTTCAAGCCTCTAACTAGATCATGCTTCACTAGTTTGTTCAATTGTTTCATTCCAACATGACCAAGCCTTCTATGCCATAACCAACCCAAACTTGACTTAGTGATCAAACAAGTTGACAATTGAGTTTCACTAACATTGAAATCCACAAGATATAAGTTGTCATATCTAAACCCTTTGAATATCAAATTTGACCCGTCAACACTAACAATTTCAACATCATCAACCCCAAATATGCACTTGAAACCGAGATCACAAAGTTGTGCAACCGAGAGCAAATTGAAGTTCAAGCTTTCAACTAGCAACACATTTGAGATGGACATATCATTGGAGATAGCAATTTTACCAAGTCCTCTAACTTTCCCTTTCTTGTTGTCACCAAATGTGATTGCATCATAGCCACTATTTCCACTTGTGTTGAGAGAGCCAAACATACTAGAATCACCCGTCATATGTTGAGTGCATCCACTATCAAGCACCCAATGCCTCCCTCCGGCTTTGTAATTGACCTAAAAAAGAGATCAATTCCTTTTAGGTACCCAAACTTGCTTGGGTCCTTGAAGGTTAGTGACTAAGCTCTTTGGTACCCAAATGGTCTTCTTCTTTGGACCTAACATGGATGTACCAACAAACTTAGCCTTCACACCGTTTGAGCCCTTTGTAAGAATGTAGCAAGAATCAAACTTAATTGAGGATACATATGCATTGGATTTCTTGCTTTTGCAATCTTGCTCTATATGACCAACTTGCTTGCATTTTGTGCAATACCGGCCATTTCTCTTCACAAAACAAGTCTTGTGAGAACCAAAGGCGGTTTTGCCTTTCTTGGGGGTATAGCCCAATCCCTCTTTGTGGAGAGATGCCCTTTGGCTACCCAAGCGCATAAGCAAGCGGTCCTCACCACCATAAGCCTTAGCTAAGGAGTGATTGAGCTTTTTAACCTCCTCCTTTAGGTTCTTGTTCTCAACTACTAGTGAAGGGTCACTAGTGGGTGAGGTAGTAGTGGGCGTGCTACAAGAAGGGTTAGTAGTAGCAACAATAATAGGTTTACAAGAAATATCACATGTTACACCTATGTTGCAAGTTTTAGTTTCTTTCTTTTGCACTTGTTGTTGCAAGTCTTCATTTTGCTCAATTAGAGAGGAATGAGCTTCATCAAGCTTAGTGTGAGCCTTTTGGAGCTTCTTATGGTCTTCCCTTAGACTCTCATAAGATGCTCTAAGCTCCTCAAGTTCTTGCTCAATGGATTGTTTATCCTTGCGCATGCCCTTACATTCCTTTCTAAGTTTATCAAAATGAATACGTGCATCATCAAGCATTTCAATTAATTCTTCTTTTGTTAGGTCATTATCACTATCATCATCACTAGATTCGCTATCGGATGATACCTTAGAGCCCTTGGCCATGAAGCATGAAGGAGTATCGAAGATGGATGGCTTGTCATGAATGGCAATGCTTGCATGTGCCTTTCTCTTGCTCTTCTTGTCATCATCACTCTCTTCATCACTTGAGGAGGCATCACTATCCCATGTCACCACATGAGAATAGTTCTTCTTCTTCTTGTATGAGGATTCCTTCTTCTCTTTCTTCTCCTTCTTCTCATGCTTGTTCTTCTTTTTGCCCTTGTGATCATCTTCACTTGAGTGTGGGCAATCGGCTACCAAGTGATCTTTGCTTCCACAATTGAAGCATCTTCTTGGACCATCAAATTTTCTTGCATTCTTCTTTCTTCTTGCTCGGTAGCCCTTCTTCTTCATGAACTTGCCAAATCTTCTCACTAGAAGGGCCATCTCCTCATCACTCTCACTTGTGCTTGATGAATCTTCACTTGATTCAACTTTGTCTTTGCCCTTGTCCTTTGATGATGATGTGGCTTTGAATGCCACACTCTTCTTCTTCTCATCTTTGGAGTTTTCATCTTTTTCTTTCTTCTTCTTATTGATCAACTCCTCCTTGTCATCATCATCTCTATAGGCATCATCGGTCATCACCTCCGCAAGCACTTGGTTTGGTGTCAACTCACTCAATGTAGTTTTTACCAAAACCGTGATCAAGGTAGCAAACCTCTTGGGCAAGCTCTTCAAGAATTTCATTGAGAAGTCACTATCCTTCACCTCTTCATCCATGGCCTTGAGATCATTCACAATGACTTGCAATCTATGGAACATCTCCGACACGGTTTCATCATCCTTCATCTTGAAGCTTGCAAACTTGTCCTTCAAGATGTATGCTTTGGCGGCCTTAACACCCTTGGTGCCCTCATATGATTCCTCAAGCTTCTTCCAAGCTTCATGAGCACTCTCAATGTTCTTGATTTGCTCAAACACTTTTTCATCTACGGCCTCATGAATAGCACAAACCGCAATGTCATTGAGTTGAAGCAATCTTTCTTCGGCGGTTGTGGGGTTTGCCGCATCGGCAATCTCAATCTTGGTTTCCACAACCCTCCAAACCTCTCTATTGATTGACTTGATGTGTGAGGTCATCTTGCTCTTCCAATATGCATAATTTGTGCTATCAATTTGGGGTGGCTTCTTGGTGTTGTTGATGTGAATGTTGAGTTGAGCCATTTTTACACCGTATGTTGTTAAGCCTCAAAACAACGGTGCCTCGGCTATGATACCACTTAAAAGGTCCTAAATGGCTAGAGGGGGGGTGAATAGCCTATAAAAATCTACAAACAACACTTAACAAGCCGATTAGTAATAATAGCAAGCTTTGCAAAGCACTTGCTCTAAACTACACTATGCAAGCCACCTAGACAAGCATACTATACTATGATCACTAGTTCACACTCAAAGGCTATATCACTACTATACACTACTCCTAAGTGAGCAACTAACTAACAAACTACACAAGAGAGTAAGAACACAAAAGTAAAGAGTAAAGGTGATTTCAATACCCCCGGTGTAGAGAAGATATGAAGTCCAATATAACCAATCAATTAAATACAAGAGAAATCCTCGGTAGAGAGATGACACAAGAATTTTTACCGAGGTTCACTTGCTTGTCGGCAAACTAGTCCTCGTTGTAGCGATACACCCACTTGGAGGTTCATGCGGAAATTGGCATCACACGCCAAACCCTTCTCAAGGGTGCCGCACAACCAACACAAGATGGGGATCCACCAAGCTACGAGCAATCCACTAAAGATGCCTTTCGCGATCTCCCGCGGGGATAGGCTCAAGAACCCCTCACAATACCTTGATCGGAGGCGGAGACAATCACCAACTCCCCTCAACGATCCTCGCAGCTCCAAGCCATCTAGGAGTCGGCAAACTCCAAGAGTAATGAGAGAAACCGCTACGAATTACCACTACCAAGTGCCTCTAGATGATCTCTATCAATGCAATGCACTTGATGCTCTCCAAACTCACTAAATGATGATCATAATCAAGTAGGATGAGTGAGAGTGGAGTGGGAAGGCTCACAAGTATGCTATGATGTTTAGAAGTGCCAAGAGCACCTCCCCAAACCAGCCAAGTGACTATTTATAAGCCACACACAAAGAACTAGCCGTTTAGGCTTTTCTGCGAACCGTCGGACTGTCCGACGGCCAGATCGTCGGACTATACCGCACGGTCCGACGCCTCGGATGAACGCCACGTGTCACTAGCCGTTTGAAGTCGAACGTTGGATCACAACGGCTAACTTCCCGCGCTAAACCAACCGTCGGACGGACGATCGTCGGACTAACACCCGCGGTCCGACGCCCACTGCAATTGCACCGTCGGACTGAAATTACACAGCGCGTCGGACTAACGAACGCGGCCGTCCGACGCTTCCAGAGAGCTCCCCGAGCCCTGAAAACCGTCGGACGTTGGTCCGACGCTCACCGTCGGACTAACGCCGAGAGTCCGACGCTCTCAGAGCTCGCCACGTGTCATCTCTCGCACGATCTGCACCGTCGGACGCTTCGGCTAATGGTCCGACACTCAGGGACTGAGCGTCCGACGCTCTCAGCAGAGTTAGCCGTCGGACCGAGGCTAATGGTCCGACGCTCTGAGACTCTATGGTCCGACGCTCTGTTTTCTTTGGATTTTCACTCAAACCTTTCACCCTTTGTTCCCATGTGCTAACACCAAGTGTTCTACACCTTGTGCACGTGTGTTAGCCTTTTCAAAAGAGTTTTCTAAGGGTTTGTTAGTGTCACTAGCATCTATATGCAATGCAATGATCATGAACACCTAGTGGCACTTGATAACCATATTTCATCAACGATTTCGCCCCTCTTGATAGTACGGCTATCTATCCTAAATGTGATCACTCCCTCTATGGAGTCTTGATCACTAAAAGCAAAAGAGCTCCTATGGATTATACCTTTGCCTTGAGCTCCTAGCTTTTTCACCATCTCTTGATGAAGCTTGTGGACTCCTTTTGATGATGGACTTATACCATTTGTATGGATGCCGTCATTGCCCTTCACTTGTGGCCTCCACCGACCTGGTCCTTTGCTCCATCTTGCCATTTGCTAATCAATTCTCATGAAACACTAAGAGCAATCGTTAGCAAACTAGGTTTCATCAATTACCCAAAACCTAACATACGCTTTCACCTTGGCATGATCTCTTTTTTTAACATAGCCCTATATCTTTTATTGGCATATGAAAAACTTTTAAATAAGGAGATATCATGATGGTAGATGAATGGAGTAAAATTTTGTAGAAGGAATGGACGGTTTCTAGGATGAGAACCGACACTTTTTTATTTGGGCGAGAAAGCTGCGCAACTCTCAGGGTGAGAATTGGCTTTATTTGGTGGGTGCAAGTGAATTCTGATCTTGAGAGCACGAAACATCTCTCAATAGCGGTCAGACATTTGACCAAACTCACAACAAAATAAGTGGCATATGTGGAATGTTTCATCAAATAGAATCATATATGGCCTTGGTAGGTATTTATCAATCATTCAAGGAGCATGCTATTGAGTTTTTGTTTTTGTAAGATAAATCCCAAGTACTTTGCAAGAATGAGCAACCATCATGTCATCCTACTATATTTCATCCGTCAATTACTTAGATAGAATCGGGGTCCCTAAACAGTGTTCATAAATCTGTAGGAATTTTAGCAGGGAATAAAAAGTATGCAAATATTTCAAATGTAGGAAGACAAGTTTTGATGGAGTATGAAGGGGACATCATTTTAAATTTTTATCTTAAAACTTTTCAGAATGAGAGAGGGGAAAAGTTGCACAAACCGAATTGTGATTTTTTGTTATTGTGCAATTGTCTTGGAGAATCCTCCCCCACACTTGTTTTCTTTCCTATCTTGGTTAGTCACAATATATATGTGGCAAAAACAAGTGCTCAACATAAAAACTTTATTTCATTGATAAACTCAAATAGACACATTTACATTGATGGTAAAGGATCGTGAAAAGAAGAAGTGTGCCTAATTATTCGTGCAGCAGGTGCATTCTAAAGATACTCAAGATGATGCTCAACACCTAGGGCTTCAGCGACTTTCCTTAGCTTAAGATTGAACTTGAAGCGGAAATTATTAACGTCATCGCTAAAGTCCCTAATCTCAGTGTTCTTGGTCTCTATGTCGTCTTCTAAAGTCCTAAGGAAAGCACGTAAGCTAGCATGTTTAGCTATGAGGTCATTGATGATACTAGAGTCGTCTTCATCGTCACTGCTTTCGTACTGTCCTGCACGACGCTTGATGGATAACTGTGGTAAATGCCTCCTAATTCTAGGAAAGGTGCTAGCGGATGCTGTCTTTTTGGCCGAAAGTGCAGGCTTGCTAGCCGACTTTTCACCAGTACGCATGCTAGTCCCACTACCGCTAGGAGCTTTTCTCTTGAGGCATAGAGCACTGATGGTAGGATGGGCAGCAGCGGTCTTCTTCTTGGTGCCTCCTTTGGGTGCTGGCAAGATCGCTATAGGCTTCTCCTTCACAACACGGGCTTCTTCCCTTACGAATGGACTCTCTTGGTAAGGTGCTATGTCTAGGTTTGCTATGGCCTTTGGAGCATTGATCAGTGAAAGGGCGTAATTAGACATGGTCGGCACTCAAGATGGGAGAGCTTAGCAAGCTTTGCAAAAGGGAGAAGAGAAAGGTTGGTGTGAGGAAAAGAAAGGCCGATGAGGGTTTAAATAGGTGCTTCCGCGGTCTCTGGTAAGGAAACAACTTGATCGTAACCATGAACGCGATGCTAGAGGGATCAGAGGGAGGTACAAAAAAGTTTGGCACAGATTGGGCCAGCTAGGGGGCAGCCGGTCCCGGGGGCGGTCAGTCCCCTGGGTCCATCTGCCAGCCTCCGATTTTTGGCCCGATGCTTTGCTGACTGTGTAGATCCCTATCTTGGTTACGATCAAGTTTGATGCACAGTGAATCAGAGTGAAAGTGTGTGTGATTGAGTGTGGGAAATGACTTATATTCATGAGATTATGCTCAAGATCACACTATCATGCATTTATGAGAAAGTATTTCTATGATCATAAAAATATTTATGTGCATGAAAGAAGATCATAGGGATTTTCTATTTATTTCATAAATGCAACAAGAGCACCATGTAAGCATATGTTCATTATAAAAGTTTAAAATATATAAATATTTATTATTATTATTATTATTATTATTATTATTATTATTATTATTATTATTAGAATAAAGAGATTACTTAGGCATTTATTGAAAGATTTGTTAAATTTTTATTTAAAGTAAAAAATAAAGATAACTTATCGATTTACCTTTGGCACGGGCTTAGCTTTTTAAGTCCGTTGAGTAGGACTTTTCTCCCATCATTCTTTGCTTGATGATGGTACATCCGTCTTGGGAGAAGTAGACGGTTGTACCTACTTGGGCCTCCATACCTTCTGGGTGGTTTTGGGCGATGTGGTAGTATTTTCGACATTTGCTTTGGGTTTCCACACCGACTTCTTTTGTGAAGACTTGGGGATTTCTTCCCTCTTTTTAGGAGCCATTTTGTTTTTCTGCTCCTTATTTATATTTCTTTTAGGCGCTGTCTTTTCTTTTGGCTCTGGTTTTTTCTTTAACTCTTTTGAGATTTTTGATAGATTTTTCAAGAGCTGAGGCTGAATCTCTACCTCCTTAATGCCTTGGGGGTTCGGCCCATATCGGAGGCGTATCATGTTGTATTCCTCCTGACGGCGAGGCCTGAATTCGAACTTTTCTTCTTGACCATTAATATTGAAGCGGATTTCTCCAGTGCCAACATCAATTTGTGCTCTAGCCGTGCTTAGGAATGGTCTCCCCAGGATAAGTGGTGTTTCTTCGTTAAACTCCATGTTGAGCACCACAAAATCCACTGGGACAATACTCTCTGATTTTGACAGTGATATCTTGTGCTATCCCCACTGGATACCGTATTGAGGAGTCAACCAACTGGAGTGTCATGTTGGTGGGCTCCAGGCTAGTGAAATTCAGTCTATCAAAGACTGATTTCGGCATGACGCTTACGCTTGCCCCAAGATCGCATAAGGCGTGGTTAAATTGCTGGGTGCCAATGGAACATGTGATCGTGGGGCACCCAGGGTCTTGTTTCTTCTCGGGTAGATGATTGAGTATAGCTGCGCTACACTCTTCCATCAGCTTGACAATTTCTGTGGACGGCAATGGTCGCTTGTTGTTGATGATGTCCTTGATGAATTTAGCGTAGGACGGTATGTGCAAGACATCCATCAGCGAAACGCTGACGTGTGTCTTCTCGACCATTTCCACGAATCGGAGGAACTGCTCATCTCCGGCCTTCTTCTTCCTTCTTATCCTTGTGGGGAAAGGTAGCATCGTGGTGTCCACATAGTTTGCCGGTGTCGGCTCATTTTTCACTAATTCTTCCTGTGGTTACGCCGACTCGACCTGTGTCTCCTCTTGCTGCCTTGATGCTTTACTTGTCTTATGGTTAGGGTGTGGTGGATCACGAGTGGTCTTACCCCCTCTCGTGGTCACCGAGTTTATATTTTCAATAGCCCTATTAGTTTGCATGGCAGATTTAGCAGCAGAGGCAAGCTGGGCGATCTGAGTTTCTATTCTTTTATTAAAACTTACTTGATTTTTAACAGATAAGGACATGCTATCAAGCTTAGTATTTATGGTTTCAAACATGTTATCATTGAGAGAAAGCTTGTTTGTAAGGTTTTCATTTATTTTAACCTATCCTATAATAAGATATTTTAATGAAGGTTGGGAGGAATTGAAATTTGAATTAAAATTGGAAGAATTACCTTGGGGGCGATTCTGGTTGTTCCACCCATTACCTATTTGTTGATGTTGGCGAAACCCGTTGTTAACGTATGAAGCTTCTTCTTGGGTTTCGGGACAATTGTTCCCCTAATGGCCAACATCTCCACGGACCTCACACGTCATGTGTGAGTCAATGGCCTGGACGGTACCGGTGTTAGGATTGGTGGCACGTCCCTCAAGTCTCTTCATTAGTAACTCTATTTTTGCGGCAAGCAGATCCGTCTCCTCCACGGTGTGTATGCCTTTTTGTGTTTTGCGTCCTTCTCCCCAGCTTTGGTTGACCACCATCTTCTCAATCAATGCCGTGGAATTTTTGATGATGAGGGAAAGGAACGCGCCTCCAGCAGCGGCATCTACGTGCCCTTTAGACATGGCTGTGAGGCCTTCATAGAAATTCTGGAGCACGAGCCATTCTTCCATCCCGTGGTGGGGATAGGCCCGGATGTACTCCTGGAGCCTTTCCCAAGCCTCAGGAATGGACTCGAGTGATGTTTGCTGAAAGTTAGATATCTTCCCCCGTAGAACATTTGTTTTGCTCATGGGGAAAAACTTTGCGAGGAACGCTGCGGAACATTTGCCCCACGTGTTGACTGCTTCCTTGGCTTGGTAGAACCATTGCTTTGCCTTCCCCGAGAGGGAGAAGGGAAACAAGCAGAGCCTGATGCTGTCTTGTTCGACATCTTTAATGATGATGGTCCCGCACAGCTCAAGGAAGTTTTGCAGGTGTGCGTTTGCGTCCTCACTTGGCAAACCACAGAACTGGTTCGCCTGCACCATCGTGAGTAGGCCGGTGCGGAGCTCAAAGTTTCCATTCCCGACATTGACAGCGGGCCCAACGGGCACGTTGGCAACAGCGGGGGTGGAATACTCGCGGAGTGACTTGGCCATGGTGGTAGTAGCGGATGGTGCGAAAGTAACCGGTTCGTTTGCTGGCTGAGTAGCAGAAGAAGAGATGGTACGAGGCCTTCTCTTCCTTAGGAGTGCCTCTGGATTTTTATCGAAGTTTTCCGACAGATTGAAACCGCTCATACACTATCCTGCTTTCATTCCAATAAAAAGAGAAAAAAAATAGCAAAGTTAGCCTGCATAAGCTATGGCTACCAATGCTTATTTTGTAATCAAAATTTATGCCAAAGCTAGATATTTATATTTTCTTTTTTTTCCCTCCCCGGCAACGGCGCCAGAAATACTTGTTGGCATTTCTTAACGTCGTTACAAAAGATAGACTAAAAGTCCATCCCCGGCAACGGCGCCAGAAATGCTTGTTGGCGTTTCTTAGCATCACTACTAAAAATAGACTATAAGTCCGTCCTTGATAATAATACTAGAAATGAAAGTTGACATTCCCAACCACCATTTCTTCAGAAAGGTAACCCTTGGCCCTTAAAAGCACCGGCCTAGGTAATGCAGTCTGGTAATAGCAGTTATAAGTGCCATATTGGCATTCCTAATCGTCATTACTTACGATATGCAAAACTATGACATGGCGCTATAGGGTGCACGAGAATTACAATCTTTAAGTAATGGTATTTAGGTACGCCAATCGATAGCCCAGAAAGAAATAAGATTACTCTGCAAACGCACAGAACTATCATTGTAGCATTTCAACCCGTGAGTATTCAAGGGTGTCGTATTTATAATTTCCTGTAGGAGGGCATGATGAATTTTATCTAGCTTTGGTATAAACATGATTACTTATTTGGATGCATAGGTAGGCATAGCTTAAGCAGGGGTTAAATCAAGTTTATAAGATAGTGGACACACGCATCGGAGCAACCTCAAGGATAAAAAGGGAAAAATAAAGAATAAAAGAATACAACTAACTGAGCAGGCTTTGGTCGTATACAGCTATACAAAGAATATCATTTACATCTAACTAGCAAGACTAGAATCAGGACTAAGTCTGAGATGATAGAGAGATCCCCGCAGCTGGTCTGCCAGCCGATAGAGACTTTCTGAACTGCTACTCAATACCCGAACGTGGCGGAGTGCTAGGGATGGACAGGGCTGTCACCACCTGCCCACCTACCCCTCTGCCCGTGGGGTACCGACATATTCGCTGATCTCCGCATACCCGAACAGCATACTCGCGTAATTGGAAACAACTCCTAACCTCCCAAGACCCCAACCCTTCGGATTGACAGGCTCGGCTAGGAGCAACCATGACAGCACAACGAACTATTATCCCATCCATAGTTCTTCCTCTATTCCTACTAATTTGATGAACGATGAAGAACTTTGATGAATATATCAAGAACATAACACATAGACTATGAATTAGTTCACATGCCATGATCATAATATGAACAAGACTATACTCTAATTCAGATGCATTGCTATAAACATATGATGAGAACTTGCTTATAGAGGAGAACTGAATTCTATTCATACCAATATGTTCTTGATTCCTCCAAGGAGACAAGCTCTCCTTGATAGCTTTGCCTTGCTCTGCTACTACTAAACTAGAGAGAACAAGTATGAAATGTGAGGTGTAGTGCTCCAAATGATGGTGTGTGTGAATGATGAAGGAGCACCATCTATTTATAGCTAGAGTAGGGTGGTTTGGGCGTCTCCAGGTTTGGAAGGAGGTGAAATCACCCTTGGAAAACCGCCTAGAGTACCGCCTCCGAAGACTGGGCCCGGGAGGCCCCACCAGGGGGACGGCCGCACCTGGGGGCGGTCGGTCCCCTGGCTGGGCCCGCTGGCCACCGCTTTAGGGTGGTCGGTTGCATCCTGGGCCTGGGCCTCTCCCGTGGTTACATATGGATCTAGTTCATTGTTTGAGATGGGCTTTCTTATTTTCTTGGTTTGCGCCTTCTCTGAATACGTTTCCTGGAAGTGCGCTTTCTTGTGGATTTTATGCTTTTCCATGTGTCAAACCTGCATGTTATATACACAACAAAACTTGTGGAAGGATTAGATAAAAGCCCTACCTTCTATATGTTTTAGTATTAAAATGATGTTGTATTTTAGTTTGCTAAGGACCACCAACGGACGCTCGTCGGCAATGCCTTTCGACAAGGCTTCTATTGGCCAACCGCCATGGCCGACGCCACCAAGGTAGTACGCTCCTGCGAAGGGTGCCAGTACTACGCTCGACAAACTCATCTCCTAGCCCAAGCTCTCCAGACGATCCCTGTCACATGGCCATTCGCCATGCGGGGACTGGACCTTGTCGGGCCCCTACAGAAGGCGCCTGGGGGCTTCACCCACCTGCTTGTCGCCATCGACAAGTTCTCAAAGTGGATCGAGGCTCGGCCCATTGCCCAGGTCAGTTCAACCCAAGCAGTGTTGTTCTTCATCGACATCGTTCATCGGTTCGGTGTCCCAATCTCCATCATCACCGACAAACGGAACGCAGTTCACCGGGAAGAAATTCTTAGAATTCTGCGACGCCCACCACATACGAGTGGATTGGGTGGCGGCAGCTCACCCGAGGACGAACGACCAAGTGGAGCGTGCCAACGCCATGATCCTCCAAGGCCTCAAGCCGAGAATTTTCAACAAGTTGAACAAGTTCGGTAAGAGGTGGCTGACCGAGCTCCCCGCAGCGATATGGAGCTTAAGGACCACGCCAAGTCGAGCCACGGGCTTCACGCACTATTTCCTAATCTACGGCGCCGAGGCTGTGCTCCCCACCGACTTGGAATACGACGCCCCTAGGGTCCGAGCCTACGACGAGCAAGGCAACCAGGTCTCTCGGGAGGACACGCTGGAACAAGTCGACGAATCCCGAGACATGGCCATGCTGCACTCAGCCAAGTACCAGCAAACCTTATGCAGGTACCACGCTCGGCACATTCAGGGCCGAGCCTTCAGCGTAGGCGACTGGTGCTGCGGCTCAGGCTGGACAACTGAGGACATCACAACCTGACGCCACCATGGGAAGGGCCATTCATCATCGCCGAGGTGCTGCGCACCGGAACGTACAAGCTGGCGAACGAAAAGGACGAAGTCTACAACAACGTTTGGAATATCGAACAGCTATGTCGCTTCAATCCCTAAGCTCCCGAGCATTGTACATACCACGAATCTTGGAATCAATAAAAGATCCGATTCCTTTTTCTCGAATGATTTTAGGATCTTCACCCGAGCCCACCCTCGGGAACAGGTGATCTGCGCGACCAAGAGTGAGGCTCGACCCTATCTCCAATAGGGCCGACCCTTCCTCGGGGGCTAGGACGGAGGGAACCCCCGGACTCCACCTAGATGAATCGAATTCAAAAACTCAAAAATTTCAAAAACTATTGAAATTTTTTCTTCCAAGCTCGCTTCTCATCCAAACCAAACGCAAAACTTATAAACCTTAGACGAGCAAAAGGGGTCCCAGAGGGCAGAGCCGGCCAAGCCGCGAGACCGCCTACACCTCCGGGATACGGCACCTCCACTCGCCACTCTTCACCTAAAGGCAACTTGCGCTCGAAAAAGGACTTATAAGAGTAGCGTCTGTAAGGAGAGAAGGCTCGGGTGATATCGAACGTACTCTTTTTTCCTAAAGCCCTCGCCCTACTGAAATCCCTAGGACCACGACTGAGTCTACGCCTCTAAAGCTACGACGCCCAAAAAGGTCCCCCGAGGCTCGATGGCCCGGGCTCAGGGTTGGCGAGGAAAACACTTAACGAAAAACGCTAAACGAATACGCAAAACAAACATGCAATGAATACTTTCATGAATATTAAGACCTCGAAGGGCCGCACATTTGTTTCTTACAAATTTTTGCTGGACACGATGGCCCGGCTTTCCTAATCTAGGTTCAGCGGCGGGAGCTTCATGTCTTCTTCGAAGAGGGCCACCAGCGCCGTCCTAGGGACCCTCCATGGAGCCAATCAGCGCCAGGAGCTCGTCGTCAGAAGCCTCGACGAAACCCTCGCTGACGGCGTCGGTGTCGAAGTTCTCGTAGTGAGACTTCTCCACTGCCAGGGTCTTCTGGACGCCTGTCAGGAGGACTTCCTTGAGCTGGGCGCCTACCCTTCCTTGGAGGGCTTCCAGGCGGCTCCTGAACGAGCTCTTCGAGGGCTCACCACCACCGGTGCCGAGGGCGTCGCACAACGCGCGTGTCACCCCTCTGCAGGCCCTGGTGCTCGGTGAACTCAGCGTCATGCGCAGCGTTGAGGACGTCGATGGTCCCCTGCGCGTTGACGGCCTCCGCCTTCAAGACTGCGGTGGCAAAACCGTCAAGCCGTGGACAATCAGAACAAACGAAAGGTAAAAGAGGTAAGACTTACCCTCAACTTCCTCCCGAGCCTTCCTCGCCTCCTCTCGGACGGCGTCGACCTCGTCCACCGCCAGGTTCAGGGCTGTCTGAGAGCGCCCCAAGTCCGAGGACAGGACCTCCACGGCGGCCTCCTTCTCGGTGACGAGCGTCCGCGTGGCGTCCCGCTCCTGAGCTACCTCAGACAGGGTGGCCCTCAGCTGCTGGACGCGCTCCTCCAGGGGAGCGACCCGGCCCCGAGCCTCCGCGACCTCGACCTTCCAGATGTCGCGGTCGAGGGACACGTCGGCTAGCCGAGCCATCGCACCGGCGAGCTCTTCCTGGGAGCGGGCGAGGGCCCGGCTCTTCAGCTCCAGCTGCTTCCAGAGGCCAAGGCCCTGCCGGAGGAAGCAAGACTTCTCCCGGAAGGTCGTCATGGGCTCCTAAGGGAAAAAGAAGCAAAATCAAACCGGCGAGTCAAACGGCAGTGCCGAGCCGGAAACACCAGGGCGATAAAGGTAAGACAAATGCACTCACCGGGAGTCGCTCCTGGAACTCCGTGTCGATGGAGTCCGCGAGGAGGCGGAGGCTCTCCGACCACTAGGACTTGAGGTCCTGGAGGGCATCCCACCGAGCGGCCTCGACATCGTCCCGCAACGAGAAGACCAGCGGGGCTTCGCGGTTTGCCTGGCTAGTCCACTCGATGCGGGAACCCGTCAGAACCCAGGAAGGAGCTCCCGGATGACCAGCGCCGTGGAGCTCACGGGCGGCGGTGCCGCAGCCTTGGCCGACGGCGGAGCGTCGACATCCATGGCGGCAGCACCGGTGTTGGCCGCCTCCAGCGCAGGAGCGACCGTCGCCTCCGCCGAAGCGTCCCCGAGCATGACGACAGCGGACGCCTCGGAAGCTGGAGCCGGAGCGGTCTCCTCGGCGGCGGCCACGGCCACGACGACCGCAGAAGAGGGGGCCACCTCCGGCGCCACCGAGCCCTCGGCCAGACGAGACTCCGCCGAGGGAGCCTCTTCAGCCAACAGGCGACCCTCTTCTCCTACGGTGCTCTGGGCCTGCACCTCCAGGACCTTCCTGTGCGAGACCTGAAGGGCCGACCCCGGGCGCTTCCTGAAGCAAGATGGGGAGGAAATCAGCATTCGCAACACGAGGAGCGAAAATCGGTAAGACAACGATTCGAAAGATTACTCACTTGGTCTTGGGGATCGCCGTCCTCTTCGCCGCCCCGGTGCTCGGCGAAGCGGCGAGCTCGGCGGACGGTGTGGGCTGCGTCACCGGCGGAGGGGTGGGCAGCATCTCGACGTTGGAGTCGTCGCCACCAGCAGATGCCCCTAGCGGCGGGGGATCCGCCTGACCACCGGGGCTCACCTCAGCGCCGCCATACTTCGGCGGGGACGCCCTGGTCCGGGCGGACCCCAGCTCGAGGTCTGGCGTCCCGGCGTCGCCCAACTCCGTCGCGGGCGGCGTCCTCTCCCCGCTCCTTCTGGCCTCGGCCGTCGCGGCGACCAGAGAAAGGGACCGCTGGAATAGGGACCCATGGGCCCCATCACCAGCCGCGGTCGAGGGCCCAGCCTCGGCCCTCTCGGGCACGGCTTCGGCCATCTCGGGCGCCGGGCCTGAGCCCGTCCCCGGCCCCTCCGACAAGCCCTCGTGGTCGTCAGTCGGTGGATCCTTGGCCCCACGGCCTCACCAACCAACACCGCGCCTCTAGGCGCGGCCTCCGTCAACTCCGCTCGGGGGCTCGGGACACGGCCCCCGGCGCTTCCGCCGGCAGGCGCCGACATAGGAGCCTTCCCCGGCTCGTCGGCGCCCACCGTGGGCTTTGTGGCCACCATATACTAGGTGGCCTCAGCATCTGCATCATCGTCGTCGTCTATGTCGTCCCAAGTGGGAGGGCTCCTCCTCCGGCTCCCCGGCCTCCCGCTGGCGGCGGCGACGCTGGGCGAGCCTCTGGGCCTCCCGAGCTTGCTTCCTCCTCTTCGAGGTCTTCCTCTCCTTCTCCGCCCTCTGCCGCTCGCCCCGGAGGCGGTTTTGGGTCCGAAGGAGGGCATCCTCCGGGACGGGGGGCAGGGAGGGCCTTCCTTCCTCGAGAGGACCTACGCCGAGAGGGGAAGAAGGATCAGAAGGGGAAGAAGGGCGAACAATCGGCAGAAAGGAAAGAGAGATACTCACCAGCGAGATATACCTCGGGCATGTGCGCATCGCCACCCTCTTCAGCTCGTCGAGGGTGGGGTGACCACTTACCGTGTACCTTACACGGCGCATGATCTCCTCGGAGCCGAGGCTCTGGATCAGCATCGAGGTCCCCACCCTTGACACTCCCTCCTCCATCTCATACAGGGCAAGGCGGCGCTCCATCAGGGGCAGCACTGCCCGCGCGTGAAAGTGCGCCACCACCCCGGCCGCCGTCAAGCCCTTGTCCCGTAGCGTCTGCAACGCGGCGAGGTAGGGACTCAGGTGCCTGATGTCCCGCATCGGGCATCCCCACTTCCACCGAGGAATGGGGGCGAAGATCACCTTCCCCGTAAAATCGGGGAAGGCGTCGTCGTCGTTCCGCAGGTAAAACCAGCCGTCGTGCCACCCTTTGTTCGATGATTGGGCCTTGCAGGGGATGTACTCGGTGAAGCGGAGCGCGAAGTTGCAGCCCCCGGCGCTGACGGCCTTCCATGGGCTCCCCGCGCCGAACGACTTCGTGTACGCGTCGACGCGAAAGAGGAACCGCCAGAGGTCCCAATGCGGCATCACCCTGAGGAATCCCTCGCAGACGGCGGCGAAGATCGCGGCCTGCGAGACGGAGTTGGGGGTGAGGTTGTGCAGCTCCAGTTCATTGTTGAAGAGGAGCGCACGGCAGAATCAGCTTGGCGGCGACCCGAGCCCCGGCTCGTGGAAGGCGACGAAGCTCACCACATACCCCTTGAGGGGCCGCGGCTCCAGATGGTCGCGTTGCGACGTGATCCACTTCGGGCGCTGCGAGTCGGTGCTGCGGCAGAGGAGTCCCAACCTCACGAGCTCTTGAAGCTGTGCCTCCGTCACCGAAGAGGGGAGCCAAGGCTCTACCTCGAGCGCGGCGGCGGCGGCGGCGTCGGTGGGTGCTGGGTCAGCCATTACGAGGGGAAAAGGGCGCAAGAGAAAGAAAAGGACGCTGGCGGCGAGGGCGAGAAGCTTGCGAAGGGCTCTGGAAGACGAAGGCAAAGAAGCTGAGGTAAGCGAAGGCAGCAAATGTCTAGGGTGGAAAGAAAAGGAAACGGTTTGTTTCCTTATATACTCAGGCCACGAAGACGAAGCGGATGCGGTGAATCCACCGCATTAACTGTGCGGGGCCCCACCACGACTCTCCACATTCGCCGCCGCCTTCGCGCATGCAAACGTCCCGTCTGCCTTGAACCGTCACGTCCGTCTGGCTTCCCTCCTCAAAAGGTGCGTTGAATCACTACACTAACCCCCTCGATCCTGACGATCGCTCTCCTTCCCGACGATGGAACCTCGGGCTCAGGATCCCGTTACGTTCCCAGGGGATCGAAGACTAGCTTGTCGGGCCCTCTTTTCGAGAGTCCTTAAATAACCGTATTTGCGCCAGGATCAAGCACAAATACGCACGAACAGTAATGGTACACAGAATTTAAGATAAAAACACCGAACTTTTTTAATGGTGAAAATATAAGTGTTTACATTACAAGGTGGTCTAGCGTTAGAGCCACAAATATTATTTATATTACAAGGCTCTTCTCAGATGATATTACATAATAATAGGTGGCGGTCTCTAGGCGGAAGTAGCGACGATCCTATCCACAGGCATACTTGAGCGCGGGCGAAACCCTACATCCTAGCGTCCTCCTACGCAGATCCAAGTGTCCTTGCGAAGCTCCTATTCCTCGGGATCAGCATCCTCGTTGAAGTCGTAGTCGTCCTCGGGATCCATATCTGTGAGTCAATAATGGGTGAGTACATACTTACTCAGCAAGTCCTAAAGGCATAGGTTAAATAATTAAAGGTTGGGCCCTAGGAGAGCATTTCCTTTCTCGCTAGTTCCCGGGTTAGCTAACAGGATAAATTATCAGAATTCAGATGTCACATGGTTAATAAAGTATTTTTGAAAAACCTACACATAAGTGACCTCATCCCGGCGGTTGCCCATTCCAAGGACGTGGCTATTCGAATAGATTGGGTGAACTCTGCAGAGGTGTACAAATTTCCCCGCACGATAGTCCAGTCCCGTCCGTGATCAGTGGAAAGAAAAAGCCTAACAAGCACCCGTACCCGAATGGAGCTACCTAAGGATCCATATAACATCATCACGAATTAATCAGGGGTCGGAAACCACACAGTGACTTGCATGAACCCTATCATGCAATAATCAGAATTATATAATTGGCTCACTCGGCCTAGAATTTAATAAGCGGCTCGCACACGGCCAAACAGAAATTTTACGTGAAGCCAGTATCCCCACGCCGACCGGACATGGGGCCAGCATCCCCATTCGGCTCCTGACAACTCGTTGCACCTCCGGCCTTCTGATAAATGTTATACTTCAACCTTATGGGGTGTGGATCGTAGGTCTACCCATATAGACATGTGGCTGTACGAGTTTCTGACCAGGCGAGAGTGGCTTATGACTAATAAAAATAAGACTACGACAAGCGTCTCCATGTAGGAACCCACTCCAGGCGAACCTACCCAAGAGGTGGTTTTCTTACACAAAAACTACCTCCCGCTTGACTAGCCGATTTATTTATTAACCATGTTTCAGAGTTATTCAGTTATTCAGAATTAACAGGATTTATAAACATATTCAGAGATTCACAAATGAATAATTAGGGTGGGGTTAGGACTTGCCTTCGTTGTTGTCTCCGCCAAGATCCCCGGTGTAGTCTGGGTCGTCGGTCTCCTGGTAGTTGTCCTCCTCTGGCGTCCGGCGCAAAAAGATGGTAAGATTACCGCTCAAAAGTAAAATAAAACAAAACAAGAAAATAAAACAATCATAGAACTATATGGTGGTATTAGTGAGGATGAATAGGATTTATTATATATATTTTTTTTAGAAGACTTTTGGTGGTGGTTTGGCAGGAAAAGGATTTAGAATGGGAAAGATATGATTTTCGAAATTTTAAATAAGGCTAGAAAGGAATACGAATTTTAGAGGATTTTTAGAAAGTTGGAAATGGTGAAGTGAAGGTATGGTTGGGTTCTAGAGGGTGTCTAGTTTATTTAGGAATTTTCTGGAAATTTTTCTAGAACAGGAAAATAGAATTTTAACCTTCTGTGTGCAATTACCGTGTACCTCTAGCAATTTTGCATGTGTGTGTGCACTGTGTACGTGGGTCGGTGTACAGCACAGTGCGTGGACTGGCTTTGTGTGTGTGGCTCATGTGAACCGGGTGCACCGAGAGGAGAGGGAAGTGGGAGGGGGAGAGAGAGTGACAGGTGGGGCCCTTGGCCTGACGGGAGGCGGGACGCCGTCCCTGGCTTGGCCCACATGCAGGGAGGGAGAGGAAACGGAGAGGGGGCGACGGCGGCGAACGGTGTCGCTCTGGTGCCGGCCAAAACAGAGGATGGGGACCGTGCTCGCTGGAGTTGGTCTCGCCGGCGGCGTGGAGGTCCAGTAAGGTCGTCCGAGCGGTGTTCGAGGCTCCGTGGGTGATGCCGCGTCTGTTGACTATTCTGGTGCCGGCCGTGACGGCTCGTACGCGTGTCGGCGGCTTGCCAGAGCAGCCGTGGCGTCGGCGGGTGGCACACTCAGCTCTGGAGGCCTCTAAACTCGAAGCCATTCACTCGCGGACGTGTGTGGGAGTGCAGTGATGGTGCTAGAGGGGTTTGGGGCTTGACCGAGCCACGCGGAGGCGGATATCGCCGGCCATGGCGGCTCGGTAGCGGTGGCGCACGGTGATGGTGCAGCACAGAGGGGAAGAAAGGGAAATAAGGGGTGGAAAGGGCAGCGGAGCTTCCGGTGAACCTACCTGCTTCTCTAATTGCCCGGTGGCGTACTGCAATCGGCGAACTTCCGATCCTCGACGGCGGGGGCGGCGGCGCTCCGATTTGGGAAAAAACAAGCTAGAGCCTCGTGGGAAGGGGAAGAGGTGGAATTGAGTGGGAGATGGCATGTTCCCCGCTCTCGCGGACCTCTGGGTGGAGCTCGTTGCCCCAATGGTGCTCCCGCCGTGCCTATTTATAGGCCGGCCATGTCGGTTCGCGGCGGCGAGATATTTCTTGCCCGCCCCGATCTTTTCCGGCAGCGCGACGTGCTCGGGGGGGGGGGGGGGAAGGTTCTGGGGTTTTTCCCGCCAAAGCTGCGCTCTCTAGTTGGCCCCGGTGTGGTCGGTGCCGTGAAGTCATTTCACCGGCGCGTCGCAGCTCGGGCGGAGGTCAGCGGGTTTGCTGTGCTCGTTGAACCGAGGAAGTGGGGAGCGGTGCGGGCGACGGGATGCATCCCTTCAAGTTCAACGCGACGCTGTGCCTCTCCTGTACTCCGGTGTTGACGCGGCGGGGCCGATGGCAGGCGCGGGGCCGTTGTGCCGGAGGAAGGTGACGGAACTGACAGGCGAGACCGCCTCGTCAGTGGGAGGGAGAGGGAGAGAGTGGCGGGATGGACGCGCGCGGATCTAGGCCGGTGCGGTGCTACGGCCCATATGGCGAGTGAGGGAGAGAGGGAAGGGGAGAGCCGAGCTGGCTGTGGGCCGAGAGGGGAAGGTAGCCCAGTGCCCCTTCTTCTATTTCTTTCCCTTTTTCTTTTCCCATTCTTTTCTAATTTCCAAAGAAATTTCCTTAAGAAATTATATACATGCAATTAGGTATTCTGTGGTTGAGGTTTTATACCACCATAAAGTCCAACAAGCATTGCATCACAGCACACAAGAAAATATTTGTTATGCTATTTATTAAATGTGAGCTACTCGTAGCGATAAATTAATTCCTACGCGATTATTAGTTGACAAATTTTAAAAATTCAAATTTTTAGTGAATTTTAAACATGGTCCAAAAATCGGGGTGTTACACTAGCCCTCTGTGGCTCGAACAGTCGCCCCAGGGATACCGAACGAGGGACAGCAAGTGGGTGGATCACTAAACGGTCAGTATCCCGACGTCCAAGCGTCAAAAGGGACACCCCACGCTGTGTCTAAGTCCCAGTAGCGAGTCGATGATGTGGGATCCCCTCTAGGGGAGGCATCAGGCCCTCGGGACCCGTCGAAGGGACCTGACACCCATAAATCGACCCTCGGGGAACTTTTAGAGTGTGCTCAGGCCACTAGCCGACCCCCAACGAACGGGGCACGGACCTCCACTTGGACTGACCCGCTTGCAGCTCACCGGAAGTGCCAACTCGCGCCCCCACCATGGGAAGTCGAGCATGACCAAACCTTCCTCTTCTCGAAAGAAGAGCGCGAAGGTCGAACCAAAAAGAACCCGATCGACCCCCGATACGACAAGGGGGTTCGGGGACTCTCTCTGTGTCTTGGCAGGAAAAAAAGACGCACCCGGACAGGCCGTCCACCTGTGGCAAAGGCTCGGGGGCTCTAGCGACGAAAAAACTCCTACCAAGGGACAGGTCACCAGCAAGCAAGAAGGCACCCGAGACTTTATAAACTCGATTTCAAGCCCTTGAAGGCATGCATCATCCCTTCAAAGCCTCGGGGGCTACACCCGGCGGGTGCGCTCGCACGCACCCACCGTATAAATAAACAACTTTACTACCATGACAGGAAAAATCAACTTGAGCCTCTGGAGGAGTGCCTTCACTCCCCCACAGGCTCGGGGGCTACTGTCGGGGTACCCAACTTCAACGCAAAACCACACCTCCCGAATAAAGCTCGGCCCAAGAAGGCGCCAGCCGAGGCCCACGCGGAAACGGCCCATGCGAGAACTTCCCGCACGGCCTAAGACAGAGCCGTGCGGAAGCACATCGCCTCCCTCGGGCGCGCAGACCCCTCGGGAGAAATTCTCCGATTCGCCCGAGCTTCCACGACAGGGCTCGGGAAAGCAGGCCTCAGGCGATAGACTTCCGATTCGCCCGAGCCTCCCGTTACAGGCTAACTCCCCCGGGCGCACCCCTCGGGTCGCCCGAGCCCTGCCGACGTCAGCAGGGCAAACTTGACAGGCCAAGGGACCTTCCCTGACCACTTTACAAGCACGGTCTCATTGGGTGGGCCCCATGACACAGCTGCGTTCCGAACGCGCACGTTCGCCATACCCAACTGTCCCATCTCCTCTGGCAGGAGATCTGACGGTCCTACTCCTCCCACGCCGCTACAGTGACGGTCAACCGTACGGCCCTCTGGGCTGACGAGGAGATGCGCCAACTACGACGGCGACTGCCATGCCCCGGCCGCACGTGTGACGTCAGTGGAAAGGGGAATGACAGTCGTCCGGTAAACCCGGGGGAATGGGCAAGCCTTACGATCAGGCTCGCCTACCCCCTGGAAAGTACCTCACGAGGAAAAAGAAGCACCCGAGATGAGGACACTTCCTACCGCTCCGTCCCATCATGCCCCCCGACGGCACCAGGGTCTCCCGAGCCTCGGGTGCTTATACTCAAAGGTCAACCTATTTACTCGTTGCACTGTGCAGGGTCGGACGTGACGGCATGACGTAGTGCCACGCAGCAAACAATGACCAGCACTGTGAAACGCTCGAACTCACCAATGGAACAGTGGTGGATCAGTCGAATGACCAATGCCATACCGCCAAGGAGCCAAGACGAGGGCGTGGCTGACGATAGCCACCGGTCACCGCCGACTCCACCATGCCAAGCAGTATAACCACAGGGCAACACATGAACTCTAGTCTCTCCCTTATAACTATAAAAGAGAGAGTAGAGGCCGATCACAAGGACAACGTTTTTTCATTCACTCACGACCAGATCTCCCACTCACTACAATCTACGAACACAAGCACACACACGAACACTCATACTCACAAGAGACTTGCGAGCCCCTCCCTCTCTCGACTAGGCTTGTAACCCCTACTACAAGCACCCCGGTGCAAGGCAACACGACTCGATCTCACACTGGACGTAGGCCATTCATTGCCTGAATCAGTATAAACCAGGTGTTCCTCCTTACACACCATCCGTGATCTCAACCGCAAAACACAAATTTATTAGTCGGTGTTAGCACGCGCTAATCTAAGCACCGACAGGTGATAAATTAGAAATTTACACTACTAACATAGGGAATGTTCATTTCTAATTTTTAGTGGCGGCTGCAGCTATCAGAATCTTTCACCTGTTGAGACAGCTTGCTGCTGCAGCAAGCAAAACTGAACAGGCCCGTAGAAATCCCACACAGCACAAGACGACACTTGACCGAACAAATTCCAAAGTATATTGCCCTAACATATAGCAAACCAACATACTATTTTCGCTCCATTATTTCTAGGTGTGCTTTCTTGGCAACAAGACATCGACCAAAGTCGAGTAGGTGTGTTAGAGCAATACCGCTGCACCACATCCGTATACTTCAATCTCCACATTAGCATTATCGTCAACATAGTGGTTTGGTAGTCCGCTGGTGCCCAAGAAATTGCTATGACATGACAAAAGTAGAGCCCTAATAAGAGATGAGAATCGCTAAAAACTTTCGCTGAAGCTAAAAATAATAATGACTTATATTGATTTCTTACGAGAAAAAAATATTATTCTATAGCTAAAAAAGAAGTCAAAATAAACACTTATAAGTTAGCCGAGTACAGTACGTGTAATTTGGTTTATTCGGTAGCGCGAATGTTGAGTTCTGGCAATGCTTGCGTGTCCGCACAGGACGAGGTAAATGCTGCTGTGCGCTGATGATAACCGCTACGCAGCCTCCAGATTAGGATATCACGCGCATCGAAGACGGCACCATGGTTGACGCGGGATCCGGCCATCACCGGTGGCGGTGCCGACGCGTGGAACCGCAATACGGTGAAGCGTGGCGACATGGACCGCTACGCCGCCACTTCTGATGAACAGTTGCCTTCTGAATGCGACTATTGGAGGCACCCCTACACAGTTCAGCTAATTCTTGTTCAGTTCTACATTTCACTTACAAACTATATTCAGCACCGGAACATAGGTAGTTCATTAAAAAGAGACAGGAGATCAAGTGCTCTGCATCTACTAATCAAGTGCAGAGAAACTCGAGACTATACAAACGGTTCCATCAATTGAGTGACATCCAGAAATCCCTTCAAATGTCATTCGTAGATAGGACCCAAACAAGGACTTCATAAACTCATAGCAAGATTGTCAGCATCATCTTGTTGAATCGATGTGGGAACCAGCTTCACTGCTTGAAGTGCTGCGCACAGAGATCTCTGATAAGATATATGGCTAAAAACTACAAGCCAGCAAGATATGGAACTAGTATACTACGACAGAAGAATAAGCAACAAGGCAAAATTATTATTTCTATAACTCACATCTTTCTGGCTACGAGCTTCCTTCAATTGTTCCGAGAACTCCTCCCTCACTTCCTTAGCTGAAAAGGAAATAAGTCATCATCATTACATTAGATTAACATATTATACAACTGAGAAAAGCAGCTAAAACTAGCAACTGTTCTAGCATATAGTAACAAAATAGGTACTCAAATACTCAATTGATGTTCAGCAGTACTTATGTCTGAGTAAATAAAAACACAATTAACATATTATACAACTGAGAAAAGAAGCTAAAACTAGCAACTGTTCTAGCATATAGTAACAAAATAGGTACTCAAATACTCAATTGATGTTCAGCAGTACTTATGTCTGAGTAAATAAAACACAAAAACAGCAATTTGTAAGGATTTTACACCAGAAAAAAACTACCTTTAGACGATAGGTTCTCAAGAGTCCTGTTGGTCTTCACAGCAAACCTCTGGAATGCACGGCTGCAAAATATCATGCTCAATCAGTAACCAAAAAATCACTTCGCCTAAGAAGCTCTAACCCAAAAGGGCATAGGATTGCCATATCTTCATTTCTCATTGTTCAGCTTCTATAATCTTGAGAGCAGATTGAGAAGTACTGCTCCAGTCCAGCCAAATATATGTGAGAACAAAAGAATGAAACATACAAATAAATAATATCATATTCTCAGGTCTTGTATAACATAAAACTAGCATGCCAAGAAAACTCACTAATAGTACATGCAATTTCAGTTCAAGAAACAACCCTTTCTATGAAGAACAGTAAAGCACAGAAAACACGATGGATGCACACGTGTGGTCATAGTATGGTGCCAGGAGACAGGTAACACGGATGCAGTGAAACGAGCATCATGCTGTTTAATTCTGGCTACTTGTTCGATCTATGCTTCCCTCTACAGAATGACCAGGCAATAGATAACTCAGGCCATTCTTCCATTCATGAAGCAACAAATCAATCAGAACTACATTAAAATTGTTTGTGCTAAGCTATCCACAAATCAAGATAAATCAGTAACAGGCTTAAAGTCCCTTCAGTTCAGGACTCAAGAGTTCCGCAGCGCGCAATGAGAAAGCGCATCAGAAGAACGAAAGTATGCATTTGATCATCATCAGAGACTAAAACGACTCAGCTCTGGATAGCACGAGGAAACCACAGAGATTTTTTCTTCACCTTTCCAAAGCTCATGAACCAAAAACAGCTCATGTGCATGAACCAAGAGAAGCGGCACAAACTAGAACCATACTACGGAAACTGAACCAAAAGTGGTACAGCAAATAAACCTATTACCTACCATATCAAAATTTAGAACATAAGGTTCATGACAATTGACAACTCAGTCCCTTAGATGTTCTTTGAATCATGCGATCATTTCCGCAAGAATCATCACAGGTCTGTAACTGTGCTAGGACTCATCACGGTTACCAAAGTCGCATCACTTGAAATCTAAGCATTAGAAAAAGAAGAATGTCACTAGCCAGTAGACCTATCAGAAAAAAAAAATCTGGAACGATGAAATCATGAACTCAGCCCCTTAGATGTTCTTTGAATGTTGCGATCATTCCCGCAGCAATCATCACAGGTCTGTAACTGTGTAAGGACTCATCACTGTTATCACAAACATCATTTCAAATCTAAACAGCTCACTGAATAGATAGCAGTCCCCCAAGTTCCTAACATGTGAACTGATAATGATAACGACCACAAGAATCATTACAGATGCGTTAAGGCTCATCGCCGTGGTGGACACAACCCGAAAGCAAATCCACGGAAACAAGAATAATAAATAACACAAGGCAAATTTCTAACAAAACCATGTATGTAAGAGCCGTGCGGTGCCCCCGTTCATGGGGAATATCCGAAGGAACAAGATAAAAAGCAGGCCCAAGATACAACGTGATTCTGTAGCTTCATGGGAACGAGTCCATTGGGAACCGATCGGAAAAACCAATCCTCCCAACGACCAGATGACGAAGCGCAACGAATCGCATCAAATCCGATCAAACCAACATCTATAGCAATCGCATGAGGCCGCGAGGCGCGGGTAAACGGATCTAGGGCTAGGGATAGGGCAGGAAAAGGGGAGGGAGGGCTGAGAGGAGGTGTGCTTTACTTGTTGGCGAGGCCCTCGACGAGTAACTCGTTGACGACGTAGCCCAGCGCCCGCCCGAAGAGGTTGCCGCCGGCCATGACGGAGGCGAGGAGGGAGGAAGAAGCTTCCGGAGACGGGAAAGGGCGTGGAGAGGCGGCGGGTCAATGGAAAGGCGTTAGATGATCCAAGGCTATATAGAAGAATCGTCGGAACCCTAGAGATTTTTTTTTTTTTTGAAACATTTTTTTTTTTTTTGACTGCGTTTGGGCTGGTGAGGAGACGCGGCAGCTTGATGCGCGATTGGGCTGAAGGGCCGGAAATTCACGTCAGTTTTATGAATGGGCCTTTACCAATGGCCGAGATCGCGTAGACGGCTTTTAAAATAATGTTCTTTCACTGAAAACAAATTTTAAATTTTAAACATTTTCATTCTAAAAAAAAGAACATTCTATAAAGCTATAACTTTTTTCAGCTTAAATTTAAACAGTTTGAATCAAAATTGAGGTCACCCTCTAGTTTTCAGTTCAAAGTGCCAAAAGATCTTATCAGTTCAAAAAAATGTTGGCTTGGAAGTCTAGATCATCAAACTCACTGCGTCATCGTGAAGTTTCTTCGACTATAGTCGCCATATTTCCAGACCGTTCTAGCTGAAATTATTAAATTCACATAAAAATTATGCAACATTAGTCGTATACCAACCATGATGGTTCATATATAGCACATTAAGCTATATATAATGCAAAACACCACATCCTTGACGCCAAAAAATGTCTGTGTGATCTTGAATTTAGATATACAACTAGGTAGATGTCCGTGCGTTGCTACGGGACTACTAAATTTTTATATAAAAAATAAACGAATCGCACGATATGATTATAATATTATGAAATTAAATACCGACGTTCAGATATCATTTAATCTAAAAGGCAAAGTTTATAAAATTCACACAATTACAGGCTTACCAACTCTAATGTATAGACATTTCTATGATACGACTAAGATATGTTTTATATCGGCATCGGAGCATGCGTCTCTTGTGCATCGGGTTGCCTTCTCGTCTCCGTAGCGGTCGTTCGTCGTTGAGGAGACCCCAATTCTTCAGAATGACCCAAAGCTGCGCAAGTCGCGCATGCCGAGGTTGGTGACCTTCGTCAGGCGCAGCGTTAGACTTGCCGCGAAGCCAAGGGTAGCCAACACAACTTTGCAGGCACAGTCCGTGCTCACGCAAAAGCTTGGGGTGGTGGTTCCCTCCCAGCCGGTCGACTCCGAAACCTTAGATAAATATCTTGTTGCCTTTAAGGCACCATTGTCTTCATCCAAGTATGAGGCTATGCGGTTGCTCTTAGACGAGTTCGACCCTAGTGGCCATGAACCGACCTAGCCGGGGAGGACCTTTAGTTGGTGTCTTCATGAGTTTAGGTCGCACTGTTGTTTTGTTTGATCTGTAAATGACAACCGCGTGCTGCCTTAGGGTTGTAGTGCCTCAGTAATCTACGGATTACTGTGGCGTTGTTGTTTGTGTAACTTTTATCTACTCCTGATCAATGAATGTCATGCCATAGTCACGTTCGAAAAAACAAATTACAATTTACAAGCAGTAATACAAATTGGTTATAAAATGGTGGGAAGGTAAAAATGGAAAGAAAAATAAGCTTATTTTACCATTGCAA
>JAHLJS010000009.1:49470034-49700992 GCA_038502445.1 Eremochloa ophiuroides | reverse complement strand
TCCGACGCTCTGTTTTCTTTGGATTTTCACTCAAACCTTTCACCCTTTGTTCCCATGTGCTAACACCAAGTGTTCTACACCTTGTGCACGTGTGTTAGCCTTTTCAAAAGAGTTTTCTAAGGGTTTGTTAGTGTCACTAGCATCTATATGCAATGCAATGATCATGAACACCTAGTGGCACTTGATAACCATATTTCATCAACGATTTCGCCCCTCTTGATAGTACGGCTATCTATCCTAAATGTGATCACTCCCTCTATGGAGTCTTGATCACTAAAAGCAAAAGAGCTCCTATGGATTATACCTTTGCCTTGAGCTCCTAGCTTTTTCACCATCTCTTGATGAAGCTTGTGGACTCCTTTTGATGATGGACTTATACCATTTGTATGGATGCCGTCATTGCCCTTCACTTGTGGCCTCCACCGACCTGGTCCTTTGCTCCATCTTGCCATTTGCTAAATCAATTCTCATGAAACACTAAGAGCAATCGTTAGCAAACTAGGTTTCATCAATTACCCAAAACCTAACATACGCTTTCACCTTGGCATGATCTCTTTTTTTAACATAGCCCTATATCTTTTATTGGCATATGAAAAACTTTTAAATAAGGAGATATCATGATGGTAGATGAATGGAGTAAAATTTTGTAGAAGGAATGGACGGTTTCTAGGATGAGAACCGACACTTTTTTATTTGGGCGAGAAAGCTGCGCAACTCTCAGGGTGAGAATTGGCTTTATTTGGTGGGTGCAAGTGAATTCTGATCTTGAGAGCACGAAACATCTCTCAACAGCGGTCAGACATTTGACCAAACTCACAACAAAATAAGTGGCATATGTGGAATGTTTCATCAAATAGAATCATATATGGCCTTGGTAGGTATTTATCAATCATTCAAGGAGCATGCTATTGAGTTTTTGTTTTTGTAAGATAAATCCCAAGTACTTTGCAAGAATGAGCAACCATCATGTCATCCTACTATATCATCCGTCAATTACTTAGATAGAATCGGGGTCCCTAAACAGTGTTCATAAATCTGTAGGAATTTTAGCAGGGAATAAAAAGTATGCAAATATTTCAAATGTAGGAAGACAAGTTTGATGGAGTATGAAGGGGACATCATTTTAAATTTTTATCTTAAAACTTTTCAGAATGAGAGAGGGGAAAAGTTGCACAAACCGAATTGTGATTTTTTGTTATTGTGCAATTGTCTTGGAGAATCCTCCCCCACACTTGTTTTCTTTCCTATCTTGGTTAGTCACAATATATATGTGGCAAAAACAAGTGCTCAACATAAAAACTTTATTTCATTGATAAACTCAAATAGACACATTTACATTGATGGTAAAGGATCGTGAAAAGAAGAAGTGTGCCTAATTATTCGTGCAGCAGGTGCATTCTAAAGATACTCAAGATGATGCTCAACACCTAGGGCTTCAGCGACTTTCCTTAGCTTAAGATTGAACTTGAAGCGGAAATATTAACGTCATCGCTAAAGTCCCTAATCTCAGTGTTCTTGGTCTCTATGTCGTCTTCTAAAGTCCTAAGGAAAGCACGTAAGCTAGCATGTTTAGCTATGAGGTCATTGATGATACTAGAGTCGTCTTCATCGTCACTGCTTTCGTATGTCCTGCACGACGCTTGATGGATAACTGTGGTAAATGCCTCCTAATTCTAGGAAAGGTGCTAGAGGATGCTGTCTTTTTGGCCGAAAGTGCAGGCTTGCTAGCCGACTTTTCACCAGTACGCATGCTAGTCCCACTACCGCTAGGAGCTTTTCTCTTGAGGCATAGAGCACTGATGGTAGGATGGGCAGCAGCGGTCTTCTTCTTGGTGCCTCCTTCGGGTGCTGGCAAGATCGCTATAGGCTTCTCCTTCACAACACGGGCTTCTTCCCTTACGAATGGACTCTCTTGGTAAGGTGCTATGTCTAGGTTTGCTATGGCCTTTGGAGCATTGATCAGTGAAAGGGCGTAATTAGACATGGTCGGCACTCAAGATGGGAGAGCTTAGCAAGCTTTGCAAAAGGGAGAAGAGAAAGGTTGGTGTGAGGAAAAGAAAGGCCGATGAGGGTTTAAATAGGTGCTTCCGCGGTCTCTGGTAAGGAAACAACTTGATCGTAACCATGAACGCGATGCTAGAGGGATCAGAGGGAGGTACAAAAAAGTTTGGCACAGATTGGGCCAGCTAGGGGGCGCCGGTCCCGGGGCGGTCAGTCCCCTGGGTCCATCTGCCAGCCTCCGATTTTTGGCCCGATGCTTTGCTGACTGTGTAGATCCCTATCTTGGTTACGATCAAGTTTGATGCACAGTGAATCAGAGTGAAAGTGTGTGTGATTGAGTGTGGGAAATGACTTATATTCATGAGATTATGCTCAAGATCACACTATCATGCATTTATGAGAAAGTATTTCTATGATCATAAAAATATTTATGTGCATGAAAGAAGATCATAGGGATTTTCTATTTATTTCATAAATGCAACAAGAGCACCATGTAAGCATATGTTCATTATAAAAGTTTAAAATATATAAATATTATTATTATTATTATTATATTATTATTATTATTATTATTATTATTATTATTATTAGAATAAAGAGATTACTTAGGCATTTATTGAAAGATTTGTTAAATTTTTATTTAAAGTAAAAAATAAAGATAACTTATCGATTTACCTTCGGCACGGGCTTAGCTTTTTAAGTCCGTTGAGTAGGACTTTTCTCCCATCATTCTTTGCTTGATGATGGTACATCCGTCTTGGGAGAAGTAGACGGTTGTACCTGCTTGGGCCTCCATACCTTCTGGGTGGTTTTGGGCGATGTGGTAGTATTTTCGACATTTGCTTTGGGTTTCCACACCGACTTCTTTTGTGAAGACTTGGGGATTTCTTCCCTCTTTTTAGGAGCCATTTTGTTTTTCTGCTCCTTATTTATATTTCTTTTAGGCGCTGTCTTTTCTTTTGGCTCTGGTTTTTTCTTTAACTCTTTTGAGATTTTTGATAGATTTTTCAAGAGCTGAGGCTGAATCTCTACCTCCTTAATGCCTTGGGGGTTCGGCCCATATCGGAGGCGTATCATGTTGTATTCCTCCTGACGGCGAGGCCTGAATTCGAACTTTTCTTCTTGACCATTAATATTGAAGCGGATTTCTCCAGTGCCAACATCAATTTGTGCTCTAGCCGTGCTTAGGAATGGTCTCCCCAGGATAAGTGGTGTTTCTTCGTTAAACTCCATGTTGAGCACCACAAAATCCACTGGGACAATACTCTCTGATTTTGACAGGATATCTTGTGCTATCCCCACTGGATACCGTATTGAGGAGTCAACCAACTGGAGTGTCATGTTGGTGGGCTCCAGGTAGTGAAATTCAGTCTATCAAAGACTGATTTCGGCATGACGCTTACGCTTGCCCCAAGATCGCATAAGGCGTGGTTAAATTGCTGGGTGCCAATGGAACATGTGATCGTGGGGCACCCAGGGTCTTGTTTCTTCTCGGGTAGATGATTGAGTATAGCTGCGCTACACTCTTCCATCAGCTTGACAATTTCTGTGGACGGCAATGGTCGCTTGTTGTTGATGATGTCCTTGATGAATTTAGCGTAGGACGGTATGTGCAAGACATCCATCAGCGAAACGCTGACGTGTGTCTTCTCGACCATTTCCACGAATCGGAGGAACTGCTCATCTCCGGCCTTCTTCTTCCTTCTTATCCTTGTGGGGAAAGGTAGCATCGTGGTGTCCACATAGTTTGCCGGTGTCGGCTCATTTTTCACTAATTCTTCCTGTGGTTATGCCACTCGACCTGTGTCTCCTCTTGCTGCCTTGATGCTTTACTTGTCTTATGGTTAGGGTGTGGTGGATCACGAGTGGTCTTACCCCCTCTCGTGGTCACCGAGTTTATATTTTCAATAGCCCTATTAGTTTGCATGGCAGATTTAGCAGCAGAGGCAAGCTGGGCGATCTGAGTTTCTATTCTTTTATTAAAACTTACTTGATTTTTAACAGATAAGGACAGGCTATCAAGCTTAGTATTTATGGTTTCAAACATGTTATCATTGAGAGAAAGCTTGTTTGTAAGGTTTTCATTTATTTTAACCTATCCTATAATAAGATCTTTTAATGAAGGTTGGGAGGAATTGAAATTTGAATTAAAATTGGAAGAATTACCTTGGGGGCGATTCTGGTTGTTCCACCCATTACCTATTTGTTGATGTTGGCGAAACCCGTTGTTAACGTATGAAGCTTCTTCTTGGGTTTCGGGACAATTGTTCCCCTAATGGCCAACATCTCCACAGACCTCACACGTCATGTGTGAGTCAATGGCCTGGACGGTACCGGTGTTAGGATTGGTGGCACGTCCCTCAAGTCTCTTCATTAGTAACTCTATTTTTGCGGCAAGCAGATCCGTCCTCCACGGTGTGTATGCCTTTTTGTGTTTTGCGTCCTTCTCCCCAGCTTTGGTTGACCACCATCTTCTCAATCAATGCCGTGGCATTTTTGATGATGAGGGAAAGGAACGCGCCTCCAGCAGCGGCATCTACGTGCCCTTTAGACATGGTGTGAGGCCTTCATAGAAATTCTGGAGCACGAGCCATTCTTCCATCCCGTGGTGGGGATAGGCCCGGATGTACTCCTGGAGCCTTTCCCAAGCCTCAGGAATGGACTCGAGTGATGTTTGCTGAAAGTTAGATATCTTCCCCCGTAGAACATTTGTTTTGCTCATGGGGAAAAACTTTGCGAGGAACGCTGCGGAACATTTGCCCCACGTGTTGACTGCTTCCTTGGCTTGGTAGAACCATTGCTTTGCCTTCCCCGAGAGGGAGAAGGGAAACAAGCAGAGCCTGATGCTGTCTTGTTCGACATCTTTAATGATGATGGTCCCGCACAGCTCAAGGAAGTTTTGCAGGTGTGCGTTTGCGTCCTCACTTGGCAAACCACAGAACTGGTTCGCCTGCACCATCGTGAGTAGGCCGGTGCGGAGCTCAAAGTTTCCGTTCCCGACATTGACAGCGGGCCCAACGGGCACGTTGGCAACAGCGGGGGTGGAATACTCGCGGAGTGACTTGGGCCATAGTGGTAGTAGCGGATGGTGCGAAAGTAACCGGTTCGTTTGCTGGCTGAGTAGCAGAAGAAGAGATGGTACGAGGCCTTCTCTTCCTTAGGAGTGCCTCTGGATTTTTATCGAAGTTTTCCGACAGATTGAAACCACTCATACACTATCCTGCTTTCATTCCAATAAAAAGAGAAAAAAAACAGCAAGTTAGCCTGCATAAGCTATGGCTACCAATGCTTATTTTGTAATCAAAATTTATGCCAAAGCTAGATATTTATATTTTGTTTTTTTTTCCCTCCCCGACAACGGCGCCAGAAATACTTGTTGGCATTTCTTAACGTCGTTACAAAAGATAGACTAAAAGTCCATCCCCGGCAACGGCGCCAGAAATGCTTGTTGGCGTTTCTTAGCATCACTACTAAAAATAGACTATAAGTCCGTCCTTGATAATAATACTAGAAATGAAAGTTGACATTCCCAACCACCATTTCTTCAGAAAGGTAACCCTTGGCCCTTAAAGCGCCGGCCTAGGTAATGCAGTCTGGTAATAGCAGTTATAAGTGCCATATTGGCATTCCTAATCGTCATTACTTACGATTATGCAAAACTATGACATGGCGCTATAGGGTGCACGAGAATTACAATCTTTAAGTAATGGTATTTAGGTACGCCAATCGATAGCCCAGTAAGAAATAAGATTACTCTGCAAACGCACAGAACTATCATTGTAGCATTTCAACCCGTGAGTATTCAAGGGTGTCGTATTTATAATTTCCTGTAGGAGGGCATGATGAATTTTATCTAGCTTTGGTATAAACATGATTACTTATTTGGATGCATAGGTAGGCATAGCTTAAGCAGGGGTTAAATCAAGTTTATAAGATAGTGGACACACGCATCGGAGCAACCTCAAGGATAAAAAGGGAAAAATAAAGAATAAAAGAATACAACTAACTGAGCAGGCTTTGGTCGTATACAGCTATACAAAGAATAGCATTTACATCTAACTAGCAAGACTAGAATCAGGACTAAGTCTGAGATGATAGAGAGATCCCCGCAGCTGGTCTGCCAGCCGATAGAGACTTTCTGAACTGCTACTCAATACCCGAACGTGGCGGAGTGCTAGGGATGGACAGGGCTGTCACCACCTGCCCACCTACCACCCTCTGCCCTTGGGGTACCGACATATTCGCTGATCTCCGCATACCCGAACAGCATACTCGCGTAATTGGAAACAACTCCTAACCTCCCAAGACCCCAACCCTTCGGATTGACAGGCTCGGCTAGGAGCAACCATGACAGCACAACGAACTATTATCCCATCCATAGTTCTTCCTCTATTCCTACTAATTTGATGAACGATGAAGAACTTTGATGAATATATCAAGAACATAACACATAGACTATGAATTAGTTCACATGCCATGATCATAATATGAACAAGACTATACTCTAATTCAGATGCATTGCTATAAACATATGATGAGAACTTGCTTATAGAGAGAACTGAATTCTATTCATACCAATATGTTCTTGATTCCTCCAAGGAGACAAGCTCTCCTTGATAGCTTTGCCTTGCTCTGCTACTACTAAACTAGAGAGAACAAGTATGAAATGTGAGGTGTAGTGCTCCAAATGTTGGTGTGTGTGAATGATGAAGGAGCACCATCTATTTATAGCTAGAGTAGGGTGGTTTGGGCGTCTCCAGGTTTGGAAGGAGGTGAAATCACCCTTGGAAAACCGCCTAGAGTACCGCCTCCGAAGACAGGGCCCCGGGAGGCCCCACCAGGGGGACGGCCGCACCTGGGGGCGGTCGGTCCCCTGGCTGGGCCCGCTGGCCACCGCTTTAGGGTGGTCGGTTGCATCCTGGGCCTGGGCCTCTCCCGTGGTTACATATGGATCTAGTTCATTGTTTGAGATGGGCTTTCTTATTTTCTTGGTTTGCGCCTTCTCTGAATACGTTTCCTGGAAGTGCGCTTTCTTGTGGATTTTATGCATTTCCATGTGTCAAACCTGCATGTTATATGCACAACAAAACTTGTGGAAGGATTAGATAAAAGCCCTACCTTCTATATGTTTTAGTATTAAAATGATGTTGTATTTTAGTTTGCTAAGGACCACCAACGGACGCTCGTCGGCAATGCCTTTCGACAAGGCTTCTATTGGCCAACCGCCATGGCCGACGCCACCAAGGTAGTACGCTCCTGCGAAGGGTGCCAGTACTACGCTCGACAAACTCATCTCCTAGCCCAAGCTCTCCAGACGATCCCTGTCACATGGCCATTCGCCATGTGGGGACTGGACCTTGTCGGGCCCCTACAGAAGGCGCCTGGGGGCTTCACCCACCTGCTTGTCGCCATCGACAAGTTCTCAAAGTGGATCGAGGCTCGGCCCATTGCCCAGGTCAGGTCAACCCAAGCAGTGTTGTTCTTCATCGACATCGTTCATCGGTTCGGTGTCCCAAACTCCATCATCACCGACAAAACGGAACGCAGTTCACCGGGAAGAAATTCCTAGAATTCTGCGACGCCCACCACATACGAGTGGATTGGGTGGCGGCAGCTCACCCGAGGACGAACGACCAAGTGGAGCGTGCCAACGCCATGATCCTCCAAGGCCTCAAGCCGAGAATTTTCAACAAGTTGAACAAGTTCGGTAAGAGGTGGCTGACCGAGCTCCCCGCAGCGATATGGAGCTTAAGGACCACGCCAAGTCGAGCCACGGGCTTCACGCACTTCTTCCTAATCTACGGCGCCGAGGCTGTGCTCCCCACCGACTTGGAATACGACGCCCCTAGGGTCCGAGCCTACGACGAGAAAGGCAACCAGGTCTCTCGGGAGGACACGCTGGAACAAGTCGACGAATCCCGAGACATGGCCATGCTGCACTCAGCCAAGTACCAACAAACCTTATGCAGGTACCACACTCGGCACATTCAGGGCCGAGCCTTCAGCGTAGGCGACTGGTGCTGCGGCTCAGGCAGGACAACTGAGGACATCACAAACCTGACGCCACCATGGGAAGGGCCATTCATCATCGCCGAGGTGCTGCGCACCGGAACGTACAAGCTGGCGAACGAAAAGGACGAAGTCTACAACAACGTTTGGAATATCGAACAGCTATGTCGCTTCAATCCCTAAGCTCCTGAGCATTGTACATACCACGAATCTTGGAATCAATAAAAGATCCGATTCCTTTTTCTCGAATGATTTTAGGATCTTCACCCGAGCCCACCCTCGGGAACAGGTGATCTGCGCGACCAAGAGTGAGGCTCAACCCTATCTCCAATAGGGGCCGACCCTTCCTCGGGGGCTAGGACGGAGGGAACCCCGGACTCCACCTAGATGAATCGAATTCAAAAACTCAAAAATTTCAAAAACTATTGAAATTTTTTCTTCCGAGCTCGCTTCTCATCCAAACCAAACGCAAAACTTATAAACCTTAGACGAGCAAAAGGGGTCCCAGAGGGCAGAGCCGGCCAAGCCGCGAGACCGCCTACACCTCCGGGATATGGCACCTCCACTCGCCACTCTTCACCTAAAGGCAACTTGCGCTCGGAAAAGGACTTATAAGAGTAGCGTCTGTAAGGAGAGAAGGCTCGGGTGATATCGAACGTACTCTTTTTCCTAAAGCCCTCGCCCTACTGAAATCCCTAGGACCACGACTGAGTCTACGCCTCTAAAGCTACGACGCCCAAAAAGGTCCCCCGAGGCTCGATGGCCCGGGCTCAGGGTTGGCGAGGAAAACACTTAACGAAAAAACGCTAAACGAATACGCAAAACAAACATGCAATGAATACTTTCATGAATATTAAGACCTCGAAGGGCCGCACGTTTGTTTCTTACAAAATTTTTGCTGGACACGATGGCCCGGCTTTCCTAATCTAGGTTCAGCGGCGGGAGCTTCATGTCTTCTTCGAAGAGGGCCGCCAGCGCCGTCCTAGGGACCTCCATGGAGCCAATCAGCGCCAGGAGCTCGTCGTCAGAAGCCTCGACGAAACCCTCGCTGACGGCGTCGGTGTCGAAGTTCTCGTAGTGAGACTTCTCCACTGCCAGGGTCTTCTGGACGCCTGTCAGGAGGACTTCCTTGAGCTGGGCGCCTACCCTTCCTTGGAGGGCTTCCAGGCGGCTCCTGAACGAGCTCTTCGAGGGCTCACCACCACCGGTGCCGAGGGCGTCGCACAACGCGCGTGTCACCCTCTGCAGGCCCTGGTGCTCGGTGAACTCAGCGTCATGCGCAGCGTTGAGGACGTCGATGGTCCCCTGCGCGTTGACGGCCTCCGCCTTCAAGACTGCGGTGGCAAAACCATCAAGCCGTGGACAATAAGAACAAACGAAAGGTAAAAGAGGTAACACTTACCCTCAACTTCCTCCCGAGCCTTCCTTGCCTCCTCTCGGACGGCGTCGACCTCGTCCACCGCCAGGTTCAGGGCTGTCTGGGAGCGCCCCAAGTCCGAGGACAGGACCTCCACGGCGGCCTCCTTCTCGGTGACGAGCGTCCGCGTGGCGTCCCGCTCCTGAGCTACCTCAGCCAGGGTGGCCCCCAGCTGCTGGACGCGCTCCTCCAGGGGAGCGACCCGGCCCCGAGCCTCCGCGACCTCGACCTTCCAGATGTCGCGGTCGAGGGACACGTCGGCTAGCCGAGCCGACGCAACCGGCGAGCTCTTCCTGGGAGCGGGCGAGGGCCCGGCTCTTCAGCTCCAGCTGCTTCCAGAGGCCAAGGCCCTGCCGGAGGAAGCAAGACTTCTCCCGGAAGGTCGTCATGAGCTCCTAAGGGAAAAGAAGCAAAATCAAACCGGCGAGTCAAACGGCAGTGCCGAGCCGGAAACACCAGGGCGATAAAGGTAAGACAAATGCACTCACCGGGAGTCGCTCCTGGAACTCCGTGTCGATGGAGTCCGCGAGGAGGCGGAGGCTCTCCGACCACTAGGACTTGAGGTCCTGGAGGGCATCCCACCGAGCGGCCTCGACATCGTCCCACAACGAGAAGACCGGCGGGGCTTCGCGGTTTGCCTGGCTAGTCCACTCGATGCGGGAACCCGTCAGAACCCGGGAAGGAGCTCCCGGATGACCAGCGCCGTGGAGCTCACGGGCGGCGGTGCCGCAGCCTTGGCCGACGGCGGAGCGTCGACATCCATGGCGGCAGCACCGGTGTTGGCCGCCTCCAGCGCAGGAGCGACCGTCGCCTCCGCCGAAGCGTCCCCGAGCATGACGACAGCGGACGCCTCGGAAGCTGGAGCCGGAGCGGTCTCCTCGGCGGCGGCCGCGGCCACGACGACCGCAGAAGAGGGGGCCACCTCCGGCGCCACCGAGCCCTCGGCCAGACGAGACTCCGCCGAGGGAGCCTCTTCAGCCAACAGGCGACCCTCTTCTCCTACGGTGCTCTGGGCCTGCACCTTCAGGACCTTCCTGTGCGAGACCTGAAGGGCCGACCCCGGGCGCTTCCTGAAGCAAGACGGGGAGGAAATCAGCATTCGCAACACGAGGAGCGAAAATCGGTAAGACAATGATTCGAAAGATTACTCACTTGGTCTTAGGGATCGCCGTCTTCTTCGCCGCCCCGGTGCTCGGCGAAGCGGCGAGCTCGGCGGAACGGTGTGGGCTGCGTCACCGGCGGAGGGGTGGGCAGCATCTCGACGTTGGAGTCGTCGCCACCAGCAGATGCCCCTAGCGGCGGGGGATCCGCCTGACCACCGGGGCTCACCTCAGCGCCGCCATACTTCGGCGGGGACGCCCTGGTCCGGGCGGACCCCAGCTCGAGGTCTGGCGTCCCGGCGTCGCCCAACTCCCGTCGCGGGCGGCATCCTCTCCCCGCTCCTTCTGGCCTCGGCCGTCGCGGCGACCAGAGAAAGGGACCGCTGGAATAGGGACCCATGGGCCCCATCACCAGCCGCGGTCGAGGGCCCAGCCTCGGCCCTCTCGGGCACGGGCTTCGGCCATCTCGGGCGCCGGGCCTGAGCCCGTCCCCGGCCCCGTCGACAAGCCCTCGCGGCCGTCAGTCGGTGGATCCTTGGCCCCGACGGCCTCACCAACCAACACCGCGCCTCTAGGCGCGGCCTCCGTCAACTCCGCTCGGGGGCTCGGGACACGGCCCCCGGCGCCTCCGCCGGCAGGCGCCGACATAGGAGCCTTCCCCGGCTCGTCGGCGCCCACCGTGGGCTTTGTGGCCACCATATACTAGGTGGCCTCAGCATCTGCATCGTCGTCGTCGTCTATGTCGTCCCAAGTGGGAGGGCTCCTCCTCCGGCTCCCCGGCCTCCCGCTGGCGGCGGCGACGCTGGGCGAGCCTCTGGGCCTCCCGAGCTTGCTTCCTCCTCTTCGAGGTCTTCCTCTCCTTCTCCGCCCTCTGCCGCTCGCCCCGGAGGCGGTTTTGGGTCCGAAGGAGGGCATCCTCCGGGACGGGGGGCAAGGAGGGCCTTCCTTCCTCGAGAGGACCTACGCCGAGAGGGGAAGAAGGATCAGAAGGGGAAGAAGGGCGAACAATCGGCAGAAAGGAAAGAGAGATACTCACCAGCGAGATATACCTCGGGCATGTGCGCATCGCCACCCTCTTCAGCTCGTCGAGGGTGGGGTGACCACTTACCGTGTACCTTACACGGCGCATGATCTCCTCGGAGCCGAGGCTCTGGATCAGCATCGAGGTCCCCACCCTTGACACTCCCTCCTCCATCTCATACAGGGCAAGGCGGCGCTCCATCAGGGGCAGCACTGCACGCGCGTGAAAGTGCGCCACCACCCCGGCCGCCGTCAAGCCCTTGTCCCGTAGCGTCTGCAACGCGGCGAGGTAGGGACTCAGGTGCCTGATGTCCCGCATCGGGCATCCCCACTTCCACCGAGGAATGGGGGCGAAGATCACCTTCCCCGTAAAATCGGGGAAGGCGTCGTCGTCGTTCCGCAGGTAAAACCAGCCGTCGTGCCACCCTTTGTTCGATGATTGGGCCTTGCAGGGGATGTACTCGGTGAAGCGGAGCGCGAAGTTGCAGCCCCCGGCGCTGACGGCCTTCCATGGGCTCCCCGCGCCGAACGACTTCGTGTACGCGTCGACGCGAAAGAGGAACCGCCAGAGGTCCCAATGCGGCATCACCCTGAGGAATCCCTCGCAGACGGCGGCGAAGATCGCGGCCTGCGAGACGGAGTTGGGGGTGAGGTTGTGCAGCTCCAGTTCATTGTTGAAGAGGAGCGCACGGCAGAATCAGCTTGGCGGTGACCCGAGCCCCGGCTCGTGGAAGGCGACGAAGCTCACCACATACCCCTTGAGGGGCCGCGGCTCCAGATGGTCGCGTTGCGACGTGATCCACTCCGGGCGCTGCGAGTCGGTGCTGCGGCAGAGGAGTCCCAACCTCACGAGCTCTTGAAGCTGTGCCTCCGTCACCGAAGAGGGGAGCCAAGGCTCCACCTCGAGCGCGGCGGCGGCGGCGTCGGTGGGCGCTGGGTCAGCCATTACGAGGGGAAAAGGGCGCAAGAGAAAGAAAAGGATGCTGGCGGCGAGGGCGAGAAGCTTGCGAAGGGCTCTGGAAGACGAAGGCAAAGAAGCTGAGGTAAGCGAAGGCAGCAAATGGCTAGGGTGGAAAGAAAAGGAAACGGTTGTTTCCTTATATACTCAGGCCACGAAGACGAAGCGGATGCGGTGAATCCACCGCATTAACTGTGCGGGACCCACCACGACTCTCCACATTCGCCGCCGCCTTCGCGCATGCAAACGTCCCGTCTGCCCTGAACCGTCACGTCCGTCTGGCTTCCCTCCTCAAAAGGTGCGTTGAATCACTACACTAACCCCCTCGATCCTGACGATCGCTCTCCTTCCCGACGATGGAACCTCGGGCTCAGGATCCCGTTACGTTCCCAGGGGATCGAAGACTAGCTGTCGGGCCCTCTTTTCGAGAGTCCTTAAATAACCGTATTTGCGCCAGGATCAAGCACAAATACGCACGAACAGTAATGGTACACAGAATTTAAGATAAAAACACCGAACTTTTTTAATGGTGAAAATATAAGTGTTTACATTACAAGGTGGTCTAGCATTAGAGCCACAAATATTATTTATATTACAAGGCTCTTCTCAGATGATATTACATAATAATAGGTGGCGGTCTCTAGGCGGAAGTAGCGACGATCCTATCCACAGGCATACTTGAGCGCGGGCGAAACCCTACATCCTAGCGTCCTCCTACGCAGATCCAAGTGTCCTTGCGAAGCTCCTATTCCTCGGGATCAGCATCCTCGTTGAAGTCGTAGTCGTCCTCGGGATCCATATCTGTGAGTCAACAATGGGTGAGTACATACTTACTCAGCAAGTCCTAAAGGCATAGGTTAAATAATTAAAGGTTGGGCCCTAGGAGAGCATTTCCTTTCTCGCTAGTTCCCGGGTTAGCTAACAGGATAAATTATCAGAATTCAGATGTCACATGGTTAATAAAGTATTTTTGAAAAACCTACAAATAAGTGACCTCATCCCGGCGGTTGCCCATTCCAAGGACGTGGCTATTCGAATAGATTGGGTGAACTCTGTAGAGGTGTACAAATTTCCCCGCACGATAGTCCAGTCCCGTCCGTGATCAGTGGAAAGAAAAAGCCTAACAAGCACCCGTACCCGGATGGAGCTACCTAAGGATCCATATAACATCATCACGAATTAATCAGGGGTCGGAAACCACACAGTGACTTGCATGAACCCTATCATGCAATAATCAGAATTATATAATTGGCTCACTCGGCCTAGAATTTAATAAGCAGCTCGCACACGGCCAAACAGAAATTTTACGTGGGGCCAGTATCCCCACGCCGACCGGACATGGGGCCAGCATCCCCATTCGGCTCCTAACAACTCGTTGCACCTCCGGCCTCCTGATAAATGTTATACTTCAACCTTATGGGGTGTGGATCGTAGGTCTACCCATATAGACATGTGGCTGTACGAGTTTCTGACCAGGCGAGAGTGGCTTATGACTAATAAAAATAAGACTACGACAAGCGTCTCCATGTAGGAACCCACTCCAGGCGAACCTACCCAAGAGATGGTTTTCTTACACAAAAACTACCTCCCGCTTGACTAGCCAATTTATTTATTAACCATGTTTCAGAGTTATTCAGTTATTCAGAATTAACAGGATTTATAAACATATTCAGAGATTCACAAATGAATAATTAGGGTGGGGTTAGGACTTGCCTTCGTTGTTGTCTCCGCCAAGATCCCCGGTGTAGTCTGGGTCGTCGGTCTCCTGGTAGTTGTCCTCCTCTGGTGTCCGGCGCAAAAAGATGGTAAGATTACCGCTCAAAAGTAAAATAAAACAAAACAAGAAAATAAAACAATCATAGAACTATATGGTGGTATTAGTGAGGATGAATAGGATTTATTATATATATATTTTTAGAAGACTTTTGGTGGTGGTTTGGCAGGAAAAGGATTTAGAATGGGAAAGATATGATTTTCGAAATTTTAAATAAGGCTAGAAAGGAATACGAATTTTAGAGGATTTTTAGAAAGTTGGAAATGGTGAAGTGAAGGTATGGTTGGGTTCTAGAGGGTGTCTAGTTTATTTAGGAATTTTCTGGAAATTTTTCTAGAACAGGAAAATAGAATTTTAACCTTCTGTGTGCAATTACCGTGTACCTCTAGCAATTTTGCATGTGTGTGTGCACTGTGTACGTGGGTCGGTGTACAGCACAGTGCGTGGACTGGCTTTGTGTGTGTGGCTCATGTGAACCGGGTGCACCGAGAGGAGAGGGAAGTGGGAGGGGGAGAGAGAGTGACAGGTGGGGCCCTTGGCCTGACGGGAGGCGGGACGCCGTCCCTGGCTTGGCCCACATGCAGGGAGGGAGAGGAAACGGAGAGGGGGCGACGGCGGCGAACGGTGTCGCTCTGGTGCCGGCCAAAACAGAGGATGGGGACCGTGCTCGCTGGAGTTGGTCTCGCCGGCGGCGTGGAGGTCCAGTAAGGTCGTCCGAGCGGTGTTCGAGGCTCCGTGGGTGATGCCGCGTCTGTTGACTATTCTGGTGCCGGCCGTGACGGCTCGTACGCGTGTCGGCGGCTTGCCAGAGCAGCCGTGGCGTCGGCGGGTGGCACACTCAGCTCTGGAGGCCTCTAAACTCGAAGCCATTCACTCGCGGACGTGTGTGGGAGTGCAGTGATGGTGCTAGAGGGGTTTGGGGCTTGACCGAGCCACGCGGAGGCGGATATCACCGGCCATGGCGGCTCGGTAGCGGTGGCGCACGGTGACGGTGCAGCACAGAGGGGAAGAAAGGGAAATAAGGGGTGGAAAGGGCAGCGGAGCTTCCGGTGAACCTACCTGCTTCTCTAATTGCCCGGTGGCGTACTGCAATCGGCGAACTTCCGATCCTCGACGGCGGCGGCGGCGGCGCTCCGATTTGGGAAAAAACAAGCTAGAGCCTCGTGGGAAGGGGAAGAGGTGGAATTGAGTGGGAGATGGCATGTTCCCCGCTCTCGCGAACCTCTGGGTGGAGCTCGTTGCCCCAATGGTGCTCCCGCCGTGCCTATTTATAGGCCGGCCATGTCGGTTCGCGGCGGCGAGATATTTCTTGCCCGCCCCGATCTTTTCCGGCAGCGCGACGTGCTCGGGGGGGGGGGGGGGGGAAGGTTCTGGGGTTTTTCCCGCCAAAGCTGCGCTCTCTAGTTGGCCCCGGTGTGGTCGGTGCCGTGAAGTCATTTCACCGGCGCGTCGCAGCTCGGGCGGAGGTCAGCGGGTTTGCTGTGCTCGTTGAACCGAGGAAGTGGGGAGCGGTGCGGGCGACGGGATGCATCCCTTCAAGTTCAACGCGACGCTGTGCCTCTCCTCTACTCCGGTGTTGACGCGGCGGGGCCGATGGCAGGCGCGGGGCCGTTGTGCCGGAGGAAGGTGACGGAACTGACAGGCGAGACCGCCTCGTCAGTGGGAGGGAGAGGGAGAGAGTGGCGGGATGGACGCGCGCGGATCTAGGCCGGTGCGGTGCTACGGCCCATATGGCGAGTGAGGGAGAGAGGGAAGGGGAGAGCCGGGCTGGCTGTGGGCCGAGAGGGGAAGGTAGCCCAGTGCCCCTTCTTCTATTTCTTTCCCTTTTTCTTTTCCCATTCTTTTCTAATTTCCCAAGAAATTTCCTTAAGAAATTATATACATGCAATTAGGTATTCTGTGGTTGAGGTTTTATACCACCATAAAGTCCAACAAGCATTGCATCACAGCACACAAGAAAATATTTGTTATGCTATTTATTAAATGTGAGCTACTCGTAGCGATAAATTAATTCCTACGCGATTATTAGTTGACAAATTTTAAAAATTCAAATTTTTAGTGAATTTTAAACATGGTCCAAAAATTGGGGTGTTACACTAGCCCTCTGTGGCTCGAACAGTCGCCCCAGGGATACCGAACGAGGGACAGCAAGTGGGTGGATCACTAAACGGTCAGTATCCCGACGTCCAAGCGTCAAAAGGGACACCCCACGCTGTGTCTAAGTCCCAGTAGCGAGTCGATGATGTGGGATCCCCTCTGGGGGAGGCATCAGGCCCTCGGGACCCGTCGAAGGGACCTGACACCCATAAATCGACCCTCGGGGAACTTTTAGAGTGTGCTCAGGCCACTAGCCGACCCCCAACGAACGGGGCACGGACCTCCACTTGGACTGACCCGCTTGCAGCTCACCGGAAGTGCCAACTCGCGCCCCCACCATGGGAAGTCGAGCATGACCAAACCTTCCTCTTCTCGAAAGAAGAGCGCGAAGGTCGAACCAAAAAGAACCCGATCGACCCCCGATACGACAAGGGGGTTCGGGGACTCTCTCTGTGTCTTGGCAGGAAAAAAAGACGCACCCGGACAGGCCGTCCACCTGTGGCAAAGGCTCGGGGGCTCTAGCGACGAAAAAAACTCCTACCAAGGGACAGGTCACCAGCAAGCAAGAAGGCACCCGAGACTCTATAAACTCGATTCCAAGCCCTTGAAGGCATGCATCATCCCTTCAAAGCCTCGGGGGCTACACCCGGCGGGTGCGCTCGCACGCACCCACCGTATAAATAAACAACTTTACTACCATGACAGGAAAAATCAACTTGAGCCTCTGGAGGAGTGCCTTCACTCCCCCACAGGCTCGGGGGCTACTGTCGGGTACCCAACTTCAACGCAAAACCACACCTCCCGAATAAAGCTCGGCCCAAGAAGGCGCCAGCCGAGGCCCACGCGGAAACGGCCCATGCGAGAACTTCCCGCACGGCCTAAGACAGAGCCGTGCGGAAGCACATCGCCTCCCTCGGGCGCGCAGACCCCTCGGGAGAAATTCTCCGATTCGCCCGAGCTTCCACGACAGGGCTCGGGAAAGCAGGCCTCGGGCGATAGACTTCCGATTCGCCCGAGCCTCCCGTTACAGGCTAACTCCCCCGGGCGCACCCCTCGGGTTCGCCCGAGCCCTGCCGACGTTAGCAGGGCAAACTTGACAGCCAAGGGACCTTCCCTGACCACTTTACAAGCACGGTCTCATTGGGTGGGCCCCATGACACAGCTGCGTTCCGAACACGCACGTTCGCCATACCAACTGTCCCATCTCCTCTGGCAGGAGATCTGACGGTCCTACTCCTCCCACGCCGCTACAGTGACGGTCAACCGTACGGCCCTCTGGGCTGACGAGGAGATGCGCCAACTACGACGGCGACTGCCATGCCCCGGCCGCACGTGTGACGTCAGGGAAAGGGGAATGACAGTCGTCCGGTAAACCCGGGGGAATGGGCAAGCCTTACGATCAGGCTCGCCTACCCCCTGGAAAGTACCTCACGAGGAAAAAGAAGCACCCGAGAGAGGACACTCCTACCGCTCCGTCCCATCATGCCCCCCGACGGCACCAGGGTCTCCCGAGCCTCGGGTGCTTATACTCAAAGGTCAACCTATTTACTCGTTGCACTGTGCAGGGTCGGACGTGACGGCATGACGTAGTGCCACGCAGCAAACAATGACCAGCACTGTGAAACGCTCGAACTCACCAATGGAACAGTGGTGGATCAGTCGAATGACCAATGCCATACCGCCAAGGAGCCAAGACGAGGGCGTGGCTGACGATAGCCACCGGTCACCGCCGACTCCACCATGCCAAGCACTATAACCACAGGGCAACACATGAAACTCTAGTCTCTCCCTTATAACTATAAAAGAGAGAGTAGAGGCCGATCACAAGGACAACGTTTTTTCATTCACTCACGACTAGATCTCCCACTCACTACAATCTACGAACACAAGCACACACACGAACACTCATACTCACAAGAGACTTGCGAGCCCCTCCCTCTCTCGATTAGGCTTGTAACCCCTACTACAAGCACCCCGGTGCAAGACAACACGACTCGATCTCACACTGGACGTAGGCCATTCATTGCCTGAATCAGTATAAACCATGTGTTCCTCCTTACACACCATCCGTGATCTCAACCGCAAAACACAAATTTATTAGTCGGTGTTAGCACGCGCTAATCTAATCACCGACAGGTGATAAATTAGAAATTTACACTACTAACATAGGGAATGTTCATTTCTAATTTTTAGTGGCGGCTGCAGCTATCAGAATCTTTCACCTGTTGAGACAGCTTGCTGCTGCAGCAAGCAAAACTGAACAGGCCCGTAGAAATCCCACACAGCACAAGACGACACTTGACCGAACAAATTCCAAAGTATATTGCCCTAACATATAGCAAACCAACATACTATTTTCGCTCCATTATTTCTAGGTGTGCTTTCTTGGCAACAAGACATCGACCAAAGTCGAGTAGGTGTGTTAGAGCAATACCGCTGCACCACATCCGTATACTTCAATCTCCACATTAGCATTATCGTCAACATAGTGGTTTGGTAGTCCGCTGGTGCCCAAGAAATTGCTATGACATGACAAAAGTAGAGCCCTAATAAGAGATGAGAATCGCTAAAAACTTTCGCTGAAGCTAAAAATAATAATGACTTATATTGATTTCTTGCGAGAAAAAAATATTATTCTATAGCTAAAAAAGAAGTCAAAATAAACACTTATAAGTTAGCCGAGTACAGTACGTGTAATTTGGTTTATTCGGTAGCGCGAATGTTGAGTTCTGGCAATGCTTGCGTGTCCGCACAGGACGAGGTAAATGCTGCTGTGCGCTGATGATAACCGCTACGCAGCCTCCAGATTAGGATATCACGCGCATCGAAGACGGCACCATGGTTGACGCGGGATCCGGCCATCACCGGTGGCGGTGCCGACGCGTGGAACCGCAATACGGTGAAGCGTGGCGACATGGACCGCTACGCCGCCACTTCTGATGAACAGTTGCCTTCTGAATGCGACTATTGGAGGCACCCCTACACAGTTCAGCTAATTCTTGTTCAGTTCTACATTTCACTTACAAACTATATTCAGCACCGGAACATAGGTAGTTCATTAAAAAGAGACAGGAGATCAAGTGCTCTGCATCTACTAATCAAGTGCAGAGAAACTCGAGACTATACAACGGTTCCATCAATTGAGTGACATCCAGAAATCCCTTCAAATGTCATTCGTAGATAGGACCCAAACAAGGACTTCATAAACTCATAGCAAGATTGTCAGCATCATCTTGTTGAATCGATGTGGGAACCAGCTTCACTGCTTGAAGTGCTGCGCACAGAGATCTCTGATAAGATATATGGCTAAAAACTACAAGCCAGCAAGATATGGAACTAGTATACTACGACAGAAGAATAAGCAACAAGGCAAAATTATTATTTCTATAACTCACATCTTTCTGGCTACGAGCTTCCTTCAATTGTTCCGAGAACTCCTCCCTCACTTCCTTAGCTGAAAAGGAAATAAGTCAATCATCATTACATTAGATTAACATATTATACAACTGAGAAAAGCAGCTAAAACTAGCAACTGTTCTAGCATATAGTAACAAAATAGGTACTCAAATACTCAATTGATGTTCAGCAGTACTTATGTCTGAGTAAATAAAACACAATTAACATATTATACAACTGAGAAAAGAAGCTAAAACTAGCAACTGTTCTAGCATATAGTAACAAAATAGGTACTCAAATACTCAATTGATGTTCAGCAGTACTTATGTCTGAGTAAATAAAACACAAAAACAGCAATTTGTAAGGATTTTACACCAGAAAAAACTACCTTTAGACGATAGGTTCTCAAGAGTCCTGTTGGTCTTCACAGCAAACCTCTGGAATGCACGGCTGCAAAATATCATGCTCAATCAGTAACCAAAAAATCACTTCGCCTAAGAAGCTCTAACCCAAAAGGGCATAGGATTGCCATATCTTCATTTCTCATTGTTCAGCTTCTATAATCTTGAGAGCAGATTGAGAAGTACTGCTCCAGTCCAGTCAAATATATGTGAGAACAAAAGAATGAAACATACAAATAAATAATATCATATTCTCAGGTCTTGTATAACATAAAACTAGCATGCCAAGAAAACTCACTAATAGTACATGCAATTTCAGTTCAAGAAAACAACCCTTTTCTATGAAGAACAGTAAAGCACAGAAAACACGATGGATGCACACGTGTGGTCATAGTATTGTGCCAGGAGACAGGTAACACGGATGCAGTGAAACGAGCATCATGCTGTTTAATTCTGGCTACTTGTTCGATCTATGCTTCCCTCTACAGAATGACCAGGCAATAGATAATCAGGCCATTCTTCCATTCATGAAGCAACAAATCAAATCAGAACTACATTAAAATTGTTTGTGCTAAGCTATCCACAAATCAAGATAAATCAGTAACAGGCTTAAAGTCCCTTCAGTTCAGGACTCAAGAGTTCCGCAGCGCGCAATGAGAAAGCGCATCAGAAGAACGAAAGTATGCATTTTGATCATCATCAGAGACTAAAACGACTCAGCTCTGGATAGCACGAGGAACCACAGAGATTTTTTCTTCACCTTTCCAAAGCTCATGAACCAAAAACAGCTCATGTGCATGAACCAAGAGAAGCGGCACAAACTAGAACCATACTACGGAAACTGAACCAAAAGTGGTACAGCAAATAAACCTATTACCTACCATATCAAAATTTAGAACATAAGGTTCATGACAATTGACAACTCAGTCCCTTAGATGTTCTTTGAATCATGCGATCATTTCCGCAAGAATCATCACAGGTCTGTAACTGTGCTAGGACTCATCACGGTTACCAAAGTCGCATCACTTGAAATCTAAGCATTAGAAAAAGAAGAATGTCACTAGCCAGTAGACCTATCAGAAAAAAAAAATCTGGAACGATGAAATCATGACAACTCAGCCCCTTAGATGTTCTTTGAATGTTGCGATCATTCCCGCAGCAATCATCACAGGTCTGTAACTGTGTAAGGACTCATCACTGTTATCACAAACATCATTTCAAATCTAAACAGCTCACTGAATAGATAGCAGTCCCCCAAGTTCCTAACATGTGAACTGATAATGATAACGACCACAAGAATCATTACAGATGCGTTAAGGCTCATCGCCGTGGTGGACACAACCCGAAAGCAAATCCACGGAAACAAGAATAATAAATAACACAAGGCAAATTTCTAACAAAACCATGTATGTAAGAGCCGTGCGGTGCCCCCGTTCATGGGGAATATCCGAAGGAACAAGATAAAAAGCAGGCCCAAGATACAACGTGATTCTGTAGCTTCATGGGAACGAGTCCATTGGGAACCGATCGGAAAAACCAATCCTCCCAACGACCAGATGACGAAGCGCAACGAATCGCATCAAATCCGATCAAACCAACATCTATAGCAATCGCATGAGGCCGCGAGGCGCGGGTAAACGGATCTAGGGCTAGGGATAGGGCAGGAAAAGGGGAGGGAGGGCTGAGAGGAGGTGTGCTTTACTTGTTGGCGAGGCCCTCGACGAGTAACTCGTTGACGACGTAGCCCAGCGCCCGCCCGAAGAGGTTGCCGCCGGCCATGACGGAGGCGAGGAGGGAGGAAGAAGCTTCCGGAGACGGGAAAGGGCGTGGAGAGGCGGCGGGTCAATGGAAAGGCGTTAGATGATCCAAGGCTATATAGAAGAATCGTCGGAACCCTAGAGATTTTTTTTTTTTTTTGAAACATTTTTTTTTTTTTTTGACTGCGTTTGGGCTGGTGAGGAGACGCGGCAGCTTGATGCGCGATTGGGCTGAAGGGCCGGAAATTCACGTCAGTTTTATGAATGGGCCTTTACCAATGGCCGAGATCGCGTAGACGGCTTTTAAAATAATGTTCTTTCACTGAAAACAAATTTTAAATTTTAAACATTTTCATTCTAAAAAAAAGAACATTCTATAAAGCTATAACTTTTTTCAGCTTAAATTTAAACAGTTTGAATCAAAATTGAGGTCACCCTCTAGTTTTCAGTTCAAAGTGCCAAAAGATCTTATCAGTTCAAAAAAATGTTGGCTTGGAAGTCTAGATCATCAAACTCACTGCGTCATCGTGAAGTTTCTTCGACTATAGTCGCCATATTTCCAGACCGTTCTAGCTGAAATTATTAAATTCACATAAAAATTATGCAACATTAGTCGTATACCAACCATGATGGTTCATATATAGCACATTAAGCTATATATAATGCAAAACACCACATCCTTGACGCCAAAAAATGTCTGTGTGATCTTGAATTTAGATATACAACTAGGTAGAATGTCCGTGCGTTGCTACGGGACTACTAAATTTTTATATAAAAAATAAACGAATCGCACGATATGATTATAATATTATGAAATTAAATACCGACGTTCAGATATCATTTAATCTAAAAGGCAAAGTTTATAAAATTCACACAATTACAGGCTTACCAACTCTAATGTATAGACATTTCTATGATACGACTAAGATGATGTTTTATATCGGCATCGGAGCATGCGTCTCTTGTGCATCGGGTTGCCTTCTCGTCTCCGTAGCGGTCGTTCGTCGTTGAGGAGACCCCAATTCTTCAGAATGACCCAAAGCTGCGCAAGTCGCGCATGCCGAGGTTGGTGACCTTCGTCAGGCGCAGCGTTAGACTTGCCGCGAAGCCAAGGGTAGCCAACACAACTTTGCAGGCACAGTCCGTGCTCACGCAAAAGCTTGGGGTGGTGGTTCCCTCCCAGCCGGTCGACTCCGAAACCTTAGATAAATATCTTGTTGCCTTTAAGGCACCATTGTCTTCATCCAAGTATGAGGCTATGCGGTTGCTCTTAGACGAGTTCGACCCTAGTGGCCATGAACCGACCTAGCCGGGGAGGACCTTTAGTTGGTGTCTTCATGAGTTTAGGTCGCACTGTTGTTTTGTTTGATCTGTAAATGACAACCGCGTGCTGCCTTAGGGTTGTAGTGCCTCAGTAATCTACGGATTACTGTGGCGTTGTTGTTTGTGTAACTTTTATCTACTCCTGATCAATGAATGTCATGCCATAGTCACGTTCGAAAAAACAAATTACAATTTACAAGCAGTAATACAAAATTGGTTATAAAATGGTGGGAAGGTAAAAATGGAAAGAAAAATAAGCTTATTTTACCATTGCACTGCAATTTCTCTGTACTAACCAGAGGCAAAGACATTATAGAGAGAGCAAGGACTTTCGGTGGCAATGTAACTCTAGAGAAATTTCAGTTATCTGTTCTACTATTGGTATGAACCAGCAGCCGTAGATTTACAGGATTTACAGGAAAGAAGTTACATGTGCAACAGAGTTTATGTTAAGCACATGTTACATACGCAAGATCAGTATATATATTTGAATGAAACATAATACTACATCTACATCAGTATCATAAGAAAATGTGTACAATCCAATGCAAAAAACATGTGAGTATACCATCTTTTATGATGCTTTCTCCAATTTATTACCAGTCGATCAAATTTGACATCTATGACCAAAAAACGACACCTAGAATGGTGATGCATTGGATCAACCATGATTGGGTTCAAACAGAGTCCTTTCTCTGGAAAGGAGTTGGGCTTGCGTGCATTAAAATGCAACGAAATGTAGCAAACATCACCTGCTGATTTCAGGCACAAATGGAAATTTAAGCAAACATAAAAATAAGGGGAGCACAATTAATGCTTCCAGATGAGTAACATAATTACCTAAAGATATATGGCGATGAGACATAGCATAGAATAGCTTTGTTGGATCAACAATCCAAAGGACCTTATCAATTTTGTCCATCATAGACCAGAACTCTTGTAAGATCTTCAGGAGCGGATTGCGTGAACCCAATAACATAGCATGACACAACATAATAATCCATGAATAGGACAACCATATTGTTCAAGGGTTCAAGCAAAAAAAAAAAGAAGAAGAAGCTCAGCTACCGCATAGAAATTGGCAAAGAATATATTTTTAGTCTGTAGCTTTTTGATCACTGTATTTTTAGGAGATATGGTATGTCCTGTTAGTGAGACAAGTTCAACGATATGGCTATGGTTTTGAAATTTCATACAACTGCAAAATACAATATAAAAAATATGCCTACTTTATGGAAATATCAGGATAGAGACTAACTGCAGAGATTAAAGGACTTTTAGGATAGCCCATGGGCAGTGTGATCTCCAGTGAATGAATCCGTCTCGGTTCATCCCTGGCATATAGATAAGCCATAATTTCAGACAATAGAATAGAATTAAATAGATGCCCAAAGAAACGCTGCTACACTTGTGATTATTGTTCATATGCATCACAATGTTCACACAGGTCTCCGAAACAACCTTTTTGAATAACGGTCAAACTTCAGTATCATGAGCTAAGCCTTGCATATAATTAATTTAATGTTAATTCAGATGTTTACCTCATGAAAAGTGGTTTGGAGCGTTCAGCTAGCATTTCAAAAGATTTGGAGTGGTTCAGAAAACAAGGGATTGCAATCCCAGAGCCAAGTAGTTCAGGATCAATTTATGCAGCTTATCTGACTGAATTGTGTGAGAGCTCTAGACTTTACGTTCACTCGCACATCAAGTGATTTCAGTGTCACTCAGAATCAATATATATAAGTACTGCTACCAAGGCAGGCAGCCCGGAGCAAATGAGATAGTAAAATTCAGGTCAGTCCACCATCAGGCATCAGTTACTTCTAGTTTAACCGGAGGTAACTTGGCTTTGAGGGCAGCGCATCAGTAATAATCCCCGATTAAATATCCCATTATTAAAACTGGAGGTGTGGAAGGCAATAAGGTACTACAGGTGCCGTGGCTTGGAAGTAGAACCTCTTGGATGAATTCTCGACAGACTACCCTCTGTCACCTGTAAGCTTCCCAAGTAATCGATCACCAAAACTGACAAATATAGAGCTAGATTTCTAACACTTCGGAAACATTCAGAACAGGTTAGCTGGCTACTGGAAAAGGAACACACTACAGTGCTTGGTATGGGAGAAGAAAATCTTCGATAATGCAGATATAATAGTGTAGCATTACACTCTATGTCTAAAGTAAGCTTCCCAAGTGAATGATCACTGAGAAAGGTATGCCTGAAGCTGGATCTTTACACATTTGCAGGTTTGGATAGGGTTCTAGGTTCTATCTTATTTTTACTCACGAAAGCCACCTATGCAACTGAAAGGATTTCATCAGTGGGTCAATGATGAAACTGATAATATGCCATGTTTCCTTTGCAGAGCTAATGCCCTTTCATGATAGATTCAAGTAATTCGACCTAAATAAATTACAGAAATTAGTGATGAGATTGTAAATCTAAACCAGTAAGCTGCCGATATCAACCGAGGAGAAACACTGAACACGTTGAAACAGAGCGAAACAAACCCAATAGGACAGGGGAGAAGCGGACCTTTGAGCTGCAGGCTGCAGCGCAAGGTCGTCAGAATCGGATCGGTAGGCGGACAGCAGCATCCGTGCTCCAGCGACGACCTGCGCGTTGCGGTCGTGGTCGGTGCTCGCGCAGAGAACGCCCAAGAGATCTTCGGCGTAGGAGAGGAATCTCTCTACCACCAGGGCCTCGCCCGCGCCAGCGCCCGCCGCCATCAGACTCGTCTGCGCCCGGACCGACAGGAACCCGGCGCCCGCCTGGGGCTGAGGGAGGAGGGTCGCCGGTGCCTGCTCTGGTGTCGTTCGTCCCGCCGTGTCCCTGCGCCCGCCGCTGCTGGGTGGCCACGCAGGCGCCGGATAGGGAGGGGGCGAGGCGGAGATATCGAACCGTAGACAACGGTGCCCGCCTGGTGGTGAGGGAGGAAGGCCGTCGGGGCCTGCTCTCGGTGCCGCCCGGGGCGCAGTGGGGGCCCGCCGCCAACACCGTTGCCGCGGGGAGATGCAGGCGGCGCGGCGCGGTGGCAGAGGGAGAAGGGAGGAGGCACGGCGCGGCGACAGATGTAGGCCGATTTGTTTCCTTTGCGACGGGCGCCGAGCGGGAGGCCGAAATGTTTCCTGCGCGAGCTGAGGGTCGCACGGAGCGGCGGACGGACGACCCAAACAAATGTGGCATCAAAAATCTGTCTCTTATTTGGTCTTATTAGTTGTAGAGACTATCAATTAGGGCTCCGTTCGGTGAAGCTGAAAAAGCGCTGAAAAGCACTGAAGTGCTGTAGAAGTGCTGAAATCTTGTGAGAGGAAAGTACTGCTGAAGTGCTGAAAAATAAGCGCTTATCCCTCCAGCCGAACGCAGCCTAGATCAAATGCTTAAATAACATCATTAGAACGTATCTTTCAGCCAATTCCTTTTCAATGTAAACTATCATGTAATGACGCAATAATCATCTCCCATTTTGTTTGGAACACGTGTCCTAGCAAGTCTAAAATTTGAGAAAGCTTTCTCGGCACTTGCAGTTGACACCAAAAGAGTTACCACCAATCTTAGCAATCCTAATGATCATTGGATAAATAAGTAGAGTCTTTTCCCATCTCAAGTAACAAACTTGTTATATCAGTATCGGTGCTAAGATTAGCGAGTGCTAACGCCGGCCAGTAAACTTAGAATTTGCGGTTGAGATCACGGATGGTGTGCAAGGAGGAACACAAGGTTTATACTGGTTCAGGCAATGAATGCCCTACGTCCAGTGTGAGATCGAGTCGTGTTGCCTTACACCGGGGTGCTTGTAGTAGGGGTTACAAGCCTAGTCGAGACAGGGAGGGGCTCCCAAGTCTCTTGTGAGTGCGAGTGTTTGAGTGTGTGTTCTTGTGTCTGGAAGTTCTGGTGGTGAATGAATCTGTGTCGTCCCTGTGATCGGCCTCTGCCCTTCCTTTTATAGTTACAAGAGAGAGCCTAGAGTTACATGTGTTGCCCTGTGGTTACAATGCTCGGCATGGCGGAGTCGGTGGTGACCGGTGGCTATCGTCAGCCATGCCCTCGTCTTGGCGTCTCAAAGGTATGGCATTAGTCATTCGGTTGATCCACCATTGTTCCATTGGTGAGTTCTAAGGCGTTCCATAGTGCTGGACATTGTTGGCTGCGTGGCACTTCGTCATGCCGTCGCGTCGGACCCTGCACAGTGCAACGAGTAGATACGTTGACCTTTGAGTATAAGCTCCCGAAGCTCGGGAGACCTTGGTGCCGTCGGAGGCGTGATGGGACGGAGCGGGGGAGTGTCCTCCCTCGGGCGCTTTCTTTTCCATGTGCGGTACTTTCTAGGGGGTAGGCGAGCCTGATTGTAAGGTTTGCCCATTCCCCCGGGTTGGCCGGACGGCTGTCGTTCCCCTTTCCTGGTGCCACATGTGAGGCCGGTGTATGGCAGCCGCCGTCGTAGTTGGAGAATCTCCTCGTTAGCTCAGGGAGCCGTACGATTGACCGTCCTTGTAGCGGCGTGGGAGAAGTAGGACCGTCATATCGCCTGCCAGAGGTGATGTGACAGTTGGTACGGCGAACGTGCGCGTTCAGGGCGCAGTTGTGTCAAGGGGCCAACTCGATGGGACCGTACTTGTAAAGTGGTCAGGGAAGGTCCCTTGGCCGTCAAGTTTGCCCTTCTGACGTCGACAGGGCTCGGGCGAACCCGAGGGGTGCGCCCGAGGAAGTTAGCCTGTAGCGGGGGGCTCGGGCGAATCGGAAGTCTATCGCCCGAGGTCTGCTTTCCCGAGCCCTGTCGCGGAGGCTCGGACGAATCGGAGAATTTCTCCCGAGGGGTCCGCGCACCCGGGGGAGGCGATGTGCTTCCGCACGGCTCTGTCTTAGGCCGTGCGGGAAGTTCTCGCATGGGCCGTTCCCGCGTGGGTCTGGGCTGGCGTCTTCTTGGGCCAGGCTTTATTCGGGAAGTGTGATTTTGCGTGAAGTTGGGTACCCCATAGTTGGGTACCCGACAATCAGCAAGTGATGTCAGGCTCTGTATGTCTAGATGGCTTTTGACCTGAAAAACAACATGATTGTATTTTTCCAGCAACGTACGCACATGCTTTGACATGTCAAATGAATTTAGTCATAGAACCAAAGAGGTACAGAGGGTTAGAAGCTTTGTTGCTTGAGAACTAAATTGATTATCTAACTCAACAAGCTGCTGATGTATGGCAACATTAAACAAATCCATATTACAATGCTGAAGAGTTGTAGTGTTATCTGTTTGTTCCAAGATTTAGTCACATCAATAAATGGTTTCTGGCCATCATTTCTTAAGCCATGAAGGAACAACCAAGTTCATTTATGGTGACTTAATTAGCGCAAGAATAAAGTGGTCTCTTGTTGCAACCCAAGTATTCGTTCCCAACATCCCTCAGTTGTCTTATGACCACCTTTGCTAGCATTTTTCTTGTGCTCCCCACCACTCCACCTCTTGCATCCCTTGACTCCAGCTCTACTCGCTCCCTATCCGAAAGGCTCTATTTGATAGCGCTTCTTCGCTGACTCCAATTCCGTCGATGATGTTGCAAGCGTAAGAGGAGAGGCGTGACGCGAAAGAATGGCGCAAAGGGGTGGGCATAAAGTGACCCTAATGGACATTGTGTCAACCTCGCGCTCCTTCACCAATGGCGCGCGTGGGCGCCAGCGGAGAAGGGCGGCGCAGCGGATAGGGACCAACACGGATGGAGAAGGCCGCATGCGGCATGGGCGAAGATGAAAGGTCCTAGTATGGCTAGAGGGGGGTGAATAGCCTAATAAAATTTCTACAATGTACTTAGGCCAAGAGGTTAGTAACAAATATGGCGAAATGTGCAATGCTAGAGCAACTACTAACGGCCTAGGCAAGCCACCTACACAATTCTAGTTAATCCTTAGTTCTAAGCCACACAAGTAAGCTAGCAAAAGCTAAACGACTATACAACTACTCAAGACAAGAGAACAAGCTACTTTGCACAAGGATAAGAAAGAGATGATTGTCGATTATACCTTTTCCTTGAGATGAAGTCAATCACCGGGATAAAGATCAAGTCACTCACTCGAAGGTGAGGAAAGCAATATGAACACAAAGATTTATCCCCGAGGTTCACGTGCTTGCCGGCACGCTACGTCCTCGTTGTGTCGACTTCAACCGGTGGTTCGGTGGCTAATCGGTATCACACACCGAGCCTACACTAGGCGCCACAAGAACCTACCATGGAGGAAGTAACTCAATGACACGAGCAATTCACAGAGTTACCTTTGATCTCTCCGCTCGGGGTAGGCACAAGACCCCTCACAATCACCGGTGTGAGCAAGCACAATCACCAAGCTTCTCCACACCTTCTTCTCCTCCAAACCGTCTAGGGACACGGCAATGTTCCAAGAGAATAAGAACTGAACCAAGGCTTGCTCTCAAGTGCTCTAGAATACAAAACAACAGCAAGGATGCACTTGAGGTTCACTCAATCTCACTAAGGATGATCAAGATGATGAACTAGTGAGAGAGTGGGAGGCTAGAATGCAACAAAGTGTATGATAATGATCCAAGTGTGTAAGAAAGTCACCAAGTGACCAGGGAGGGAGTATAAATATCCCCAAGTGCAAATCTAGCCGTTACCCAACTCGAAACAGCCGTTAAGCACGTTTTGATGTCGTCGGACGCTACCGTCGGACTGATTCCGTCAGACTAACACTCTGCGTCCGACGCTCACGATGAAGCCACGTGTCAGCTGGATTCAACGTCGATCGTCCGATTGCAACGGATAACTCATCGCGCGCTTTTTCAAATCATCGGACAGGAGCCGTCGGACTAAACACTTGCGTCCGACGCTCTCTCTCAGTTCATTGTGCGCGTACTGTCGGACGTTCGCGCGAGTACCGTCGGACTAAAGAAACTCAGCGTCCGACACTTTCAGAGAGGTTTGAAATCGCTAAAACTTCGTCGGACTGAAGAGGACAATGGTCCGACGCTCGTTTACCGAGCGTTCGACGCTTGCCATCAGCACAGTTCAAAGTGTAGGCGTCAGACACGAACAAATGGTCTGACGCTCCTTTTTCAGCGTTTTTCAAGTCTATTTCTCACCCCTTGCTTCTATGTACTAACACTCAAGGTCTCCAACACTTGTGCACAGTGTGTTAGCATTTTGCAAATATTTTACAAGGGTTTTCAAAGAGATTCTCTAGATTGGTTAGATCAATGCACATGAGATGCAACCTAGAGCACTTGAAAGTAATCCAATACCTTAGTTCTCCCCTTGATAGTCGGCTATCTATCATAAATGTGATCACTCCCACTTGGAGTCCTGATCACTAAAAGAAAAGCCCTATTTGAATATACCTTAGCCTCTAGCTTTCCTTCTTTAAGTTCTTTTCTTTCTCCTTGATCATTCCATCTTGATCTTCACTTGAGCTCATGTCATCTTCCTCCTCACTAATCTTCTCTTGGCTACACATACTTAACACTTAGATTAGTAATTTGGTTTTATCAATTACCAAAACCAAACTAGGGTCTTTCAATCTCCCCTTTTTGGTAATTGATGACAACCCTTTTACAAAAGAAATATGCATTAAGATTTTAAACTTATGATGCTTGTCCATGAGTAGATTATGAAAGGATTTGGATAACCATCATAAGTTCTATTTTAGTAGTATTGGCTCTCTCTACATATGTGCATTGAGTTTGGATTGAAAGCTAGCACATATGTATTGAATAGAGAGTAATTCTACCAAAATTGTGCTAATGGTGTATAGAATGGACCTTTGAAGCGTGATACCATCGGAGTTGCCATGTACACCATCCTTAGCACCTTACTAACTAGAAAGTCACAAATACTAGAGTATACCGTGAAATCACATTATAAGCAAGCTCTAGTTACCACTTGAAGAAATACGACCAACTAGTTACCCCTACACATGCTAGTTGATCAAATCATCATTCAAATCCTACTACTAGCAATACACCACACAAGCATGTATAAGAAAGTAAATACAAATGCAATGAGCAATCATATGATTAATGCACATCCAAATGCAACAACTTGCATATGTGATTGCTCCCCCTTCTTGTGTGCTTCAATTTTAATTACCCCTTTCCTTTGGCCTATTGCTCTCCCATCATCGGCCTAATGATGGTTCATCACTCTTTCTCTTTCTGTCGGTTACCAAAGTTAGGGGTACCCAACTTCGATGCAAAAAAGCTCATTCCCAACTTGGCCTGGCCCAAGTAAGGCCAGTGGAAGCCCACGAAGGCCGCGTCTACAGAGCCCCACGACATCATTCCACTAATGACAGTCTCCTCGGGAGAGCTCGGGAGAGCGGCGTCCTCGGCGCCCAATTCTCCGATTCGCCCGAGCCTCCTCAGGAGAGCTCGGGAGGCGGCGTCCTCAGCGCCCAAGTCTCCGATTCGCCCGAGCGTCCTCGGGAGAGCTCGGGAGGCGGCGTCCTCGGCGCCCAAGTCTCCGATTCGCCCGAGCGTCCTCGGGAGAGCTCGGGAGAGCGGCGTCCTCGGCGCCCAATTCTCCGATTCGCCCGAGCCTCCCCGGGAGAGCTCGGGAGAGCGGCGTCCTCGGCGCCCAAATCTCCGATTCGCCCGAGCCTCCCCGGGAGAGCTCGGGAGGCGGCGTCCTCGGCGCCCAAATCTCCGATTCGCCCGAGCCTCCCCGGGAGAGCTCGGGCAAGCGGCCTCCCCGGCGCCCAAGCCTCCTCAGGAGAGCTCGGGCGAGCGCTCGGGAGGCGGCGTCCTCGGCGCCCAAATCTCCGATTCGCCCGAGCCTCCCTGGGAGAGCTCGGGCAAGCGGCCTCCCCGGCGCCCAAGCCTCCTCGGGAGAGCTCGGGCGAGCGCTCGGGAGGCGGCGTCCTCGGCGCCCAAGTCTCCGATTCGCCCGAGCCTCCCCGGGAGAGCTCGGGAGGCGGCGTCCTCGGCGCCCAAGTCTCCGATTCGCCCGAGCCTCCCCGGGAGAGCTCGGGCCAGCGGCCTCCCCGGCGCCCAAGTCTCCGATTCGCCCGAGCCTCCTCGGGAGAGCTCGGGAAAGCAGCGTCCTCGGCGCCCATACCTCCGATTCGCCCGAGCCTCCTCGGGAGAGCTCGGGAGGCGGCGTCCTCGGCGCCCAAATCTCCGATTCGCCCGAGCCTCCCCGGGAGAGCTCGGGCGAGCCTCACCCTCGGTGCCCCAAATCTCCGATTCGCCCGAGCCTCCCCAGGAGAGCTCGGGCGAGCGCTCGGGAAAGCAGCACTCCTGGGCGCCCAAGTCTCCGATTCGCCCGAGCCTCCTCGGGAGAGCTCGGGAGAGCGGCGTCCTCGGCGCCCAAACCTCCGATTCGCCCGAGCCTCCTCGAGAGAGCTCGGGAAAGCGGCCTCCTGGGCGCCCAAGGCTCCGATTCGCCCGAGCCTCCTCGGGAGAGCTCGGGAGAGCGGCGTCCTCGGCGCCCCAAACCTCCGATTCGCCCGAGCCTCCTCGGGAGAGCTCGGGAGAGCGGCGTCCTCGGCGCCCAATCCTCCGGTTCGCCCGAGCTTCCCTATCCCCCTCGAGCGCAATCTCGCGAAGACATCCAAGGCACAGGTAATGTCAGCGGAGCAATCTTGGACGACAAGAGATCTCTCTGACCACTTTACAAGCACTGTCCCGTCGGGCGAGACTCTCAACGCAACCGTGCTTCGCACGCCCCTGACAGCCATACCACCTGTCCTCCACGGTATGGTCCACGGTGCGCCGCCCCGTTTCGGGAAAGACGCCCACTGCGCCGTCCACACGAAAGGACGAGCACGCCTTCAGGATCCCGAGCCTCGGGAAACAACGCCCCAAGGTGACTCTCCCTCTTGTCACATCGTACGGAAGGATAGCCGGCAGGTGTCAACTCACCAAAGTCGTGCGGACCACGGCGGCCATATCCAGAAGACCCAAAGAGCTGACGATATAGTCAGACGACTGTTTCTACCTTGGAACTCGCAAACCAAGATAGCCATACCCATACCCCGGAGACACGGAGAAAAGGCAGAAGCTAGTCAAACGGGAACGGCAACTCCTCACTATTTTAATAGGTAGCATCGTAGCCGCCTTTGCCTCTCCCTTGCGGCTATAAAAGGGAGGGCAGAGACCAGCTTTAGAAAGAGGACAAGAGGACAGGGAGACGAACGAACGAACGGACGGAGAAGTTCCAAGTTCTCGCCCACAGCAAACGACTTGTAAACACTTAGACACTCACAAGAGACCTGGGAGCACTTCCCTCTCTCGACTAGCTTGTAACCCCTACTACAAGCACCCCGGTGCAAGGCAACACGACTCTCCTCTCCACTGGACGTAGGGCTTGCTCGGCCTGAACCAGTATAATCCCCGTGTTCCCCCTTGCACACCATCCGTAGCCTCAACCGCAAATCACATATTTACTAGCCGGTGTTAGCCTCGCCAAAATTAGCACCGACAGTTGGCGCGCCAGGTAGGGGCCTTTTGCGTGTTGATCCTGGTTGCGGATGGCAGCCAACGTCCCTGCGCTTCCTGCTGGCTCGGTGCTCCGGTTCGGGCCACTGTCCTCGGCCTCGAGATGAACCTCCGCCCAACCCGAGCCCCGGGCCATCATCATCCTGACCCCGGCCCAGCAGGTGGCTGGGAAAGGGACCCCGGTGACACCTCCACCCGTTTCAGGGAAACAGAGGGAACGCCACGCGCCGCTCCTGCCGAACTAGGCGGGGGAAGCGCATCCGCGTCAACCCGACCAATCCGGCGCCCCCCGCGCGTGACACCGCCTCTACGATCATCACCAGCGCAACGCTGGTAGCTCGAGCAGCTAAGTCACAGTTACCCTTAAGCTTCCATGCTTTGTTCATATTTGTGGTCTCGGAATCGATAAATAAGCGTTCTTTAATTATCACGAATTTTGAGATTTAAACTGAAACCTCCCTCACGTCCGAACCTCTCCAGCACTCTTGAAAAAATCCGTGAAACCCGAACAGGCAAGAGAACACCCTTAGGGCATGGCTGGCCGAGCCGCGAGACCGCCTACGCCTCCGGGCTACGGCACCTCCACTCACCACCCATCGTCCGACGGGTGACTTACGCTTCGAGGCAATTTCATGGAGTTTTTCAAGTACGGGACGAGGGGTGGACGCTTGGGGACCGACGATCTAATTTTCTCTGCGCCTTTTCGATAGCTTTTTCGAAAATTCCGCGCCGAACTCCTTTCTGCACTCTAGCAAAACTTGCGAGATCCAAAGAAGTAAAAGGACACTCTTAGGGCAGGGCTGGCCGAGCCGTGAGATCGCCTACGCCTCCGGGCTACGGCACCTCCACTCACCACCCTCCGCCCGAGGGTCAACTTGCGCTCCAGAAAGATTTCGCGAATTTGCCTGAGTGCGAGAAGAGAGACGGGCGTTTGGGAAATTTAGTAAAAAACGATCTCACTCGAGCCTTCTCTGAGATACCTAGCTGTGTGCGCGACAAAGCGGGAACCCCTCGGGTCGGACTGGCACAGCTCTGGCTCTGTCTACACCACCGAGGCTACGGCATCCCTAAAAATGCTAAGTCCTCAACTTTCATCACAAAGTCTGATATTTACAAGGGCACTCGGCCAAGACTTATTGTTCACAGGACGACAGAGGACTTCGCGCCACAAGCTCACTCCGCCGTGAGAAGGACCATTCATCGTCGCCGAGGTGCAACGCCCCGGCAAAGCTCGCGAACGAGAACGGCGAGGTCTACAGCAACGCTTGGAACATCGAACAGCTACGTCGCTTCTATCCTTAAGATTCCAAGCATTATACTATTTTGAAAATCTTGAAATCGATGAAAAGCCCCGACTTCTGCTCTTTTTAACATGATTTTAGATTTTCAATCCGAGCCTACACTCGGGGGTGAAGCGACCCTTTATTTCACCGCACAGTAAAAGCGAGGCCCGGCCTAACCTACGGAAAGGCCGACCCTCCCTCGGGGGCTAGGACGGGGGAAACCCCCGAACTATCCCGAGATTAAACAATTTTGGAAACGCAAAAATTTCAAAACTTGTCGAATTCGTTTCTCCCTAAAACACGCTTCCTTCCGGAAATCAAGCATGAACTTATAGAATTCGAAGAATGAGGGAAGCCCCAGAAGACAGAGCCGGTCGAGTCGGAGACCGCTTATGCCCCAGGGCCACAGCATCTTCCCTCGCCACTCCGTGTTCGAAGGCTAACCCGCACTCGGAAGAAAACCTATAAGATCTACGCTCGGCCAAGGGAGAAAGCTCGGGAGGAAAACACCTAAGCTTCTTTTCTAAAGAATTCTTTCTGCCAAAGCTCCTAGGACATCGGCTGCGTCTATGCCACTAAAGCTACGACACCCGAAAAGCGTCCCCCGAGGCTCGATGGCCCGGGCACAGGATCGGCAAGAAAAAATGCCTAAGGAAAAAAGCACGAAACAAAGCGAAACAAACATTCAGCAAATATTTACATAAATGTTAAGGCCACGAAGGGCCATATTGTTTGTTTCCTTTCAAACCACTCCCGAAAGGTTACTTTTTACAAGGGCACTATGGCCCGCTTCTTCTTCACGGCAGGTTCAGAGGAGGGAGCTCGACCTCGGCTTGGAAGAGACCCGCCATCACCGCGCACGCAAACCGCCTCGACTAAACCGAACCGTCGCGTCCGTCAGGCTTCGCGCCTCAAAAGGTGAGCCGAGTCATTACAACCGCGCGCCTCGATTCCACCTACGTTTTTTCAACGAAGAAACCCCGGGCTCGGGCGCCCGTTACATTCCCAGGGGATCGAAGACTGGCCCTCCGAGGCTCGAACAGTCGCCCCAGGGAAATCGAGTTAGGGACAGCTAGTGGATGGGTCACGAAAACGGCCAGTATCCCGACGCCCGGAACGTCACAAGGGACATCCCATGCTGTGTCCAAGTCCCAGTAGCGAGTCGGTTACGTGGAATCCCTCCGTGGGAGGCATCATGCCCTCGGGACCCATCGAAGGGACCCGACATCCACTAACTGACCCTCGGGAAATAATTGGAGTGTGCTCAGGCCACTAGCCGACCCTTAACGAATAGGGCACGGACCTCCACTTGGACCAACCCGTTTGTAGCTCACCGGAAATGCCGACTCGTGCCCCAGCGGGGAAGTCGAGCAGGACCAAACCTTCCTCTTCCCGAAAAAAGAGCGTGAAGGTCGAATTAAAAAAGACAGGGAAGGACCCGATCGATCTCCGATACGAAAACGGAGGCTCGGAAACTTGCCCTGCACCTTGGAAAGACCACCGAACGATCTCCCACACGGTGGGAGGCTCGGGGGCTCCGCTTCCAAGGAAACAACCCACCTAAATAAATCGAAAAACACCCGAGGACTAACGAACACGATTCTAAGCCTTTGAAGGGATATATCATCCCTCCAAAGCCTCGGGGGCTACACCCGGCGGGTGCGCTCGCGCGCACCCCCCGGAAAAAACAACCCACACTTTATCTTTTTTGACAGGAAGAACCAGCGTGAACCTGTGGAGGAGTGCCTTCACTCCGCCACAGGCTCGGGGGCTACTGTCGGTTACCAAAGTTAGGGGTACCCAACTTCGATGCAAAAAAGCTCATTCCCAACTTGGCCTGGCCCAAGTAAGGCCAGTGGAAGCCCACGAAGGCCGCGTCTACAGAGCCCCACGACATCATTCCACTAATGACAGCCTCCTCGGGAGAGCTCGGGAGAGCGGCGTCCTCGGCGCCCAATTCTCCGATTCGCCCGAGCCTCCTCAGGAGAGCTCGGGAGGCGGCGTCCTCGGCGCCCAAGTCTCCGATTCGCCCGAGCGTCCTCGGGAGAGCTCGGGAGGCGGCGTCCTCGGCGCCCAAGTCTCCGATTCGCCCGAGCGTCCTCGGGAGAGCTCGGGAGAGCGGCGTCCTCGGCGCCCAATTCTCCGATTCGCCCGAGCCTCCCCGGGAGAGCTCGGGAGAGCGGCGTCCTCGGCGCCCAAATCTCCGATTCGCCCGAGCCTCCCCGGGAGAGCTCGGGAGGCGGCGTCCTCGGCGCCCAAATCTCCGATTCGCCCGAGCCTCCCCGGGAGAGCTCGGGCAAGCGGCCTCCCCGGCGCCCAAGCCTCCTCAGGAGAGCTCGGGCGAGCGCTCGGGAGGCGGCGTCCTCGGCGCCCAAATCTCCGATTCGCCCGAGCCTCCCTGGGAGAGCTCGGGCAAGCGGCCTCCCCGGCGCCCAAGCCTCCTCGGGAGAGCTCGGGCGAGCGCTCGGGAGGCGGCGTCCTCGGCGCCCAAGTCTCCGATTCGCCCGAGCCTCCCCGGGAGAGCTCGGGAGGCGGCGTCCTCGGCGCCCAAGTCTCCGATTCGCCCGAGCCTCCCCGGGAGAGCTCGGGCCAGCGGCCTCCCCGGCGCCCAAGTCTCCGATTCGCCCGAGCCTCCTCGGGAGAGCTCGGGAAAGCAGCGTCCTCGGCGCCCATACCTCCGATTCGCCCGAGCCTCCTCGGGAGAGCTCGGGAGGCGGCGTCCTCGGCGCCCAAATCTCCGATTCGCCCGAGCCTCCCCGGGAGAGCTCGGGCGAGCCTCACCCTCGGTGCCCCAAATCTCCGATTCGCCCGAGCCTCCCCAGGAGAGCTCGGGCGAGCGCTCGGGAAAGCAGCACTCCTGGGCGCCCAAGTCTCCGATTCGCCCGAGCCTCCTCGGGAGAGCTCGGGAGAGCGGCGTCCTCGGCGCCCAAACCTCCGATTCGCCCGAGCCTCCTCGAGAGAGCTCGGGAAAGCGGCCTCCTGGGCGCCCAAGGCTCCGATTCGCCCGAGCCTCCTCGGGAGAGCTCGGGAGAGCGGCGTCCTCGGCGCCCCAAACCTCCGATTCGCCCGAGCCTCCTCGGGAGAGCTCGGGAGAGCGGCGTCCTCGGCGCCCAATCCTCCGGTTCGCCCGAGCTTCCCTATCCCCCTCGAGCGCAATCTCGCGAAGACATCCAAGGCACAGGTAATGTCAGCGGAGCAATCTTGGACGACAAGAGATCTCTCTGACCACTTTACAAGCACTGTCCCGTCGGGCGAGACTCTCAACGCAACCGTGCTTCGCACGCCCCTGACAGCCATACCACCTGTCCTCCACGGTATGGTCCACGGTGCGCCGCCCCGTTTCGGGAAAGACGCCCACTGCGCCGTCCACACGAAAGGACGAGCACGCCTTCAGGATCCCGAGCCTCGGGAAACAACGCCCCAAGGTGACTCTCCCTCTTGTCACATCGTACGGAAGGATAGCCGGCAGGTGTCAACTCACCAAAGTCGTGCGGACCACGGCGGCCATATCCAGAAGACCCAAAGAGCTGACGATATAGTCAGACGACTGTTTCTACCTTGGAACTCGCAAACCAAGATAGCCATACCCATACCCCGGAGACACGGAGAAAAGGCAGAAGCTAGTCAAACGGGAACGGCAACTCCTCACTATTTTAATAGGTAGCATCGTAGCCGCCTTTGCCTCTCCCTTGCGGCTATAAAAGGGAGGGCAGAGACCAGCTTTAGAAAGAGGACAAGAGGACAGGGAGACGAACGAACGAACGGACGGAGAAGTTCCAAGTTCTCGCCCACAGCAAACGACTTGTAAACACTTAGACACTCACAAGAGACCTGGGAGCACTTCCCTCTCTCGACTAGCTTGTAACCCCTACTACAAGCACCCCGGTGCAAGGCAACACGACTCTCCTCTCCACTGGACGTAGGGCTTGCTCGGCCTGAACCAGTATAATCCCCGTGTTCCCCCTTGCACACCATCCGTAGCCTCAACCGCAAATCACATATTTACTAGCCGGTGTTAGCCTCGCCAAAATTAGCACCGACACTTTCTTTTTCTTTCTTTTGTAACTTTCTCTCCCCCTTTGTCAACAATTTCACAAAAAGATTCATTGTAGTGAAGAGAAATTAGTCAAGTTCATTTGATTTGAAAAGAGAGATTATTGTACCCTTTGGCTCAATCTAGTGCACTTGCCTAAGATATATAACTAGGTTTGATCCAAGGACAAGTTTTTTCACGCCATTAGGGGTTATCTTGCCCATGTTAAGTTATATACTTAGAGCTCATGAAATAGATTGAACACTAGGAGATCAAGCACATACACATGTTATATGTTACCACTAGGCCATATAAGCAAGTAAAACAATAGTGGTAGCATATATTTATCAAAACATTTATTTTTATGAATGTTCCTACGTGTGTATGCCTATATGCTCTAGACAAGTCCTAGCAAGTATGAATGTTATGCCAAACAATTTTACCTTGCTCTGTCGAAGTAGAGGCATGTCATATATGTGTGGGGATGATCTCAACTCATATTGGAAAAATCAAGAATATTCAATTCATTCCTAAGCTTGCAAAACCTCTTCTCATCTAGTGGCTTGGAGAGTATGTCAGCCCATTGATCATCGGTTCCAATACTTTGAATGTCAATGTCACCCTTTTGTTGATGATCCCGGATAAAGTGGTGCCTCACATCAATATGCTTGGTTCTTTGATGTTGAATCGGATTTTGAGTTAACTTGATAGCGCTCTCATTGTCACAAAGTAATGGCACTTTCTTGAAGTTAATTCCATAATCCCTCAAAGTTGCTGTCATCCATAAGATTTGAGCACAACAACTCCCCGCACTAATATATTCGTCTTCGGCGGTGGAGAGTGACATGCTATTTTGCTTCTTTGATGACCATGAGACAAGAGATCTTCCCAAAAGTTGACATGTACCCGATTTACTCTTTCTATTTATCTTGCAACTGGCATAGTCCGCATCAGTTTATCTAATCAACTCAAATTTTGCACCCTTGGGATACCATAATCCAATATCTTGAGTGTGCTTCAAATATCTCAATATCCTCTTTGCGGCCTTCATATGACTCTCTCTAGGAGATGCTTGATATCTAGCACACATGCACACACTAAACATGACAGCCGGTCTTGATGCGGTGACATAGAGCAAACTTCCAATTAGAGACCGATATGCCTTTTGATCAACCATATTACCACTTTAATCTTCATCCAAGCTTCCACTAGTCCCTATGGGAGTGCTAATTGGTTTTGCATCTTGCATTTCAAACTTCTTGATCATGTCTCTTGTGTACTTGCCTTGACTTATGAATGTGCCATTCTTCATTTGCTTAATTTGAAGTCCAAGGAAGTATGTGAGTTCACCCATCATAGACATCTCAAATTCTTTAACCACCATCTTTTCAAACTCCGTACACAAGGCTTGACTAGTTGATCCAAAGATAATGTCATCAACATAGATTTGCATGATCATCAAGTCATCATCAACCTTCTTGGTGAATAGAGTGGTGTCAACATTGCCCATCTTGAAACCTTTAGAGAGGAGAAAATTTCTTAGCCTCTCATACCATGCCCTTGGTGCTTATTTCAAACTATAGAGTGCTTTCCTTAAGTTGTACACATGATTTGGTTTCTTCTCATCTTCAAAATCGATTGGTTGTTCAACATATACTAACTCATTGATGAATCTATTGAGAAATGCACTTTTGACATTCATTTGGTAGAGCTTGATGTTGTGAGCACAAGCATATGGTAGAAGAATTCTTATTGCTTCCAATCTTGCAACCGGAGCATAGGTTTCACCAAAGTCCAATCCTTCTACTTGAGTGTACCCTTGTGCCACTAATCTTACCTTGTTCTTTATTACAACACCATCTTGATCTTGCATGTTTCTAAATACCCATTCGGCGCCAATGACATTGTAGTTCTTTGGTCTCTCTACCAATTTCCAAACTTCATTTCTTTCAAAATTGTTAAACTCTTCATGCATAGCATTTACCCAATCACTGTCTTTAAATGCCTTCTCAATGTTCTCCGGCTCTTCAAATGACACAAATGAATAGTGAGCACAAAATGATGCTAGTCTTGATCTTGTTTGCACACCCTTTTGAATATCACCAACAATTTGGTCCAAAGGATGATCTCTTGCAATTTTTGTGGGTTGAAGCACTTGAGGTTGATTGCTTGAGCTTGATTGTGCATTTGATTGATTTGTTTGAGAGAAACTAGCTTGATCATGATTTTGCACTTGAGAGTCACTAGCTTGATCATTTGATGGAACTTACACTTGATCTTTGTCATCTTCTATGTCAACCACTTGAGTCGGCCTTATGTCACCAATGTCCATTTATTGCATAGCCTTTACCAATTGAGGTCCACTCACATCATCTAGATTCTCATTTTGATCTTGAGACCCATTGGTTTCATCAAATTCAACATCATGAATTTCCTCAAGTTGACCACTTCCCAAGTTCCAAACTTTATAAGCTTTACTAGTGGTGGAGTAACCAAGCAAGAATCCCTCATCACATTTCTTCTCAAATTTGCTCAATCTAGCTCATTTCTTCAATATGTAGCACTTACAACCAAACACCCGAAAATATGCAATATTTGGCTTTCTTCCATTCAAGATCTCATATGGAGTCTTCTCCAACATAGGATGACAATAGAGTCCATTGCAGTAGTAGCATGCCGTGTTGATTGCTTCGGCCCAAAAAGATTGACTCACATTATACTCATAAAGCATAGATCTTGCCATATCAATGAGAGTCCTATTCTTTCTTTCAACTAGGCCATTTGATTGAGGTGTGTACTTAGCCGAGAATTGATGTTTGATTCCTAAGTCATCACAAAGCTCATCAACTCTTGTGTTCTTGAACTCACTACCATTATCACTTCTCATCCTCTAGATGGTTGTTTTAAATTCATTGCAACTTCTTTTGACAAAAGTTTTGAAGATACCATAAACATCACTTTTATCAATTATAAAGAAAATCCATGTGCATCTTGAGAAGTCATCCATTATCACCAAACCATACTTGTTGCCGCCAATGCTTGTATATGTAGTTGGTCCAAACAAGTCCATGTGCAATAACTTAAATGGTTTGCATGTGCTCATCATGCTCTTCTTAGGATGAGTGTTGCCTACTTGTTTTCCGGCTTGACATGCACTACATAACTTGTCCTTCTCAAACTCAATATTTTTAGGGCCTCTAACCAAGTTATGCTTCACAAGTTTGTTCAATTGTTTCATTCCAACATGACCAAGCCTTCTATGCCATAACCAACCCATGCTTGACTTAGAGAGTAAGCATGTTGACAATTGTGATTCTCTAGCACCAAAGTCCACTAGATAGAGATTCTCATATCTAAATCCCTTGAATATCAAATTTGATCCAACCACACTAATGATTTCTACATCATCAACACCAAAGATGCATTTGAAACCGAGATCACAAAGTTGAGCCACCGACAATAATTGAAGTTCAAACTCTCAACTAATAGCACATTTGAGATACTTAGATCATTTGATATTGCAATCTTTCCAAGACTCTTGACCTTGCCTTTGCTATTATACCCAAATGTGATACTATCATACTCATTGCCACTCGAATTGATTTGGTTGAACATTCTTGAATCACCGGTCATGTGTTGAGAACACCCACTATCTAGAACCCAATGCCTCCCTCCGGCTTTGTAATTCACCTACAAAACAAATCAATGCTTTTTAGGTACCCAAACTTGTTTGGGTCCTTGGAGGTTAGCAACCAAAGCCTTTGATACCCATAAAGCCTTCAACGTTGGGCTCTCTTTAGGTGTACCAATGTATTTGACTTTGACACCTTTCTCACCCTTGGTAAGCATGTAACAAGAATCAAGCCTAATAGATTTAGCACTTGCAAATTTTATTTGCTTGTTCTTATTGTTAGTGATGCAATTTGCCTCAATATACCCAACTTGCTTGCATTTGTAGGAAAACCGACCATTGCTCCTCATAAAGCTAGGCTTTGGAGTTACAAAGGCCGCCTTACCTTTCTTGGGAGTATAGCCAAGTCCCTCCTTAGAGTTACTATATCTGTGGCTACCCAAACATTGTAGCAAGCGGGCATCCCCACCATAGGCATTGCCTAATGCGCGGGTTAGCTTGTCCACTTCCTTCTTCAATTTCTCATTTTCAACTTTTAGTGTTGGATCAACACTAGTAGTGAAGGTAGAAGTAGAAGTGGATGATGATGAGGAGCTAGTGTTATTAAGTGTGGTTGCAACAAGTGTTTCATTAGTTGATTCATTCATTAGATCACAAGTTACATCCACATCACATGTTTTAGCAATATCATCTACCTTGTTTAGCTCTAAGAGTGAGGAGTGAGCTTCCTCAAGCTTGGTGTGAGCTAGTTTGAGATCCTCATGGTCTTCCTTTAGACACTCATGAGAAGCACTTAACTCATCAAAGGATTGTTCAAGAGTTTTTAATTTCTTGGACAATTCTTTGCACTTCTTAGACTTAGAGCTAATAAGATATTCGGCTTGCTCTAACATGTCCATAAGTTGTGCTACACTAGGCTCATCATCATCACTATCACTATCATTATCATATTTTTCATCATCACTTGAGTCATCGTATTTTACCTTGGTGGTCTTAGCCATGAAGCATGATGAATCAAATGATGAAGACTTCTTGTTGATAGCAATAGAAACCATGGCCTTCTTCTTGGATGTCTTTCTCTCATCATCATCACTAGAGTCATTATCATCGGAGGAAGCATCACTATCCCATGTCACCACATAGGATCCACCTTTCTTCTTAGAGAAGTTGAATTTCTTTTTCTCTTTCTTTTCAACCTTGTCCTTCTTGTCTTTCTTGCCTTTCTTCTTGTAATCATCTTCATCATCACTAGCATTAGGACAATCCGCCACAAGATGATCTGTGCTCTTGCAATTGTAGCACTTTCTCACTACATTCTTGCCTTTGAAGTTATCTCTTCTCTTTTTAGCACCATAGCCCTTCTTCTTCATGAATCTTCCAAACTTGCGCATAAAGAGAACTAGTGCCTCATCATCACTACTAAAGCTAGATGCATCATCATCACTAGATTGCACTTTCTTGCCTTTGCCTTTGTTCTTGGAAGAAGAGGTGGTGGATTTGAATGCCACGGTATTCTTGCTCTTGTCATCCTCTTTCTTCACTTCTTCACTATCACTCTTCTCATTGTATTGATCCTCGATCATCACATCACCAAGAACCTCATTTGGAGTGACACCCTTCAAGCCGCCTCGGAAGATGATAGTTCTTAAGGTCTTGAACCTCTTGGGCAAGCACATGAGACACTTGTGGGAGAAGTCCTCATCACTTGTTTTCTCACCCAAGGCCTTGAGATCATTGACAATCACTTGAAGCCTATAGAACATTTCCGGAATGCTCTCTCCATCATCCATCTTAAAGTTTGAGAGCTTGTCCTTGAGCATGTACAACTTGGCACTCTTTACCGTTGAAGTGCCCTCATAGGTTTGCTCTAATCTTGCCCATACTTCACTTGCTCTATACAAATCCTTGATTTGCTCAAACACCTTTGAGTCAATGCCATTGTAAATGGTGTTGAGAGCCATTGTGTTACATTGGTTGTTCTCTTGCTCTCTAGGTGTGGGGCTTGCGGGATCAAGCACAATGTATTCCTTCTCGGTGACCTCCCACACCTTCTCATGAATTGATCCAAGATACATTCTCATCTTTCTCTTCCAATAATCAAATGAGCTTGTGCCATCAAAGTGGGGTGATTTGCCCCCAACATGATTGAACATGATATGAGCCATTTCAATGCACTGAAGGATGTTAAGCCTTGACTAAACGGTGACCACGGCTCCGATACCCCTTGAAAGGTCCTAATATGGCTAGAGGGGGTGAATAGCCTAATAAAATTTCTACAATGTACTTAGGCCAAGAGGTTAGTAACAAATATGGCGAAATGTGCAATGCTAGAGCAACTACTAACGACCTAGGCAAGCCACCTACACAATTCTAGTTAATCCTTAGTTCTAAGCCACACAAACAAGCTAGCAAAAGCTAAACGACTACACAACTACTCAAGACAAGAGAACAAGCTACTTTGCACAAGGATAAGAAAGGGATGATTGTCGATTATACCTTTGCCTTGAGATGAAGTCAATCACCGGGATAAAGATCAAGTCACTCACTCAAAGGTGAGGAAAGCAATATGAACACAAAGATTTATCCCCGAGGTTCACGTGCTTGCCGGCACGCTACGTCCTCGTTGTGTCGACTTCAACCGGTGGTTCGGTGGCTAATCGGTATCACACACCGAGCCTACACTAGACGCCACAAGAACCTACCACGGAGGAAGTAACTCAATGACACGAGCAATTCACTAGAGTTACCTTTGAGCTCTCTGCTCGGGGTAGGCACAAGACCCCTCACAATCACCGGTGTGAGCAAGCACAATCACCAAGCTTCTCCACACCTTCTTCTCGTCCAAGCCGTTTAGGGACATGGCAATGTCCCAAGAGAATAAGAACTGAACCAAGGCTTGCTCTCAAGTGCTCTAGAATACAAAACAACAGTAAGGATGCACTTGAGGTTCACTCAATCTCATTAAGAATGATCAAGATGATGAACTAGTGAGAGAGTGGGAGGTTAGAATGCAACAAAGTGTATGACAATGATCCAAGTGTGCAAGAGAGTCACCAAGTGACCAGGGAGGGAGTATAAATACCCCCAAGTGCAAATATAGCCGTTACCCCACTCGAAACAGCCGTTAAGCAAGTTTTGATGTCGTCGGACGCTACCGTCGGACTGATTCCGTTGGACTAACACTCTGCGTCCGACGCTCACGATGAAGCCACGTGTCAGCTGGATTCAACGTCGATCGTCCGATCACAACGGATAACTCATCGCGCGCTTTTTCAAACCGTCGGACAGGAGCCGTCGGACTAAACACTTGCGTCCGACGCTCTCTCTTAGTTCACTGTGCGCGTACTGTCGGACGTTCGCGCGAGTACCGTCGGACTAAAGAAACTCAGCGTCCGACACTTCCAGAGAGGTTTGAAATCGCTAAAACTTCGTCGGACTCCGTCCGACGCTCACCGTCGGACTTTTCTCAAGCGTCCGATGCTTCCTTATCGTGCCACGCGTCACCCTGCCGCTGCTCGGCATCGTCGGACTGAAGAGGGCAATGGTCCGACGCTCGTTTACCGAGCATCCAACGCTCGCCATCAGCACAGTTCAAAGTGTAGGCGTCAGACACGAACAAATGGTTCGACGCTACGCCTCTACAGCGTTTTTCAAGTCTATTTCTCACCCCTTACTTCTATGTGCTAACACTCAAGGTCTCCGACACTTGCACAGTGTGTTAGCATTTTGCAAATATTTTACAAGGGTTTTCATAGAGATTATCTGGGTTGGTTAGATCAATGCACATGAGATGCAACGTAGAGCGCTTGAAAGTAATCCAATAGCTTAGTTCTTCCCTTGATAGTCGGTTATTTATTCTAAATGTGATCACTCCCACTTGGAGTCTTGATCACTAAAAGAAAAGCCCTATTTGAATATACCTTAGCCTCTAGCTTTCCTTCTTTAAGTCATTTTCTTTCTCCTTGATCATTCCATCTTGATCTTCACTTGAGCTCATGTCATCTTCCTCCTTATCACTAATCTTCTCTTGCCTACACATACTTAGCACTTAGATTAGTAATTTGGTTTCATCAATTACCAAAACCAAACTAAGGTCTTTCAGAAGAGTATAACATAGATACGCAAGAGAAGGAAACGGGTATAGTAAAATCGGCGGCCAGGAGCGGGTTTTTTCACTCTTCACCTGCAGTGCGAAGGGGGCGGGGTTAGAGAAGCACTTTCTGGTGGAGTGATGCGGACGGCTCAAAATGGTTAGGGATTGGAAGAGTTTATGGACGACTCAAAATGGCTAAAAGGACTACTTTTGCCTCATGTAGTGCATCACAGGAATCTAGAAACCATTTTGCATCTTATAGTTGAGTGCCCCTACTTAAGAAGTATTTGGAGAAGGATCAATATTTGAAGCGACCGTCCCAATGTGCACTGCATATGAAATCTGTAAATTGGTGTTGGACTTGGTCAGCAAGGGCAGCAAGACAACACATTCTCTTGCTATTCTGGAAGGGCCGTTTGGAAGGAACAGAATTAGAGATTTTTTCATAAAAGAGAGAAGCGAACAGAATACATCTTCTCTCAGATACAACGTTGGAACCCTCATGTGGAAGTCTGCTGGAGCAAAGATGTTTGATAGTGTTGATGCTCTTGTTGCTATTGAACAGTACATAAATTCTTTTCCCTCTAATCCCTGGTGGTCTACTAGAATTGGGTTGTAGGCATGTTTTGCACAAAACTCTTACTATCTTCTTACTAGTATAATGCCCGTGCTAACGCTATGGTTTTTTTAAAGGAATGCTATAAAAAAATAACCAATTTGTTTAGAAGAATTTAACTTTTATACAAGTGTATTTGAATTTATATACAATTTGGGAAACAATATTGCATATAAGAAAACATATTTACATTCTCTCTAACTCGATAAAATGGGTAAGCTTTGCATGATTATCCACTTTCAAAATACATTAAAACCAAATAAATAAATAATGCTACGCTACAATAAGTTTCACCTCATCTCTTGTGCCTTCAATAATCTGCTGGGTTTCATCTAAAGTAATATCCACACAATCAATCCTCCTAGCTAGATATTTCCTTGTGACCTGAACAGTAGTAGCCGGAGAATAATAGATATAAAACAAGAGCTAACCCCTAGTTCATTTCATCTCAAAAGAGTTAGGTAGTTAGCTCTTGATCTTTCTCTCTTGATGTAATGCATGATTTTTTTTTTGCCCCCCAAAACATTTTATCCTGCAAACAACCAACCAAAAACTGAGTCCAGCAACATAGCACAAATATACTCTGGTAAAACTGTTCAAAAGATGACAAGATAAATAAAAGATAACAATCAGTAGCATTTTTTTTTTCATGCTACCGTAACCCAAAACAGATTCCCATAAAATCCAAATTTACTAAGAATCCATGAATCCTCACCACCACTGGTCCCTCTAATTGGAGCTCGAACATTGGACTGCAATAGAGCAGCTCCTTCTTTTACTACCTGAAAATCGTTTCAAGAAAACAAGTGAAGCAAACTCGTTTCATGAAAACCTAGAAATACATTCCATATCCATATTTTCCAAGCTCACCTTGGTTGTCTCGCCAAGAAGACAGCAGCAACAGCAGCGTGGTAGCAAGTAGAGAACAGCAACACCTTTGAGTCTAGTCCTGTTTCCATCAAAATCGACTCTTGTTAACTTCAAAAGCCACAGCTTGTGCTTACAACCTTTCAGTTCATGATGAATTTCCAACCTGTAACTATCATGCTATCAACTATCATGTTGCTTACATATTTGTAATCCACATAACAAAAGGAGTAAACTCCTCTGCCATGGCCCAAGAAAGCTCTGTTCTCACCTGTCGTCATCAATGTTGTGCCGTGGTGCTCCACCGCCAAATCTGAAAATGTTTCATGATCAATAAAATAACCAGCAATGTTAACTCTGGATAAGTAGTATCATGCTCCTTAAGCAACACTATGGTTAAGTAACGGCACCCGATCACCTGTTCTCTCATGCCCGTGCTAACGCCACGGTTTTATTGTAAAGAAGCACAAAATCCGGAAAACACTTTCGCATAGCGTCATGATCTATCGGTTTGACTTGATAAAACAAAAGCTTAAAAACAGAACATCATCTGAATTTTTTTTTATCACAACATGTTACTCCATAATTAATATGAATATCCGCTCAAATTCTACACCTCTAGGAAAACCAGGCCACTGGTGAACAACCTGCAGCAAGAACACGATCATAAGATGATCACACTTTAATAGAGACATTATTTACTAATGTTTATTTGTAGTTAAAGGAATATTCAAAGCTACAGCCACGTAACTTTATATGCAAAAGTGAAAGCATTTCAAAAATAATTGGTCTACTATACAAATAAGTTGCAAAAGAAAGACAGTTAAAGTGAGAAATATAATTATAGCATAGATATATTCCAGTTATAAACAAGCTGAGTAACAATTTAAGATATATTATTTTTATTACTCCTAAGTCCTAACAATTATTGAGTAGACTAACTATAAAATCAAATACCTTTTTTTAGTTACCACCATTGAAGTAGTTGCTGCCATTGTTGCTTCTTTTTGTAGAGATTAACTATAATATTCCATCATAGAAGCACATAACTGCAAAGAAACGTGAAAGAAACAAGAAAAAAATTATCCTGAAGTGACAGATGTGATACAAAGCAATATAAGAATAGCATGTAACTAAGCAATATAAGAGAGACAATAGCATGTAAAGTACCTGGTAATTGAGAATGTCGCAACAGTATTTTGTTCTCAGACAACATTGGTGCAGGTGAAGGCGCCTCTCATGAAGCAGATCCAAAAAATTGGTCAGATGAGGCAGCATTAGTGGAAGAATATTCATGATGTACCTGATGCCCATTTAGGCCAATGAGAAGGGCAAGGAGCATACAGGTTCGCAACAGTGCTGTGTATTTCTGATCCCAATTGGCCCATAGGATAAACTTGATATTCTCCTCCAAGCTCTTCAAGTTCTTGTCATGCCCAGGACAGGAAATATGAAGCGCCATGCCACCATCACCTGTTATAGTAATTTAGTAATAAGAAGCACATCCATATATTTCAGACTTTCTAGATCAAAGAGCACTCTTTTCTAGTATAATTTGAAGACAACAAAACCTGCTCTTCTTTGACAATTTGTGACTGGAAGACCATAATATATAGGTTTTAGGTTACATGCAGGAAATATTCAAACAGACTTACAGGATCATCTCTATATGTTTGGATCCTAGAAACTTTAGATTAACCAAACCCCAAATTATTGGAGCAACTTTGACATAAGTATGCCCTCTTTTCAGAAGGAAGTTATCCTTTGAGAAGTTATAGTATTAACAACAATTGATCACCGACTGTATCACAAGGAGTAGAGTGTGGGTGCTCTTTCAAATCCCACGTCGCGAACTTCTCCTGAGCATGACTCCAACCCTGTTCAATGTTTCAGTCTTTCAGACTGCATTGTAATATATGACAAAATTGAACTAAATTAGGTCTAGATAAACACCATATAATACGTGAAGAATTAACTAAATAATTCTTACCAAATCTTCTCAGGAATTATTATCAATTACAATTTCTGAATTGAGGAAGATGTGTACAACTATCAGTCACCTTTAGTCTCGGTGTAATCGCTGTAGGGGAACGCCACAAATTAGGTTGTCAAAAATGGTACCATGATATACTGATCTCATAAGCATCCTGGTGCAAACTCACACGGCAGCTGGAAGGGATGGGGAGGGATTGGCACACCTGGTGACCCTGCTGCATCTCGTCAGGGCGGCGGCATCGTGGAGGACGAGGCGGCGGCACTGCTAAGAGGAGGAGGCCGAGGTGCGCGAGGAGGAGGCCGCGGCGGCGCTGCTACCTCTCGTCGGGGCGGCGCCGAGAGAAGGATGCCGAGGTGAGCGAGGAAGAAGCCGCGGCGGCACTGCTGCGTCTCGTCGGGGCAGCGGCGTTGCGGACACAGATGCCAAGGCGGCGGCTCTACTGCGTCTCGTCGGGGCGGCGCCGAGAGAAGGAGACCGAGGTGCGCGAGGAAGAGCGGCGCTGCTGCGTCTCGTCGGGGCAGTAGTGTCGTGGATGCCGAGGCGGCGGCGGCACGGCCGTGAGGAGTGGGGAGAGGATGGGCGGCAGTCAGTAGTGGGCAGGCCGATCCGATCGCCCAATCGGGGTGGTCTTCGCGGAGCCAGTTGTCGTCTCCGCTCGCAAAGGTGTCGTCTCCCTGCTCCCGCCATCGCGCTGCCCGCAAAGGTGTCGTCTCCCTGCTCACGCCGTCCGCAAAGGTGTCGTCTCCCTGCTCCCGCTGCGTCGCCGCCTCAGGGGAGAGGGGGGCTGCGCGATGCGATAGGGAGGGGAAGGCAAGGGATCAAAGAGATTGCGCGTGGGAGCAGTGGCGTGCGTGAGGGGAGACAACGTGATTGGAGGGGGAGGTGAAAGGAGGTGGGATGGTGAGTTTTGGACAAACTTCGGATCACAACCCTTGGATCAAGATTTGATGAGGATTGTCCATGGCATATTGTGCAATTCCGTTAACCGTCAATACAATTTTCAGTGGTCCAGTGGTTCTTGTTCGATGAGCTATGCGACCATCTCTGAGCAGTTTTAGCATGCCCAATACATGTGTGAAGAAAGCTATTGAAGTCTAGTTTTCAACGCAACAAATGGTGCATCTTTTGGATTTCCGAGCTAGGAGTTATGAGTGTTTTAGTGGACGCTGCACATGCTGCTGGTGGCTGCACGAGATGAAGTGAAGACTGCTCATGTACTCCACTAAGATGGCCTTTCAACTACATCAATTAGTAACCATGTTTACACCTACTGGAGGGTCGTTCTAGAATATAAATATCCTATGTAATCCTCCATTGTAAGAGACTTTTGATAATGATAAAATAGCCACCTTGTATGTGTTCTTCTCCGATGGAGAGAATATTTGGAAATCTGTGGTAAGGCATGAGTGCTTTGCAACTTAGTTCTTTCGATTCCTGAGGGGATTGTAGAACGCCGAACTGCGGTTCACCCAGTTTGTGCTTCACGTCTTTACGGCGTGATTGCGTGGGCTGGTTTTCGTCGATGCATGGAAGGGTGGATGTCTCGGCAGTTCGTCGCGGATGCAACATCTCGTGGTGCACTACCTCTCCATCAGATCGTGCAGCGATAGTTATCTTTTCTCCTTTGCTCCACCATGAAGATCGAGCAACAACAGCAGCTCACGCGTGATCCGTCGCGCGTGTGTGCCTATCATTTGGTATTCAGAGCCTTGGTTGCCATCGTGTGAGCAATCTTCCTTTGTTCCTTTTGCAATCTTGATTCATATACTGCCTTGTCAATTCTAGTTTAGTGTTGATCTGATTGAACTATCATAAGGTAGAGATTGTTGGGAGATGACCTTTTGTTCACCCTGTTTGTGCCTTCACATCTATATGGTGTGATTGCGTGGACTTGTTTTCTCTCATCAAAACCTCCTAGATGTTTGATTAGGTTTATACTGATTGGAGTTGATCCCAGTAGTGTGACAAGTTTGTGTTTATCTACCTTGTTCTGTTGAGTCCATAATAATCAACGGCCATATATCCTACAATAATCAGCATGAGTCGAGGACAACTCATTTTGAAGGAAGGGAAAATGATGAGGATTGTCCATGGCATATTGTGCAATTCCGTTAACCGTCAATACAATTTTCAGTGGTCCAGTGGTTCTTATTCCATGAGCTATGCGACCATCTCTGAGCAGTTTTAGCATGCCCAATACATGTGTAAAGAAAGCTATTGAAGTCTAGTTTCTAACGCAACAAACGGTGCATCTTTTGGACTTCCGAGTTAGAAATTATGAGTGTTTTATGGAGGCTGCACATGGTGCTGGTGGCTGCGCGAGATGAAGTGAAGACTGCTCATGTGCTCCACTAAGATGGCCTTTCAACTATATCAATTAGTACCCATGTTTACATCTACTGGAGGGTTGTTCTAAAATATAAATATCCCATGTAATCCTCCATTGTAAAAGACTTTTGATAATGATAAGATAGCCCCCTTGTGTGTGTTCTTCTCCGATGGAGAGAATATTTGGAAATCTGTGGTAAGGCATGAGTGCTTTGCAACTTAGTTCTTTCAATTCCTGAGGGGGTTGTAGAACGCCAAACTGCGGTTCACCCAGTTTGTGCTTCACGTCTTTACGGCGTGATTGTGTGGCCTGGTTTTCGTCGATGCATAGAAGGGTGGATGTCTCGGCAGTTCGTCGCAGGTGCAACATCTCGTGGTGCACTACCTCTCCATCAGGTCGTGCAGCGATAGTCATCTTTTCTCCTTTGCTCCACCATGAAGATCGGGCAACAACAGCAGCTCACGCGTGATCCGTCGCGCGTGTGCGCCTATCAAGATTGGATGAAAACGTGGCCGTAGATTTCGACTTGGATCATGGTTAGATGCACTCGTGGCCATAGATTTTGATAGAGGTAGACTCTGTTTGTAAATCCAATTATAGGAGAGATTAATATATTTGCCGGTAATCTCGGATCTTTTTGGGGGAAAAAGAATAACACTTGTTTTTTTAAAAAATATACTAGAATAACACTTGTTTTTGGCACACATGACACACAAACCGGTAATATATTGCAAGGCATTTCGTACTTCCAAGTTCCAAATTCCAAATAAACCGCACTCTGCATGCGGCGAGAAGGCCTGGATCCGCATCCACGCGTCCTTGACCGCAACTGCACCGCGCATGTCCCTTCAAGCTCCCGCCGGCATCCTAGTCCTACTCGACACCTGGACTGGACTGGACGCCGCCATGCTCTGGACTCTGGAGTGGAGTGGACACCCGATGCATTCGGGCTCAGATCAGTCGATCGCTTCCTCAGCCTATTAGTTACATGCGGTTGCTTGGACAGACTACACTGCTCGTCTCGTTCGTTCGTGCTCGTGCCGCCGCAATCTGTCCTCTACTGCTTCAGTGCTCAGTGCTCTGGGCGGCTGGCCGGCTGCACTGCTGCGCACCTAGGAAATGGCCGGGTGGAGAAAGGCGTGGCTGTCGTCGGTGCTGGACCGGGCCGCCGCCGGCGGCGGCGGCGGCGGCGGCAGTGGCAGCACCGGCTCCCTGCAGGGCCTCCTCCACTTCCCGTCCTTCCTCGCCAACTACTACAAGCGCGGCGGTGGCGGTAAGTACGTGAACGGGCACGTGAGCGGCAAGGCGGTGGCGGCCTGCCTCTTCGTCGCGCTCGCGCTCGCCGTCTTCTACGCCTCCGTCACAACAGGGCCCGCCGCCGCCGGCTCCGCCTTCCCTTCCCCGGCCGCCGCCTCCTCCTCCTCCTCCTCCTCCGCGCTTCTCTTGCCGTGGCTGCCGTCGTCGTCGACGTCACCGAAGAAACCGCTTCCTACACACCCTCCTCCTGCCGTCACCGCGGGCGGCGCTGCTGATCGCCCGATCGACACGCGCAACCGCAACGCGACGACATCGTCGACGCCCCGGCGGAAGGCAGGCGCGCAGGGTCTCCCCCTCCTTCAGGACGCCGGGAACGCCACCGTGGGTTCCGACGCCGAACCCACCGGTAACAGTGACGGCACCAGAGACGAAGAAGAAGATGAACTGCAAGCGGAAACCGCGACGCCGAGGCTGCAGTGGCGAAGGACAGACGGAGGAGCCAGCCGTCCTTCCCACGCCGCCGCCGTCGTCGTCGGTGCCGCCGGTCAGCAAGCGACGAACACAACTGACGTCGTCGTCGCCGCCGGCAACTCCAGGTACACAGGGACATCGAGCAGGGAAGAAGAAACAGCCAATAACGCCGCCGCTGGGTACGTCCAGAACCTGGCACGGCGGCGAGCGGCTCTGCCATCGCGACCGGAGCGGAAGGCGGAGAGACACAGGCGCAGGAGAGCCGTGAGGCCGCACAGGCACCCGAGGCGACGGAAGGAGATCATGCTCTCGGCGCAGGATCTCAACGCCGAGCGCAGCGACAACGATGAGGCGGCTGGCGTCAAGACCAGCCTGGCCGTCGGGCCAGGCAATGCCGTGAACACCAGCACGGCCGTCGGGGCAGCTGGGAACGACCTCGCCGCCGCTGGCGTGAACGGCAGCATGGGCGTGGCCGGCGCCGGCAACAACCGTGTCGTGTGGACGTCCGGCGTGCAAGACCTGGTTTCCTTCGCCAAGTGCGACGTGTTCAGAGGGAGGTGGGTGAGGGACGAGAGCTACGGGTTCTACCCGCCCAAGTCGTGCGCGCTCATCGACGACGACTTCAACTGCCACAAGAACGGCCGGGCGGACAGCGACTTCCTCAGGTGGCGGTGGCAGCCGCACGGCTGTGACATTCCCAGGTACGTACTCACTCCTGTGACATTTCTGAAACTGAACTTCATGCGATATCTTAAGGTTCAGGAGATGTATTATGTATGGGAGTGTGTCTACTCACAATTAATCTTACGAGGAGACTCACTAACCCGCTCCAGGCTGAACCCGACTGAGTTCCTGGAGAGGCTGAGAGGGCAGAGGATCATCTTCGTCGGCGACTCGCTGAACCGGAACATGTGGGAGTCGCTGGTCTGCATCCTTCGCCATGGCGTCAGGGACAAGAGGAGCGTGTACGAGGCATCGGGGAAGAACCAGTTCAAGACCAGAGGATACTACTCCTTCAAATTCAGGGTACAGACTCGTTTCCCCCACTACATTGAGATGATTACTCTTGAATTTCATTTTCTCAATGTTACTTCACTGCAGGAGTACAATTGCTCGGTTGATTTCATAAGATCAATATTCCTCGTCAGGGAGGTGATCCGCGAGGGCAGAAACGGCACTGAAGATGCAAAGCTGAAACTGGATGAGCTAGACGCGACGACTCCAGCATACCAGACTGCAGACATCGTCGTCTTCAACACCGGTCACTGGTGGACTCACTACAAAACATCAAGCGGGTACATTGTACTTTGTGGACTGAGTATCATCATCGATTGGTTTCCATAATTCAAACTTTGCTGAAGTACTTGCTAATCCACAGGCTGAACTATTACCAAGAGGGCAACCATGTGTATCCCAGACTTGAGGTTTTGGATGCTTACAAGAGAGCTCTAGTCACCTGGGCTAGATGGGTGGACAAGAACATCGATCCGAGAAGAACTCAGGTAGTATTCAGAGGATACTCACTCTCACATTTCAGGTAAGACATCTCTAATATGCTGGGTGATTGTTGGTACTTTTTTGGAAGCTTGTATCATATTTTCTTCACCTGACAATGATAAATTTTTGCAATAGAGGAGGGCTGTGGAATTCAGGAGGGGGATGCCACAGGGAGACGGAGCCAATATTCAATCAGACATATCTTACTGAGTACCCTGAGAAGATGGTAATCTTGGAGCAGGTCTTGAGGCAGATGAGAACTCCTGTCATATATCTCAACATCAGCGCACTTACCGATTACCGAAAAGATGGCCATCCATCAGTCTACCGGATACGTTATGATACAGAGGAGGAACGGATGGCAATGGTGAAAAAGCAGGACTGCAGCCACTGGTGCTTGCCTGGCGTGCCAGATACGTGGAACGAACTGCTGTATGCTTCGCTGCTTCAGGCAGGCAAAGGCTCCTGGAAATTATGAGAGGATGGTTACAAACATTATGGCTCTGTTCGCTTCAACTAAACAGCACATATTTTTCAGCTCTGTAACAGTATTTTTCCTCACAACAAATCAGTTTCAGCTTAAATCAGCTCAGCTTTTTAACTGAAGCGAACAGAGCCTGTGCTTCATCTATTCATATGAAAAAGCAGAGAGATCTATTACTGATGATTCGTGAAGCTCTGGTCTGTAGTCATAATTGGATCCTATGCAAACCACGGCAAAAAAATCATCTAAATTCACAAAAAAAAATCACACATGTAGATGATATGATGATATACAACCTTGTAAAATATCTTGTTCAAACTTGACTTCATTTGTGAGATATAAAAATACATAATTACTATTACACAGGCGCCTGTTGTTACGTTTATCTGTCAGTCAACTTCTTGGGGCGTCGATTTTGTGTAATCAGTATACCCGTTTCTCTGTGATTGGGTCTCAAGTGTCATGACTACTTGTTTTACGAGTATGACATCGATGTGTGTGCATGTGTGTTGGCCTGTCTGTCAATTTTTCACCACTGTACTTATGTGTGTCTGTGTGTTACCTGTGTGTGCGCAACTCTGCAGTCTGCACCACGAGAGTCCGGCTGACGAGCATGCGTCTGGCTCTCTTCTTCTACTTATATCGAGCAGGCCGGGCGAGGCTTTGTGGGCATTGATGTCGTGCGCATGGGCGAGGCTCCATACGGCTATGCTGCGGGCACCAACGTCGTGTGCGTACGAGAGTGCAGGGGTTGCTGGAGCTGATGGCCTAAGGACTGGCCATCCCGAGCGCTGGCGCCAGGGACGGGGACACGCTGCCAGTTGGCCTAGCTGGTTTATTTACTGATAAGACTATTCACATCTAGTGACTGATGGTTAGACAAATCTTCGGTCATCTGCTATGGAGACATACCCATAAAAATAATAAATTTCTAACAAATCACGAGGACAACTTTCTGGTTTAAAATTTGTTATTTTTATATCTCACAAACGAAGTCAAGTTTAGATAAGATATTTTATAAGGTTGTGTATCATCATATCATCTATATGTGTGTTTTTTTTTAATTTAGACGACTTTTTTGTCGTGGTTTGCACCGGTTTTCACGAAAGTTGTGATTTGCACAGGATATGTTCCCTAATTGCAAATCCAGTGTTTGCTGTAGACCCATTCGTAGCACAAAATAATTAGCACAAGGGTAACTTTTTAGATCCCCCTGTAGTTCATGTACTTATGTACATATGGGACCTCAATGACAGATGTAACAAATGGATACTGGAAGTTGGGAACTCATACCGCATGATTATCTTCACATAGATTCTTTGCATGAATTTAATTAGCAAAATATAAGGTTTACAGCTTTTTTTACGACAAGATCTTCCAGTTATTTGACTAGAGCAGCTGGTTTCAGAAGGGACGAAGAACATTGTCAATTCAGATAACATCGAAACAAGCAGAAAAGTACATCGTTTCAATATTTAGATCAATACGTCAAAGAAGAATTATTGCCATACCTGCTGTAACCTGAGTGCCAACAAATACAGTATAACAAAGCCCCAAGGGCAAGATGCCAAAATCTAAGGTTCCTACTTTCAGAAGGCAGTAAAAAATTAAAATACAGGTATGATAGTTCCATTTCTTCCAGTCCAGAAATACTTTGTTTCTTGCCAACATGCACAAGATATGTGCTACTCTGTAAGACAGGCAAAAAGGAAAGTGTACATCTTTTCTCACTCCTCTTTCCATTTCTTAAAAATCTTGTTATCATCATCATATTTCAGATAACAGGCTCAACTACGACTTACAATTTACAAGCAGTAACAGCAAGTGTTAAAATAATTTGAAAAAACATAGTAATAACAATACAAATATGCCATCAGCAATTCATGCTCATTTTTTATTTCTAGCACGAGAAAATAATCTATAGACAGTCGCGGGGGCAAAGACAAGCAAATGATATAACAAGCAACAATTCATTTATAGATTATAGTAGCATATTTCTGGAGTACATGAGAGAAACACTGTCTTATTCATGAATACACAAATCCATCACACATGAATACTTAGGTTATTGTCTTCTGCCTGACACAACTAGGAGGTTAAAGAAAAAAAGGGAGGACTCCTAATGGAATCCGCCATTGCCGTAATGTGACTTGCCGGTTTGTGTGTACCTCAGCTGACCACCAGGGAGGTCAGGAAAGGCACCACGAAACTGAATGCCTCTTGAGGAGCTCAGCTTCCACTATCCATCCTTGTGCAGCTTTAACTCTCAAGAACCATGTAAATGCCCAAGCCATGCATCTTCCATGGTCTATGGTGGCTGTGAACAAGGGAAGGGGAGAAGGGCTAGTTTGCACCCTGGTGAGGACGATGATGTTTGCAGATGATACTTGTCCAGCTATATATATTGCAAGAACTGGGAATAATCTGCAGGATGGCATTTTATATTGGCCAGCGCAGCATGTTTTTGTGGAGAAAGGACAATAAAAGTTGGACCAAAGTTTACTGTTTAAAGTGCTCATCTGCTGGAACTCACACCACCACTTATTGCCTCAGCAGATGTCAACTCGAAATATATTCCTTCTCCATATAAATTCTCAGTCCACTTCCTGGCTTGCTGTTATCCGAAAGTATTTTTACTCAAGAGAAAAACTGCACAATCTAATGTACCATCTGCTGGACGTCTGCAAACACTACTAAGGAGCTGCTATCCCGTTCCAATTCTGATGGCAATATATACTAGTAAAACTATTGACTACCACTTTTACAGCATAGAAAATGTACCTTACTCCACCATTTGATTTTTATTCATTGTTTTTTGTACTTTCAGTTTCTCCATTGTTAGATATTAACAAATTTTCAGTTATTATGTAGATATACAAGTTCCTTATTAACCTGGTGCTTAAGCCTCGTTAAGTGTTGTTTATCAATGAATGATATTCAATAAGTGATATGGAACTACTGATAAACAATAGGGAAAAAGTTGCCTTTACATAAAGATAAATAACACTTTCTACCTTTAGAGAAACTCCTTTTAACAATGTGGAACTAGAGCAATGTGGCCTTCCTGTTCAGCCACTAGCTCATGCTTATCCAAAGCATTGCGCTTCCTATTTTTGAAGTGGACAGAAGGATGGTGATCCATCTACTTAAATCAGCTCCTGATACGATGCTATTAAAGTTAACTAGATCTTAGTTTCATGTAAGATAACAATCTTGAGTCTCAAGTAAACTATCTTTAAGTATTCAGAGAGCCACCTGCATGTAGTTAATTGATGACTGTTTCCACTAGGAGAGGGAGGAAATCACTACCGCCTATCGTGGAGCACCACCAAAGTGGAATTTAGTTGCTGGGCACAAAGTGGACCACCAATGGGATTTCTGGGCTATTACTCCTTTTAATTAATAATACATGGCTGAGGTGAGAAGATAGTGAGTAACCTCTCAGATATGCACTCAATGAATGACAAAAACCAATGTTCCAGGTCCCTGCCAGGGGCAACTGGTTACCACTAGTGACAGAATATGGAACATTAATCAAAAGCATCCAATTTAGGCACTAGATACAAAATTTTGTATTTAATCCAAGATGATTCAGGAAATTGGAGTGATGCACATGATTGAAACGGGGTAACGATAAATTGGTTACTATTCCACTAAAAATTGTGCACTGAAAATCAACCAGAAGTCGAAGTAGTTCACGCGTAACTGGATGAATATTTTTGGTTTAGTGGAGAACTTACATCCAGCGCACTGGGCCAGGCATCCATTGAGCCTGTCTGTGGTAGGCCTCGCGCGCTCTGAGCCATGCCTGCATTGCACGCAGCGTCGGCCGCTGTCGCAGAGTTCGCCGCCTTGCTGTCCCCATCCGCGGCTCCGCGAGCGCACCTCCACCACAAATGCCGCGCATATGCGGGGCCCTGAGTGAACGTCCACCTCAGGGAGGAGGGGTTGGTGCAAGGGCGAACTCTTGCCTTGAGCCTCGAGACCTGCAGCGCCACCACCGGAACCCGGTGGCAGTGTCTGTTACGGCTGATGGACGCGCCCGCCGCAACCGATATTTTCAAAGTACTCCGTCCCAAAATATCCCAAAAAAAATGTTTATCACATTTATCAAGAAATCAAATTATTCTAAATTTGATTAAATATATACAAAATAATTTTCTAAATTTGATCAAACTTGTGGTAATTCAATGAGCATTTCTTTTCTACTCCTACGTCATAAGCAGGATAAAGAACACAGACATCTTTGAGCCGGTTGGAAAAGAGTCTGATAACAATTTTCTAAACGATTAGCATCAAAAGAAAAATTCAAGGTTTTGCAATGAGGAAGCTGGTAAAAAATACTAATATCAATGAGCCTAATTGAAAACAAATATAAACCTAATAAGCTCATGCATGACTTCAGTAAGTAAGGATAAGTTCAAAGAGCTACAATGGAGCTTTATGTCTTTAAAGCTCAGCTAGATTCTCTGGTTGCCACACACGGAGAAGGCGATCATAAAACGAACAACTAGCAACAACTGAAGAATTTCCATTCTGCTCCACCTCTTCACTTTTCTGCCAATCTGCACCGTATGCTAAGGACTCATGCTTGCAGTATGTTTCCACTACCGTAGCATCTCCAGAACCTACTTTAACAATGGCAAACCCATTGTGCATGCACGCAGCCAATACAACATCTGCAATATTAGGATGATACTTCATCCTCCACACACCACCTCCTAGGTTTATCAACTTCTCATTGACAGGTTTTGCCATAAATCTCATGTCCCAAACTCTGAGAAATTCATCATAACTCCCAGTAAGAAGCATGTTCTTCTCCAATGGATTCTGTGCAATACAACAGACACCCATCTTATGAGACTTTTTGTTTTGAAAAACAATGTTTGGTGGGCTTTCTCTCAAGTCCCAGCAACTGAAACAACAGTCGTCTGATCCACTGTACAGCAAGTGTGGCCTTGTACGATCAAAATAACATGTCCAGACTTCGAACTGATGTGCTGTCCACTGTTCTGATATCTCTAGCCGGTCCTCTCTCACTGAAACCACAGACAGTGAGCCATCTGATAATCCAACAGACAGAGAGTCGGCAGTTTGGTTCCAGTCCACATACAAGCACATTGAAGAAGAAATATCTTGAGCAGAGACATCACTGAAGACAATGCCTGTGTAATTTAGTGACAGAAAGCACTTGAGTTAGCCCAGAAGATATGCAATAATACATGTTGGACTACAGATGTAACAAATATAAAGCGCTTAAACTCTTAACTAAAGCTGCATGAGTTAGAACCCACTTCTTGTCAGAGACCAATGTAATACCGGTTCTGTTTTCGAGCACACATGAAGACAAGTTCTGATCCAGGAAAATGCTATTTATAAAGATAGCTATGCAAGAGCACAAGATTGCTTTATCACCAATCAACTGGAAGTTACCTTTCTTTTCTATGAGGCAATGACAACTACGGAACTACGAACAGCACACATCTTAAAATGAGCGGATGCATAGCTCCTGAATTGCAAAAATGGTGCAAATGTTTATCCAATCATCAATCATCATTTAGCTTTGAGCTGTCAATGCTATAGCTTATGGCATCTTAGCAAGTGCATACTGGCACATGTCCAACTTCGACGACACAACATTTTTGTAGGGTAAAAAAAAAATTAATGCAGAGACAAACATAGGTAACCTGTGTCCGAGCCGTCCTCCTGCTCCAAGCGCCGGAGCGCGAGGCGGCCGTGGGCGTCGGCCTGCACGAGCAGCGGCGACTTAGGGCTCCACTTCATATCGAAGATGCCGGCGGTCTCCACAGTATGCAGCAGCTGGAGCCTCCGGGACGCGTCCTCCGAGGCAGCGTCAACGGAGAAGAGGGATATGGTGCCCGCCCGGTCGCGCTCCTGCTCCTGCAGCGTGTAGGTGGCGGCGGCCAGCACGTGGCGGAACGGGCGGTGCGGGCAGAACTCCACCGCGTCGGCGTTCCCACCGAGGTTGCACGAGCCCAAATCCATCCCCCAAATCTGTCGCCGTCGGCGGCGGGCGCGGTGGCGGCGGCGGCAACAAGAGTGTCGTTTGGCTACTCACGCGGCGGGGGCAAAATAGTCAAACCGTTTCCACGTCTGGCCGTATAGAGACAACAAACATATCCTAACCACGATTAGGGAGGGTAAGCGAACGGACACGATGATTTCCGTAGCCGCCGGCGTCGTGTTCAGCCCCGCCGGCCGCCGGCGCGGTCGCGGCCCCGCCGCCTTTCGCTGCTCGTCCACCTCGGCCGGCGAGCGGCAGGCCCTCTTCAGCCGCATCGCCCCCGTCTACGACCATGTTCGTACCTCCGCTCTCCTCTCGTCCCCTCGTTGCTTCTGCGAAATTAGTGCTGCAGATAGCAATGCCATGGTGTGTTGCTGACGACAGCACGTTCCCGGGTTCCTCGCAGCTGAACGACGTGCTCAGCCTGGGACAGCACCGGACGTGGAAGCGCATATGTGTCTCTTGGTCGAGGTATAGCGCTAGCCGCTAGTGGTAACTGACTAACTGCAATAGATAAGCAATGTGAATCAAAATGGTCTGTTGTATAATCGGCTGATGCAAAAGTTTGCTCCTGTGGAGTTAGAGCGAAGATGGGGGATCGAGTTCTTGATCTCTGCTGCGGGAGCGGGGATTTGGCGTTCCTGCTGTCTCAGAAGGTCGGCTTAGATGGAGAGGTTGGTGTTGGATTCGCTTATAGTATTCAGACTTCAGATTAGCCAGGCGATTTTGTTTTTCCCCGCTGAATGTCTTATCATCATTTGCACCCAACTGAAACAGGTGATGGCTGTCGATTTTTCGCGGCAGCAACTGCAGACAGCTGCTGAGCGTCAGGAGCAACGCTGGAGGCTGTGTTACAAGAACATCAAGTGAGCATCCTCAATGTGAGGGTTTGCAAATCAAGAACATCCTGTGATCTCAGTTGAATAGTTTTTGTGCTTTGCTAACATGTGCACTATGGCGTTATGTGGTAGACCGTATACCTACATCTGATGCTCGCACTTGCAGATGGATCGAGGGTGATGCACTTGATTTACCATTCACAGACTGCTACTTCGATGCCGTAACAGTTGGCTACGGATTGCGCAATGTGGTTGATAAATCGAAAGTGATGCGAGAAATAAATAGGGTCCTGAAACCAGGTTGGTTACAAGTTAAAATTTTGTTCAAGTTTTGCTTTGTTGGCAATCTGGGTAAATTTTCTGAGCTATGTTTTTACTGAACCACAGGATCAAGAGCCTCTATCCTTGATTTCAACAAGAGCTCGTCACTTTTCACAGCATCATTACAGGTAAAATGTCAACCAATCTTGAGAGTACTTTTATGTGAAGTTGGCATATACATGAACCTGACTTGTGTTCAATTTCCCTGGCAAATATCAATTCTTCATTTTTAATGTCATTGTAGCAAAGTCAGACCGTATGTCACTGTCCAGATTGATGTTTCCATTTTCTCTTGGACAGAGTTGGGCGATAGACAATGTTGTGGTTCCTTTAGCTAGTGGCTATGGACTAACTGAAGAATACAAGTACTTGAAAAGCTCCATATCACAGTATCTAACAGGTATATGTGTTTATTTCCTTCTCCAAGAACACATCCATGAAAGAGCTTGGTATTGTCTGCCATTCCGATGGTAGAAATACACTACACATAGAGATAGAGGAGGTACAAATACCATGTCACCGTTTGTCTCCCCCGTTTTCCTGCTGGACCATGTCATTTATTTCTCCCAAAATTTTCACTTTGCTGTTCTTGACAATAGAAGTGGTTTGTACCATTTGGATGGTGACCCTATACCCCACCACGAAATTACATCTAGCTTGTATTTTTCTCTCTTTTCATTTTAGGACAAGAGTTGGAGAAACTAGCCAAAGAAGCTGGGTTCTGTGCAGCGAAGCACTATGAGCTTGGTGGAGGGCTTATGGGGAATCTAGTAGCAACTCGATGAACATAATATACTAGTAGAAAGGAAGCTCAAGTTGTATGATTCCTCTTCATCATTTTCTCTGACTGTATGCCCTTCTATGTACCCAAACATCATGTTTTGCCAATCCCAGATGAAGTCCTGGACAAGTGTTGATTCAGAGGGGCCGGATGGCTGAATATGATTGTCTGCTGTTTGAGCCTGTGCTTCTGAAGTGCATCAACGTTTTGACAACAATCAGATGGACCGAAACCCTGACGCATGCCTGTATATACCGGCATGCCGTTCTGCAGCACTGGAGCATTCAAGGTTCTTAATTTTTCAATCTCTTAGAAGCATGTGGAAATTTGCAGATTTTCACTGCATTGCTCATTTGCTTGCTCAGAACTGAATCCGTTTTAGCTTTTCACCGCATTGCTCATTTACTCTGAACTGAATCATTTTGCCCTCAAGAGATTGCGATGCAGTCAGTCCTCTGCCCTCCCTCCGGTGCTCCTTTTACTCGGTCCCCATTGCGACGGGTGAGATCTGTTCTACTCGGGTGCCATTAGGACGGCGAGTGAGATCCGTTCTATGTAGTGTAGTATTTTTCAACATGGTCATCTTCATAGCTCCCACCTACTTCACTGCCATGGTGCGCCGTACACATGTAGTATAACTGTGCCCAACCAACGAGCCACCAAAATATACATTGGCAATGAATTCTCGGTACCTTGTACAAAAATTCAGGATCACGGTACAAATTGCAACAAATTTCTTGAATTAACCGGACGGACTAGACAGTACTACCACTTAATTAGTAATCTCTGAAGCTCCTAGCTAGCCCTGCCAAACAATCTGCTGGAACAAATAAAGAAACTTAAGACAGTTGTATTCGATAACCCACTCTAAGGCTTAATTCACCATTAAATTCACGTCATCTAAACCACAAAAAGAACATCAAAACCTTATCCGCCAGCTTCATGAACATACAGAAAAAAAAAAAACCCCTCTTGGTGTGAACCAACAACCAATGACGAACTTATACTACTAGTAGAAGTATTAAGCATGCCAGTGCCCGGTGTTCCGGATGGATTGGAATTGGATGGATGGAGGCAGGCATGCAGGCCTGCTAGTGCATGTTGTCCATGGCGAGGATGGTGCTGATGTTCACGGGGCTGATGTGGTCGGTGGAGCCGTGCATGAACTGGCCGACGATGATCCGGTTGGCGCGCTCCGTGGGGTGGAACGCGTCCCAGTACGCGTACACGTCCCGGTTGGGACACACGTTGGATGCCGGCGTGCACAGCCCGATCCCGTTGTAGGGGCCCTGCCCGCAGCACGCCACCTTGGACGTCACGAACCCTGCAGGCAGCAAGAGCAGAATGCAGCCAGCAGCAGCAGGGTTAGTTTTTTTATCATAATACTCGCGGGTTGATCTGAATTATTTCATAATAAACGACACAGAAGCTAGAAACAATATACCGTAGTCCTGCGGGTTGAAGATGAAGTCGAAGCTGACCCGGTTGGTGTTGGCGCCGATGAAGACGTCGGCGCCGATGTCGGCGTTGAGCTGGGAGAGCATCCGCATCAGCTGCGGGTTGAAGAGGTCGGCCGCCTCCGTGAGGTCGCGCGCGCACTCGCCGTCGATGCTGTGCATGGCCAGCTCCGCCGGCACGCACCCGATCATCCCGGTGCCCGTCACCACCACGCGCCGGGCCCCGAGCTCGTACAGCCGCTGCACAGCATAGTCCCGTATTATTTATTTGTTGTCAGGACACGTCGTCACTAGTACTACACAACTACTCAGCCAGTGGGTCGGTCCCCTCCCCTAGTAGAAGCGAAAGAAATGCTACTACCACAGTACCGCTCTTACCACGTCCACGAGCGATCGAGCCCATGACGGAAACATACAACTTACTACTAGTATGCTGCATGCACGACGAGGGACGACGACTGTTCTTGCATGTGGCGAATTGGCTGGCGACTGGCGAGAGTAAATAACGCGCCCAACCACCTAGGCTACGGGCGCACCAGTGATTATTGTCACGCGATAATAACAGTCTAATAGAGGCACATGCCTGTACTGTACTACTACTACTACGTGTGTTGTTTCACTTTCACGTGTTGACAACCTTCTTCGCCATCTGAATTTCCTTTTTTTACTGCCGGGATCAGGTCAGTGTGTTCAGTGTTCAGTGCGGGCTCAGTGTGTGCAGAGTGTGAGCAGGCGACAGACAGCACACGCATTCACCAGAGGTGCAGAACCAGGGCTGAAACGCCGGGAATTCCTTTGTACCGTGAGATCCGAGATGCCACTGCCAGTACGTGTAGTAGTCGGTAAAAACTAAAAATGGCGTATTGTCCCCACCCAAGAGTGGATGAGTCACCATGAATGTGATGGGATATACAGTATGGATCTGCGGCAGTGAGCTGGTAGACTGGTACTGGTACGACGACGATCCGCTCCTTCTCAGTACTGCAGCATTGTGGTGTGGGCTGGAATTAAATTTGTGGAGCATTTTTGTGTTGCTGGTTAAGGGAGTAGGCCAACGTTTTTTCAGTGCTCTGTCTACGGAGAGCGTATACCTTAGCCCCTGTTTAGAACACATGAATTTCACAGGCACAATACAGGAATTCAGTTCCCGCAGGAACGAGAAAAAAATCCTCCATTTCAAATGGGACCTTAAGTTTGTACTAAGGCTCTGTTTAGTTGAGAAAGTTTGCAAAATTTTGCAACTGTAGCACTTTCGTTTGTATTTGACAACTTTTGTCCAATCATGGCCCAGATAGACTCAAAAGATTCATCTCGAGATAGACAGACAAAAAGTACAAACATGCAACAGGTGCTACTTCATTTAGTGCTCCATGCAGACGGAAAGTACAATCGATGTGATGGGAAGAGAGAAGGAAATTTTTCAAACTAAACAGAGCCTAAGAAGAGTTTCAAGGCCATTAGCTACTGTTACAGTGGCTGATGTTTGTTCTGAACAGCACTGGAATCAGAGCGAGTACCATGCGGGACTGGGGGGCTGCAATTGCAGGTTTGGAGTCTTTCTTCCTAGGGAACATATCAGACTCTGCCACTCAAACTGGCCATCAAGGGTTTTTGTCACTTCTCACCGGCTCATGCCTGAAACTACTGAAACTCTGTGCAGAAACTGTCTTGTACTACTACTACTACTACACTTCAGTATGGGGAGCAATAGTGAACTAGCAGAGGCCATGGCCATGCCAGTTACTCGGAGCACGCTGAACATACTGCCCAAAATCACACACTACCAAGCAGAAGCATTCATCTGCTACTGTTCTGTGCCCCCTTCCTGGCGTCCCGGAGCCCCACGCCAACAGTCAGCTAAGCTACCGCCCCATATCTTCTTGCTTGTATTGGAGTCAGAACATGTACAGCAATTTTTTTTTTAATTTCTTATCCCTTTTCTGCGGGTAATGCATAGAGTCCTTTCACTGAATTTTTTTTGTACTAGAAAGGTTGGATAATACTACGTCTATTTGTCCCAGTTCTGCTAAATTATATATATCCATTTTTTTGTGGGAATCTCATATATCCTTGATTGAATAGTTTAGCTTTGAGACTAATTTATGTGTTGATGATGAATGAGTAGCTAGCTGGAACTTAAAGAAAGCTGAAGGAGTTTTTGTTTACCGTGAGGATTTTCCTGTACTCGGAGATGAGGTAGGGGACGTAGTCCTGGATGGCGAACTGGCGAGAGCGGACGGAGAACGGCACCAGGTAGTAGTTGTTGACGAAGTCGTTGCCGCCGAGCGTGATGAGCACGAGCGCGTTGTTCACGACCTGCCTCGCCGCGTCCTCGCCGACGAACGCCGCCAGCCTCTGCTGGTAGTCCTGGAAGTTCTGCAGCTGCTGCCCGATCCTGATGATGTTCACCTGGCCATGCATCATCTCCGCGGTTAATTAGAAGACTGGTGGCCGGTGGCGATCGAGGAGAAGAATGCAGCAACGATCGACTAGCTAGCTAGTTGGCGATAATTAATTGGAGTTTGTCAAGCTAGTTTTCTTACGAACTGTATGCCGGTGTCGTTGAGGATGCCGACGCCGGCGGAGGCGAAGTTGGCGCCGACGAGGAGCTGGTCGCCGCGGAGGTCGGGGCTGAGGTACGGCAGCGCGGGCTGGGAGCCGAGGTGCTCGCTGATGATGTCGGGGATGTTGAGCCCGTTGGAGAACCGGCCCGTGGGCATGTGCGTGGGGAAGTCGATCCCGTACGGCGGCGCGTCGGCGCGCGCCGTCGTCATGAGGTAGTTGTTGTTGCCGTTGTCGACGAGGGAGTCCCCGAACACGTAGAAGGCGCGCGGCAGCGGCGCCGCCGCGGCGGCCCCGAGGAGCGCCACCACCACGAAGGTCGTCACGAGCAGAGCGTCCATTGCGCGTGGATGGATGGGAAGGGAAAGGCTTATCGCTCGATCGGACACACACACACACTGATGAGGTCGAATTGATTGATGGACAAGCAGGCGGCAGTGGCACGGCGTGGCGCACGGGGACGGGAAGGGTGGCGTGGCGGTGTCCCTCTTATTTGTAGACGGACACGGGGGTTAAAGACGGACGTGGGGGGCCAGTTGGGTTAGCAGCAGCGGGCGCCGGGTGGAGCAATTGCATGCTGGGCTTTGCGCTCGCTTCGCCTCCGCCAGCGAAGACCACAGGGACAGCGACGGATGCGCGGTGGGTTGGGTCTTGGGTGGCAGCAGCTAAAATGCGGCGCTTGGCGTTGGCAGGCGCGGCGGCCGTGCCCGTGCGTGCGTGACATGGCTGATGATACGGGTAGGTTTGCCTCGGATCATGTGCGGCGTGATGGGAGAGATATACTGGAAGGCAGAGAAGAGTGTCCATTTCCCGACGGGTGTCCAGGGTTTTCCGAATTCAGACAGCAGGGTCGCGTCCCTTGGTTGGGTAACAAGGCCGTCTAAGGACGTTGCATTACAGAAAAGAAAAATGGAGAACGACATCGGAGGCACGGCTGGTGCTGTGGTAGTATGGCCGTCAGGGCAGGGCAGGGCAGGGCAGGGAATCGGATGAAATCAAAGGACTGGTGACACTGTGCAATAATGCAAGCCGTCATCAAAACCGTAGTGAATAGTAGGCATCTAATCTCAGGCCGAGCAAGGAAGATGCCTAGTACCGAAATTTTAAACTGAGTGGTGATAACCAACTTTAATCGAGACCTCAACTTAATTCGGCCTGAACCTCTCCGTAATAACAGTAGTACCAGTACAGTACGTGCCAATACAGGCTCTGTTCGGTGAAGCTGAAAAGCGCTGAAAGTACTGTAGAAGTGCTGATTTATTGTGAGAGAAAAGTACTGTAGAAGTGCTGAAAAATAAGCGCTTTTAAGCGCTTTTCAGCTCCAGCCGAACGGAGCCACAGTGAAGTTTTAGTAGTCCTCGTCCTCCGTGCCGTGCAGTACCAAGTGTGTGATCAGTATATCTATTAACATAGCCATGGAAGCCCACCTAACGAAGGAAGGAACGAACGAAGCGATATCTCGCAAGTCGCATCACGCACTGCACTGCACTGCACAGCACATACAAGACGAGAGAAAAAACACCGAAGCCTTTTCTCGCTCTCACCCAGAACAGCCGCCCTAGCTAGCTACTGTTCGTACCCGAGACTTTAATTCGGAGAGGTTGACAGGTCAAACAGTAAAAACGGAGCTTTATTATTTGTTGGTATGCTACTAACCTCCAGCTGAAAGTAGAAAAGCTTCCGGCAGCCTCCGTCTGTGCCACTGCATTCCAGTACATGTTCCAGCCAGGAATTAGGCGAAAACACACGAGGCAGGCCCCCAAACCCGTCGCGTCTGCCGATCGGATCGATCAACCAACCCGCAGTTTTCATTTATTACTGCCGGGGCTACCCTACATACAGTGACTGGCTTCGCAGCGGGCCAGCCAGACCGCCGGAGAGCGCTCGTTGCCTTGCTCTGCCTGCGAGCGAACGCCAAAGCAGCAGTGCCATGTGAAACTCATAAACCTAGTGGGGTAGAAAAATTTTAATGAGCTCCTCCACCCCCTATGTCATGTCCCTAGCTTCTACCGCTGCTACAGAGCATGGGGGCTGGGCTCGGATGTGCGATGTGCAGGCGTCTCAACACACTCCGCGGTAAAAATCTTGAACAAGTGACCGACACTGGAGCGCACGGCGAGGTGAGATCCAATTCGGTGCCGTGGTACGCACCCTAGCGTTAATTACCACCCCGCGGATCGTACAAAGCTGCCTTACAAAGTTACAGCTGCAGGTTTACAGCAGGCTACTAGAAGCTCTCTTGCCGGTTAAACACAGTGCCCGTTTCGAACGGTGCAGACTCGGAGCAGCAAGCAACATTGGCTGCGTTCGGTTGAGGGTATAAGCGCTTATAAGCACTTATTTTTTAGCACTTCAGCAGTATTTTTCTCTCACAAAATTTCAGCACTTCTACAGCACTTCAGCGCTTATCTACAGCACTTTAGCTTCACCAAACACAGCCATTAGGCACTACTGTAGGTTCGGGGTTTCTTGGGAGAGCAACTTTACCTGGAGCCTGGACGACTGACTGTGATAATTTCCTGCACACGACGGCATGTTCACCTCCACTGGATGAACAGCGAGCAGCAGGCTGGCGCAGTGGCGCGGCTGGCCAGCAGCTTCTCGAACGCCCAGTAGGCCACGGTTACAGCAACCCTCACTAATTAGTACTTTCTTCATCTTAAATTACAAGTCATTTAAACTCTCAACTTTGATCAAAATGTAGATATTAAAACAATAAGGGTCTGATTGATTTACAAATAAAATTTACCATGCCAAAGTTAAATAAAAAACTTATTATAGATTTGGCGAGAGAGGTTGGCAAGCTTTTGTAAGGAACCAAATAATCACAAAAGGTCAAAAACCAACGGCCTACCCGCAAAATTTTGAACTCAACCAATTATGACCTGACATTTATGACAAATGTTTTTCTTATATTTTTATTAGTTATATTTTCATAGTATATATATTTGATGTCATAGATTTTTGTAGTTCTATCTCTATTTTTTTTTGTCAAACTTAAAACACTTTGACACTTAAAAAAATTAGAATTGGCATATAACTCCGAATGGACGAAGTAGCAAACATGTCTTTGTGTTATAGTTTTAATTTTCATTCCATCCATATGTTGGTATAGTTACATTCTAAGTCATATGACCTTTTAAGAACCAATAAAATCTGCAATTATATATGATGGGAGGTCTCTCTTGATTTTTCACATGACGAATATTTTAGACTAGTTTGGACAACAAAACCCTTAAGATTCCATTTCAAGGTTTGATTAGTTGAATCATCCGCAAAACTAGATTCTAATAAGATAAGTTTCATTCCTAACATAAACTAACATTTTTTGTTCTTGAAAGGATGGGTATAGGACTCAGACCCGTGAGGCCGTGATGATGATGTTTTTTTTTTGTTGTTGTTGTTTTGGAGGAAAGCCCTGAATAAATCGTATCCAAATTCCAAACTGAAAAATGAGGACTGAAGGTGTAGTGCTAGTAGTAGTGGGTGCCAGATGGTATGAAAAAAACATTAAGAGAACAATTTCGGAGGGAGGTGGGATAGGTAACCGAACCAAAAAAAAAAAAAGGGAAAAAAACGGTAAAATACACCCAACTATTCGTAAATTTGATAGGGGATATCATCTATGTCCTTAAACTACTAAAATGCAAATCCAAATCGATGTATTAAGTACACGATACGTCATACACTACTCGAAAGCCGAAATTCCCGTCACTTACATGCACCGTCAGGGAAAATGGTAAAACCGTCAAGGAAAGCCGAAATTCCCTGACATTTTGGTCATGTTTTCATTTGACTTTGTTTTATTAACTCAAAAATTTGAATTTCAAAAAGTTTCAACTTGAAACAACATTTTCAAAGAGTAAAGGAAAAAGCCTACATCACCCCTCAAACTATGGGGTGGTGACCACTTAACCCCCCGAACTATGAAACGGTCTAATTTACCCCCTGAACTATCCAAAACCGTTTAAACTACCCCTTGAACTATCCAAAACCGTTCAAACTACCCCCTGGAGCGGTTTTGGAAAGCTGTTTTGCTACAGTAACCGTGGTTTTTGCTACAGTAATCGCGGTTTTGCCTTTTTCTTTTTCTATTTATTTTCGCTGAATCTTTGAAAAATCATAGTAAATCACAGAAAAATCATAAAATAAAAAATCTAATTTTGTTGGACTCCACATGAGTAGGTCTATACAATGAATATATAATATGGTATACTTTAATACAATTTTTTTTGTAGCTTTAAATTAGTTAGAAAATCAAATTTTGTCTGTAATTAATTGGAATAATTCATAGCTGCCGCTTCTATGGTCCAATTGTGGTGAAATTTTTATGGTGGGTTTATTATTATATGCTTGAACTGTAGTAAAAATTTCATGTTCATTGGATCATGTATGGTGGGTTTATTATTGTGGTGAAATTTTTACTACACTTCAAGCATATAATAATAAGCCCATCATAAAAATTTCACCACAATTGGACCATAGAAGCGGCAGCTATGAATTATTCTAATTAATTACAGACAAAATTTGATTTTCTAACTAATTTAAAGCTACAAAAAAATTGTATTAAAGTATACCATATTATATATTCATTGTGTAGATCTACTCATGTGGAGTCCAACAAAATTAGATTTTTCATTTTATGATTTTTCTGTGATTTACTATGATTTTTCAAAGATTCAGCGAAAATAAATAAAAACGAAAAAGGCAAAACTGCAGTTACTGCAGCAAAACGCGGTTACTGTAGCAAAACCGCCATCGAAAACTGCCCAGGGGGTAGTTTGAATGGTTTTGGATAGTTCAGGGGGTAAATTAGACCGTTTTATAGTTCGGGGGGTTAAGTGGTCACCACCCCATAGTTGGTGAAACGACCTCGATTTCCACGAAGGGAAATCCACAGGCTCGAATTGTAATTCAACAGATTGCTTGGGACAATCCATGAAATTACCCATATCTCAGTTGACACCAGGATCCATACAACGGTAATTAAGTCTTACATAAATATTTATTACATCGCCACATTGGCGGAATCAACATTCAGAGAAGCTTTAGAAGATGCGGAAGCGATTCATCCTTCACGGCCAACTTGAGTGTAGCACGTGACCCTATTCCTCGTCATCATCTCCCTCGAAGTCGTACTCATTCTCGTCACCTGACAGCAAATTTATCAGTACGATTTGTACTGGCCACGGAGCCCACCTATGCAGCATTTGCTTTGTGGAAAGTGGATGCAAGGCTATACAAGCAGACCTATAGGCTGAGGTTTTCCTATGCAGCTGTAATCAATGTTTAATTAGTCAAGTTTTATCACCGGTTAACACCATCATCCCTTTTCCCATCACCACACCTCACATACCCACACCTCACTCTCATTCGACAGGCCCAACTCCCTCTCGGGCCGATCTCAGCGGCACATTGCCACAAAGGGCATACTGCCGGAAAACATCATCCAGGGGGGAGAAAAGAATATGCTCTCATCTAATAGTGGTTGCAGAAACATTAGGAAAGGTCCATAGCCAACGAGTTGGCTTATGTATCGATCGATCAACCATACACTCTGCAGAGGTTTTACTACTCACAAGATTAGCCATCATCGATGCTGTACAATCATCTAGGCAGAATTCCGGGTGCTTGCTTGCCTAGGTCGATGCCACCCTGCCACTCAGCCCTGGGACATTCCGGATCCAACACCATCACACTGAGACTGGGAGACGCAGTACCGGGCCCATCAGTGGTACTGCGCATCTAGAACGGTACGGGAATATGCCATCCGTCACCGTCCACCCTTATCACCTCTCAACCTAGCAGTAGTGGCACCGCCCTACCAAGTAGTCCAGCCGTCTCCCGCCCATCAGAAGCGAGCGAGTAGCAAGGGAATCCAGATGTTTCCGGTCACTAGTCAGATCCTAGGTTGTGACCAAGCAGGCATCTCCACTTAGGGGATACTCTCCCCGTGCCATCACGGCACCTCCGCTCACGGGACTTCAATGCACATCCCGGAACCACCTCATAAGTCATTACCCGCCACAGGTATCTCTCGTGGGGATGCCCAGGTTGCACCCCCGGCATGACTGAAAGGTCCTTGTTTGGTTTTGGTAATTGAGTGACAACTTAAGTGGACTAATATGTGTTCAAGTGTTGATTACACAGGTGATTAGTCCACAGGTACATGTGTGTGAGCAACTATGCCATGGAGGTGGATATGGCGTGTTGAGTGTTGCTTAGCTCACACATATGGAGATGAAGGAGCTAAACGCATGAGACATGACATGGAGTCATGTGGCTAGGTGGAGAAGATCAAGACGAGGCTTCGCGTCGATGGACCGGTTGCAAGTGTGAAGGGCAAGTCGGGTGATGGCTTGGCGCCGATGGACCAACGCAACGGTGAAGAGCAAGCAAGTCAAGGATCGATGAACCAAAAGCCACGTGATGATATGAAGTGGATCATATCATTCATGAGGTGTTAGTGCATGTGTTGCATTGGCATCGATGGTGTCGGAGACGGTGATGAAGACGGTGATCGAAATGGAAAGCGCAAGGCAAAGGTATAACCTAGGGCATTTCCATTTCACCGGTCTAAGGTTGAGTAGAGAAGTGTTTGACCGGATTTAGGATAGATGGCCGTACTATCAAGAGGGGCAAACTTGTTTGCATATCGGTCATCTAGTGCCACTTGAATGATTTAACTTGCATACGTTGCTAGGATCGAGTGGCGAGGTGAAAAGAGAGAAAATCCTTTGTGAAAATGTTTGTGAAAAGCTAACACACTTGCACTTAAGGTTGAACACTTGTGGTGTTAGCACTTTTGCAAAGGTGAAAGGTGGTTTAGATCTCTCTTTCTCCTGCCGAGCTTGCGAGGCAGGATTTAGAGGTTTTTGGCAAAGTAAAAGGAGCGTCGGACTGTGTGGAGGGATAGCGTCGGACCATTGAGTAGAGTCCGACGCCTAACCCTAGTTCTGGCCAATAGCGAGCGTCGGACGCTCGGTTAACGAGCGTCGGACCATTGCCCGCTTCGGTCCAACGGTGGCGAGCGGTGTCGGCGTGACGCGTGGCGTTCGGAAAAGCGTCGGACGCTAGAGTTTAGTCCGACGGTGAGCGTCGGACTGGAGTCCGACGGTTTTGAGCGCTCGGGGAGCTCTCTGGAAGCGTCGGACCGTGGTGATCATTGGTCCGACGGCTAACCGCGCGAGAGTCCGACGGTGGCCGAGCTGTGGCCCGTCTGTGAGAGTCGGACGGTCCGACGCCTGGAGCTGTGTGCGCGTCGGACCATCGGCTTGAGCGTCCGACGGTTGGAAAAACGGCGCGAGAAATAGCCGTTGTGATCCAACGTTCGACTTCAAACGGCTAGTGACACGTGGCGGCCATCAAGAGCGTCGGACCGTGGGCTTTGGTCCGACGGTGGCGCGCTGGTTCGGTCCGACGGTCGGTCCGACGGCTGTTTTCAGTTGGCAACGGCTCTTTTGAGCGGAGGGCTATAAATAGAGGGTTGTGGCCGGCTGTTGGAGTGGTCTTGCACCTTGGGAATGTGTCTCCCTTGTTTGTGCATGGCTTAGTGCTCTCCAACTCACTTGTGCTTATAGAATTCACATTCGAGGAGTGAGTGATCGATCGATAGTGCGTTGCATAGAGAGATTGCATCGTGTGGCACTAGGTGATCGTGTTGCAAGCCGGTGGTGCTTGTTACTCTTGGAGGTTGCCACCTCCTAGACGGCTTGGTGGCTTGTGGCTCCGTGAAGCAAGCAAGAAGATTGTGCTTAGCTCCGGAGAAGCTTTGTGAGGGGTTGGAGCTCACCCCGCGGGAGATCGCAAAGAGCATCGCTAGTAGAGCGAGACGTGAAGAGCGACAAGTGGTCCGGCCGAGTCAAGTGCTAGAGCTTGTGGTAAGCACTCCACGTGGGAGAGTGTGACTTGCGGGTCACCACTAGCAAGAGGACCGGCGGCAACCTTGGAGCTTGTCTCAACGGAGGACGTAGCTTGTGGCGACAAGTGAACCTCCGGGAAATAAATCACCGCGTCAACATCTTCCCATCCTTCGCGGTGGTTTGCTCCCTTCTACACAAGTTATTTATATTGTGCATTACTTTATTTGTGTAGTTGTAGTTGCTCTTGTGAGACCGGTTAGCTTGTGTAGCTTGCCACTCACCTTCTTAGCTTGTGTAGCTTAGAAGTAGTTCTCACTTAGTTTGTGTAGCTAAAGTGAGTTGCGCTCTTTGATTTGGATTGTGTATCCTTGTCATTGAGCAAGTAGTGAGCTTATGTGCTTAGTGCGTTTTTGCTTGCTAGTTAATAGGAGTTTCCCCGGTGCTTAAGGTACTAGCGCTTAGGTTTGTGTGATCTTGCGCTAGAACGGTTTAGGGAAGCTCAAGCTAGACTTGCACCTTTGCCTCTCGCTAGGATCTTTGGCAAGGTGTTTAGAGTCTTAGTTAGAGGGGTGAATTGTCGCTAGAACCGATTAGGTTTTATTCCGCTGCGATTAGTTGTTATAAAGGACTATTCACCCCCCCTCTAGTCCGCCATCTCGACCCTACACGTGGTATCGGAGCTTGGTCTCTCAATTGCGGTCTTAACCGACCCGAGAGGATGGCGACTTATGGGCTAGATGTTGATTGTCCATACACATTTGATGGCACACACTTTGCACGTTGGAGAAATTGGATGGAATGTAATATTAAATTCATTTCTCCTCAAATGTGGTGGATCGTAGATGTAGGCTTTTCCCATGCGATTGATGAGGAAAATCCTACCGAAGCGCAAGGAAAATGCTTACAACTCGATTACAATGCCATTGACATGTTTTATAGAGCTTTGGATTATAGCATCTTTGGAGAGATCGTGCATTTCAAGACCGCTCATGAGATTTGGGCATATCTCAATGAGAACTATGGTAAGCTCCCCGAAGATGAAGATGATGTCAAAGACATAAAGCTTGGTGATCATGAGCACCCTCACAACTCCATGATTGTGGAGAGTTGCTCCCTAGCTTGGTCAAGTGATGGTGATGATGATGCAACCCCAAGATCACTTGACAAGGGAGTTGATGAAGCCACAAGTGATGCAGATGATGATGCTACCCCATGCACACTTGATGATGGCTATGAGAGTGATGAGTCTACAACTTCTACCACTTCATCACAATGCTACATGTCACTAAGGGGCACCAAGGTATCATTTCGTGATGTTGTTGTTGATTGTGATGAACCAGGTCTTGAGCTCATGCGTAGACTCGCTAATGCTTTAGAAAATGAGATGAATAAAACAAAGAATTTGACTAACGAAAACTCTTTTCTAAAGGACACATGTGAACAACAAAAGCATTTACTTTATGTCATGAGTTGTTCACATGAGGAGCTAAAATTGACTCATGAGGAGCTTAGTGTTGCTCATGAGAATTTGGTAAAAGACCATGCTTTTCTCACTAAGGAGCTTTCCAATGAAAAATCTAAAACTTGTGAGAGCTCATCACTTGGGTCAAATGACCAATCACATATTGCAACTAACCCTCGTGATGTAGGCATGAAGAATGTATCCGCCTCATGTGATGATATGCCTTGTTCTTCATTTTTACATACTTGTTCTACTTCTATGTCTTGTGAGACTAACCTTTTGAAGGAGAACAATGAGCTCAAAAGTCAAGTGAAGAACATGAGTGACAAAATAGAAAGGTGGAACAACTCAAGTGTCACCCTCAATAACATGTTAAAGAATACAAAAATTGTCGGTGACAAGAGTGGCCTTGGGTACATCAAAAAGAAATGGGACATGACCAAAGGTGAAAGAAAGAGAGCTAGAAATGAGAAGAAGCAAGAGCGAGAAAGACTTGCTCATTTCATGTGTTTTATATGCCATGAAATGGGTCATCTAGCTTTGTCATGCCCTACCAAAGAGAAGCCCAAGAAGAAAGAAGAAGTGAGGCTCACACATCCACAATGTCCCAAGTGTAGCACTAGAAGTGATATCCCTTCTACGTGCCTATACAAGAGATTTGTGAGGCCTCAACAAAAGCCACAAGACAAGACACCCCAAGATCAAGTCAAGACCAACCATGAAGTATGCTATGGTGACTTGAAGAAGAAGAAAACAAGAAGGGGTAATGGAAGAGGAAGGCGTCAAACTCATATTCATGATGCCAAGTTGATGATGAGCAAGACTCAAGAGAAGAACAAGATGGCTCACATCAAGTGTTTCAAATGTGAAGACATGGGTCACTTTGCCTCGAAGTGTCCTAACAAGCTTGAGAAGAAGGCTCAAGCAACTCAAGAGAGGCGAGGCAATAAGAAGCACAACATGAGCAAGAAAGAGAAGGCTCAAGCAAAGCAAAAGTGCTACTCATGCCGGGAAAGGGGACACATGGCTAATTCATGTCCCCTAGGTAACACTCCTAAGCCTATTTCAATTCATGCAAATAATTTGCTTAGGAAGGATGACAATGGTACCTCATCGGTTGCTATTGCAAAACATCCCGCTATCCATACTAAGGCAATGCCTAAGTATGTTGCTCCTAACTTGAGAGGACCCAAACTAGTTTGGGTACCATCAAAAAGTGGATGATTGCGTGTAGGTACCATGGCATTGGAGGCTTGATTTAATTGGCATTCATATTGATCATCATATAATGAGTCAAGTCATGATTACTAGTGTAAATCCAAACCAATGCCAAGTCAAATAAAGTGAAGTCCAAGTGCTATAACATACAAGTGCAAAAGTTCAAGTTGTGGGTGGTTCTTTGGATAATTATTTGATGACTTGCAAACAATTGAGTTGAAGCTTGCAAATGGATGATCATGAACTATCAAGGTATATCATTTGTTGATCAAACTTATTTGGATGCATATGAGTTGATTGAATTGGATAAATATGCATATGTTGCTTGCAATAAGAAGTTTAAATGGAATAATTGCTTAGTGATCAAATTTGAGTAGATTTGATTGGATATGATCATAGGATGACTTTAGTAAGTGGATTGAATGGATATATGTCTTGTGAGAGTATTCAAGCTTGTTTACCTCAAGTTTGATTCAATTTGAACAAGTTTAGCTTAATTGATCAAAATCTGTCCAAAATTGTGAAACTGAGCTAGCTGAGAACAAAGCCATGTTTGAGTAATCAAAACTATTTGGATTGGCTTAAAAATTGAGATACATGCTCTAGACTTATGGTACAAGTTGCTGTGAAGATCTCATAAGAATTGGATAAGGATTACTTTGGTTTTGGAGTAGTTCTTGTCAACTATAGTGCAGCAGTTTTTGAGCATGTAAACAGTGTAGAGAAAAATAATGGTTGGCAGTCCATACTTGGTCAAATAAAGCTCAAATTTTTATGGCTGGTAGTAGACTCAAATAAGGTCATCTCCACAAAATTTTATGGTCATTGGACAAGTACATTGGCAGTTATGATCTATTCTCTGAAGTGTACAGAATCTGTCCACAAGAGAGAATTATTGCAAATCTTTGGTATCTCTTGCATTGAAAGGCTCTCAAGTTGGAAATATAATTACAAGTGGTTGAGAGTCATTTGTTTGGTTTTGTATCATGGATATTGGTACTTAAGGGAAGGACAAGACCAAGCAAAGAAAAGATGAAGCTTAAGTCCTAGTGATGATTGGAGAACAATTGGATAGAAAGAAAAGGACTTAAAGAAGTAGAAAGAAAAGGACTTAAAGAAGTAGAAAGAAAAGGACTTAAAGAAGGAATTCAAGTTGATCATCATGTTAAGTCCTTAGATCAATCAAGCAGAGGCAATTCAAGTAAGTATTGAAGATGTTTCTTTGGAGAGAGGTCACTTCTCCCGATCGTCGGGGTGTGCCGCCTTTTGTAGGTAAACCAAGTGGGTGATGCTTGGATGGCTAACATGGAAGTGGTAATCCGGAGAATCATTGGAGATGCTTAGTTGAAGAAAATCAAAAGGGTTGATCTAGAGAGCAAGCAACAAACCAAATAAGAAAATTCATATACATACACATGGTATTAATAATTATTCAAGTGGTATTCTCTCATTTAAGCTTGATCAAGAAAAGAAGCAAGTCAACCACAACATTGAAGCTAGCACTTGACCATATGGGTGAAGAATGGAATTCATGATGATGATTGGTCTTCACCAAGCTATTCAAATGAACTTCACCGTTGCTATTTTGGGAGATTGATTAAAAATGACTATCCTCTACTCCGAGATAGCAAAGGTATCATTGTATGGCATATGCATCCATATTTTGATAAGGACTTGATTAGAGCATATAGTCATACATAGATGAGCATTCATAAAGATATCAAATGATTTTAAGTTCATATGATGCCACTATTGCTTGTATGTTTTGTTTGATCTAGTGGGTAAATATGACTTGTTCATGAGCATGCGAACCTAGTATTTGATCTAGTTAAATGAGCAAAAAGGATCTAATTTAACATAGGCAAGATAACCCCTAGTGGCGTGAAGAAGCTTGTCTTTGGTTCAAACCGAGTTAGATTACTTGTGCAAGTTTGCTAGTTTGAACTAATCAAGAAAGAAGCTCTTGAAAACAATCTAAGTTCAAGAAGCACAAGACAACAATAAAAATGGATATCAAGTTATTTCTTCACGTGATATTCATCTACACGTGGTATTTTCAAGTGATATCCGACAAGATGTGCAATTGATCCTCAACTTTTAGTGATCATCAAGATGAAGACTTCCCACACCAAAAGAGCTCAAAATTCAAGTGGATGACCGATCATATGACATAGGGGAGATACTTATTCATTTGGTATCAAGAGATGCAAGGTCTAACATGTGGTATCTTATTCCTTGGATGGTTTTCAAGTGGTGTCATTCCAACTCAAAATGGTGGTGTCCATCAAATGTGCAAGAATCTACCCTCAACATCCCTACCACACACCTTTGTCACAATAGAGCATTGACTTTTATGGAAATTGATGACAAAGGGGGAGAGATTTGGACAAAGATATGAAATTGTGTGATAAGAAAGAGATATTGGATTACATGATCATGGGGGAGAGATAATCAAGATGGATGGAAGTACGCAATGAACCATCATGGAGGCCGATGATGGGAGAGCAATAGGCCAACAAGAAGGATGATCCACAAGATTAAAGATTATAAGGGGATCAAAATTCTTGGACAAGAGAAGCACACAAGTAGGGGGAGCAAGCTCATGGACATGGTTGATTGCATTTTAAATGTGCATATTCATATGCTTGCTTGCATCTGCACTTAGTTTTCTACACATGGTATGTTACTTGTGTGGTGTATGCTAGTATAGGTTTGAATGATGATTTAAATAACTAGCATGCATAGGTTGTTAGCTAGACTTGTGTTTATCAAGTATTTACTAGAACCTTGCCCTTTAATGTTGATCTCATGGGGTATCTAGTATTCTTGCTTGTCTAGCTAATCTTGATGCTAAGGATGGACTTAATGGTGCAACTTCAATTGGCTTCAAGTAATTGGTATCGAGCAATTGGTATCACGCTACAAAGGTTTATTCTATGCACCTTAGCATCACTTAGTAGTGTTGGCACTCCCAAAAGTTTCATATTTATGCATGTGTGAAAATTTGAAACCAAACCATTTGAGCACACATGTAGGGGGAGTTAACACTACCAAGTCGGGTTTTATGGAGCTTATCCAAGTCTAAAGATTTGAGCTTAAAGATAGATAAGTAACATTAAATCCAACCCAAGTTAGTAATTTACACTTGTGTGAAGAGCTAACTTGGTTAATGCGCTTAATTTCCATATCTTTGTAGAGTTGTCATCAATTACCAAAAAGGGGGAGATTGAAAGGTCCTTGTTTGGTTTTGGTAATTGAGTGACAACTTAAGTGGACTAATATGTGTTCAAGTGTTGATTACACAGGTGATTAGTCCACAGGTACATGTGTGTGAGCAACTATGCCATGGAGGTGGATATGGCGTGTTGAGTGTTGCTTAGCTCACACATATGGAGATGAAGGAGCTAAACGCATGAGACATGACATGGAGTCATGTGGCTAGGTGGAGAAGATCAAGACGAGGCTTCGCGTCGATGGACCGGTTGCAAGTGTGAAGGGCAAGTCGGGTGATGGCTTGGCGCCGATGGACCAACGCAACGGTGAAGAGCAAGCAAGTCAAGGATCGATGAACCAAAAGCCACGTGATGATATGAAGTGGATCATATCATTCATGAGGTGTTAGTGCATGTGTTGCATTGGCATCGATGGTGTCGGAGACGGTGATGAAGACGGTGATCGAAATGGAAAGCGCAAGGCAAAGGTATAACCTAGGGCATTTCCATTTCACCGGTCTAAGGTTGAGTAGAGAAGTGTTTGACCGGATTTAGGATAGATGGCCGTACTATCAAGAGGGGCAAACTTGTTTGCATATCGGTCATCTAGTGCCACTTGAATGATTTAACTTGCATACGTTGCTAGGATCGAGTGGCGAGGTGAAAAGAGAGAAAATCCTTTGTGAAAATGTTTGTGAAAAGCTAACACACTTGCACTTAAGGTTGAACACTTGTGGTGTTAGCACTTTTGCAAAGGTGAAAGGTGGTTTAGATCTCTCTTTCTCCTGCCGAGCTTGCGAGGCAGGATTTAGAGGTTTTTGGCAAAGTAAAAGGAGCGTCGGACTGTGTGGAGGGATAGCGTCGGACCATTGAGTAGAGTCCGACGCCTAACCCTAGTTCTGGCCAATAGCGAGCGTCGGACGCTCGGTTAACGAGCGTCGGACCATTGCCCGCTTCGGTCCAACGGTGGCGAGCGGTGTCGGCGTGACGCGTGGCGTTCGGAAAAGCGTCGGACGCTAGAGTTTAGTCCGACGGTGAGCGTCGGACTGGAGTCCGACGGTTTTGAGCGCTCGGGGAGCTCTCTGGAAGCGTCGGACCGTGGTGATCATTGGTCCGACGGCTAACCGCGCGAGAGTCCGATGGTGGCCGAGCTGTGGCCCGTCTGTGAGAGTCGGACGGTCCGACGCCTGGAGCTGTGTGCGCGTCGGACCATCGGCTTGAGCGTCCGACGGTTGGAAAAACGGCGCGAGAAATAGCCGTTGTGATCCAACGTTCGACTTCAAACGGCTAGTGACACGTGGCGGCCATCAAGAGCGTCGGACCGTGGGCTTTGGTCCGACGGTGGCGCGCTGGTTCGGTCCGACGGTCGGTCCGACGGCTGTTTTCAGTTGGCAACGGCTCTTTTGAGCTGAGGGCTATAAATAGAGGGTTGTGGCCGGCTGTTGGAGTGGTCTTGCACCTTGGGAATGTGTCTCCCTTGTTTGTGCATGGCTTAGTGCTCTCCAACTCACTTGTGCTTATAGAATTCACATTCGAGGAGTGAGTGATCGATCGATAGTGCGTTGCATAGAGAGATTGCATCGTGTGGCACTAGGTGATCGTGTTGCAAGCCGGTGGTGCTTGTTACTCTTGGAGGTTGCCACCTCCTAGACGGCTTGGTGGCTTGTGGCTCCGTGAAGCAAGCAAGAAGATTGTGCTTAGCTCCGGAGAAGCTTTGTGAGGGGTTGGAGCTCACCCCGCGGGAGATCGCAAAGAGCATCGCTAGTAGAGCGAGACGTGAAGAGCGACAAGTGGTCCGGCCGAGTCAAGTGCTAGAGCTTGTGGTAAGCACTCCACGTGGGAGAGTGTGACTTGCGGGTCACCACTAGCAAGAGGACCGGCGGCAACCTTGGAGCTTGTCTCAACGGAGGACGTAGCTTGTGGCGACAAGTGAACCTCCGGGAAATAAATCACCGCGTCAACATCTTCCCATCCTTCGCGGTGGTTTGCTCCCTTCTACACAAGTTATTTATATTGTGCATTACTTTATTTGTGTAGTTGTAGTTGCTCTTGTGAGACCGGTTAGCTTGTGTAGCTTGCCACTCACCTTCTTAGCTTGTGTAGCTTAGAAGTAGTTCTCACTTAGTTTGTGTAGCTAAAGTGAGTTGCGCTCTTTGATTTGGATTGTGTATCCTTGTCATTGAGCAAGTAGTGAGCTTATGTGCTTAGTGCGTTTTTGCTTGCTAGTTAATAGGAGTTTCCCCGGTGCTTAAGGTACTAGCGCTTAGGTTTGTGTGATCTTGCGCTAGAACGGTTTAGGGAAGCTCAAGCTAGACTTGCACCTTTGCCTCTCGCTAGGATCTTTGGCAAGGTGTTTAGAGTCTTAGTTAGAGGGGTGAATTGTCGCTAGAACCGATTAGGTTTTATTCCGCTGCGATTAGTTGTTATAAAGGACTATTCACCCCCCCTCTAGTCCGCCATCTCGACCCTACAACGACTTGCCCCACGGGCTTGTCTCACATCCCACTTGGTCGACATCAACCCTTACCACGCACCCAAGACGCACGCAGCACTCTCTCCCAGTGGTTATAATCAGTTATGCACCGTCCCAATTCCACCACATAGCATATAGCATGTAGTAAGTAGTGGAAGAGTAACAGTAAATTAAGCAGCAGCTAACCTAACAGCGGATAGCAGGGTAAAGTCTTATCAAGGCAGGGAATTCAAATATACTACCATGCAACCAATCCATACATAATCATAAAGCAATAGCAACAATGTCATTTGCAATGCGTAAATAGGATCTAAGGATTTGGTGGGACGTGGCACCTTTGTAGTCGTCTCCTAGCTCCTGAAAGTACTCGTGGTGTCTTCCTTAGTCAGATCCTCCTCCGGCTCTGAAATCGAACACGAAACAGTCGCGTCAGCGACTCCTATAGAGTATTTCAGAAAAATCCAATAAAATAAAGAGCCAAATGCACACAAACATAGTCTTAGATTGTAGATCTCATTTTTCTGAGAATTTTGATATATGGTGCGCAATTTTTGGACATCGAATGAATAAGTTATGAATTTCCGAAGATTATCCTACTTTCTGAAAATGGGAAAATTGGTCGGTTAATCAGGGGCAGCTCAGGATTGGTCCACGTGGCGCGCGGGTCCAGTAGTGCGGCATATGGCGCCTCATCAGAACACAGACCCGATGGTCGCCCACCAGGTGTTCGATGCTGGTTCCCAGAGAGTCGCCGGCGTCGGCGTAGCTCGGCGTAGCTCGGCGGTGGTCGGTGGTAGCTCGGCTGTGGTCGGGGGTAGCTCGGCGGAGCTCGGCGGTGGTCGGGGGTAGCTCGGCGGAGCTCGGCGTAGTTCGGCGGTGGTCGGGGGTAGCTCGGCGGAGCTCGGCGTAGCTCGGCGGGGCTCGGCGTAGCTCGGCGGGGCTTGGCGGGGCTCGGCGAAGCTCGGGCGAATCGGAGATTCGGGGCGCCGAGGGTGCCGCTCTCCCGAGCTCTCCCGGGGAGGCTCGGGCGAATCGGAGATTCGGTGCGCCGAGAGTGCCGCTCTCCCGAGCTCTCCTGGGGAGGCTCGGGCGAATCGGAGATTTGGTGCGCCGAGAGTGCCGCTCTCCCGAGGTCTCCCGCGGAGGCTCGGCGAATCGGACATTTGGGCTAGCAGGGTTCCAGGGCGTCTGTTCAAGGCGGCGGTGTCTCTCCGGTGCGGCGGACGATGACAGGGCGGCGATGACCATATTTCGGCAAGACAGGGCTCGGCTTTCCCCAATTGGCGTGCTCAGGCAGTCGTCCGACCAGATGGTGGCGGGTTAGAGTCGTGGTATGGCCTCCTTCTCTCCCTCGGCATACGGCGGTTCTCCGACGAGGTGGAGGTGCACGTAGCCAAGGCGACAGTCGTGATTCGGGGCTCGGCTATCTAGCGGCGGTGCCAAGGCAGACTTCTAGAAGATGTATACGCGTCCAGGGTCTATGGCGATGGTATACCAACTACCAATTTTGGCTACCGAGATTCCCAAGGTGCTCGGTTGTGGCGGCGGCGTGTCGCCGACGGCGGCTGACGACGGCAAGGTGATTACGGTCTCGTTTTGGCATAACCGGACGTGGTTCAGTCAAATTGGCGTGACTAAACGGGCATACGTCCGCTTAGTGGTGAACTAGTGACAGGGCAGGGCCTCCTTTTGGCTCCGGTTCGCGGCGGCGCTCCAGCGAGGTCGCGGCGCACTGCGGACGAGGCTTCCTCTAGCGCTTAGATCCGCGTAGCTAGCTCAAGGGGTCGTGGCGGTGCTCCACGACGCTCTAACCTATACGGGTGCTAGTCGGATTGCTCGGAACGGGTGATTCGGCGTCGGAACGCGTCGGTGGTGAGCGCGCTCCGCCGAGAACGCGTCGTGCTGCGTTCTCGGTCTAGCAAGCTTGTAGTCCGGGGGTTTCGGCCGGTCGCATGAGTGCATGGTGCAGGTGATCTTCCTGAGCCGGTAAAGGCTCGTGCCTGCGCGTCCCGTGGGCGGAACGCCATGGCAAAAGCAGGGCGAGGTTCGGACATGGCGTGCGGTGGCTCACCGTGGTGTCGGTGAAGCTAGGATGGCGGTGCAGTGGTGAGTCGAAGCCGTGCAGAGCGTACGCAGTGCCGTGCCGAACCGCGACGGGGCTCCAGCTTCTCCTCCGTGTCCGGCTCGGCGTGCTCCGTGGCGGCGGCGCTCCGGCAGCTCCTCCTCCTCTGCTCCGCCCTTCTCCCTCTCTCTCGGCTATGCGGTGGGGTGCGGTGGCTTGTGGAGCCGCAGCGTGGCGGCTGCGAGTGGGAATGGGCTAGGGCTCCTGGGGTGCTCCAATTTATAGGCGGCCAGTTCTCAGAACAGCGGCGGACGGTGATGGGTATCGGTGGGTGTACGTGGAGCTCATCCGTGCGCTTGGGCTAGGGTTTCAGGGTGCACGCGGGCTCGCTTGGCGGCCAAGAAAGGAGGGGACAGGAGGGGGACAGCTCTGCGGGACGTGGTGCTGTCGGCTGTGGGTCCGGGGTCACGCCATTCGCGTGACACCCCCGGCAGGCGCGTCGCCTTCGTGAGGAAGAGAAACAGTGGAAGGGGAAGGCGGCTGACATGCGGGCCCGGGTTGGCAGCGAGCGCGAGCGCGAGCGCGTGTGTGCCGGTCGCGCGCGCGCATTGCCGGGCCGCAACGTGGGCCGCGCGCGGGTGAGGTGAGGAGAAGAAGGCCGGGCTGGCTTGGGCTGGCTTAGCAGACCGGCTGGCCGAGTGGCTGGCCTAACTCTCTCTCCCTTTTCTATTTTCATTTTAGTGTATATATACATATATTGCCCATTTTAAATATTGAGTAAATACAAACATAAATTGCAATAAATCCCGAATGTGATGCATAAGTTATTATTCTATGTGAATGGGATTAAAATGCAAACTATACTCCTTTATTTACCAAATTCATAATGAAACCTATATGCTTGCACAAGAAAAATGGGTTTTCACAATAAATAAATGAAAAATTTTAATTGGTTGGGATTTTAAGGTTGTGTGGATTTTTAGGGTTGTTACAGTCCTCCCCCCTCATTAGGATCTCGACCTCGAGATTCAGAGATAACGTACCCATCGAAGAGGTAAGGAAACATAATCCGTAAGTCCGATTCTTTCTCCCACGTAGCTTCCCTTTCAGTGTGATTGCTCCATTGTACCTTGCACATCGGAATGGTTTTGTTCCGCGTCTCCTTGGTATCCCGTGCCAAGATCTTGATCGGATGTTCCCTGTATTCAAGTGTGTCTTGCAGGTCTAATGCATCCGTAGGAACTTGCTCCTTGGGAAGCTTCAAACACTTCCTTAATTGCGAGACATGGAACACGGGGTGTACTCCAGATAATTCCTCCGGTAGTTCCAGCTTGTAAGGAAGCTTTCCAACCCTTTTACAGATCTTGTATGGCCCAACATATCTTGGTGCCAATTTCCCTTTTACGTGGAATCTGACGGTGCCACGAAGTGGAGATACCTTGATGTAGACATAATCCCCAACCTTGAACTCAAGCTCTCTACGTCTTCTATCTGCATAGCTCTTTTGCCTACTCTGTGCAATTCTCAAATTTTCTCTGACCTGTGCTACGCCTTCCTCTGCTTCTACAATCTTAGCAGGGCCAAAGAAGGCCCTCTCTCCGGGTTCTGACCACATTAGCGGGGTCCTGCAGGGTCTCCCATACAATGCCTCAAACGGTGACATCTTGAGGCTTGTTTGATAGCTGTTGTTGTACGAGAATTCAGCGTGGGGTAAGCAGCTTTCCCAACTGGTCTTGTATTTTATCACACAAGCTCGGAGCATATCTTCGAGAATTTGGTTCACTTTTTCTGTTTGACCGTCAGTTTGTGGGTGATAAGCCGTGCTATAGTCCAGCTTGGTTCCGATGGATTTGTGCAAGGCCTGCCAGAATCGAGACGTGAATTGTGAGCCTCGATCAGATATTATGCTTGTGGGTGCCCCGTGTAGTCTCAGAATGTGGGTTATGTATAAATCCGCCAGCCGTTCGGCCTCGTAGCCAATGCTGATGGGAATGAAGTGAGCGACTTTGGTCAAACGGTCGACTATCACCCAAATCGAATCGTGTTTCTTCTCGGTGCGGGGTAACCCAACGATAAAATCCATCGAAATGCATTCCCATTTCCATTCTGGAATTACGAGGGGTTGTAGTAGGCCGGCTAGTCGTTGATGTTCGGCCTTGATTCTGCTGCAAGTGTCACATCGGGCTACATGCCCTGCAATGTCTGCCTTCATATTCTCCCACCAGAAGTGCTTCCTTAGATCATGGTACATCTTGGCTGACCCTGGGTGAATGCAATATTTGGAGTCATGCCCTTCTGACAGAATCTCTTCTCGTATCGCTGAATCCGTCGGTACGCAGATTCTATCTTTGTACCATACAGTTCCCTGCTCATCTTCTCGGTATTCGGGGCCTCTTCCCAGCTTCATCAAACCACGGATATAGTCTATCTCAGGACAGTTCTTTTGCGCTTCACGGATCCGTGAGGTGAGATTGTACTCGACGCGAAGCTCATTTAGCATGCCATAGGAGATTACCTCGAGCTGGAACGCGTCAAACTCTCTCCTGAGCTCAGACGGCATAGACTTGGTGATGAGGGTATGGCAGTAGCTTTTGCGGCTAAGTGCATCAGCGACTACGTTAGCCTTTCCTGGGTGGTAATGGATCTCAAGATTATAGTCCTTGATGAGTTCTAGCCATCTGCGCTGCCTCATATTCAGATCTTCCTGTGTGAAGAAGTACTTCAGGCTCTTATGGTCGGTGTATATGTCACACTTGTTGCTCATCAGATAGTGTCTCCAAATCTTGAGTGCATGTACCACGGCTGCAAGTTCTAGGTCATGAGTCGGGTATCGCTGCTCATGTTCCTTCAACTGTCTTGAGGCATAAGCTATCACTCTTCCTTCTTGCATTAGTACACAGCCCAAACCTTGCCGAGAGGCGTCACAATATACAACAAAATCTTTGTGAATATCGGGTAGAGCTAGTACAGGTGTAGTAGTGAGCTTCTCCTTCAAGGTCTGAAAACTCTTCTCACATTCAGGAGTCCATATAAACTTGTTCTCTTTCTTCAGCAAGTTAGTCATGGGTCTTGCAATCTTGGAGAAGTTCTCAATAAATCTGCGATAGTATCCTGCAAGTCCCAAAAAGCTTCTGATTTCTGACACATTACAGGGTTGTTCCCACTCTTTCACAGCTTCAATCTTGGCTGGGTCTACCGCGACTCCTTCTCCTGACAGTACGTGTCCAAGGAAAGCAACTTCCTCAAGCCAGAATTCACACTTGGAGAATTTGGCGTATAGCTGGTTGCAAGACAACCTCTCCAATACGGTCCTCAGATGATGTTCATGTTCCTCTTTTGTGGCTGAATAAACCAATATATCATCAATGAATACCACCACAAACTTGTCTAGCTCATTCATGAAGATCTTGTTCATCATGTTCATGAAGTATGCTGGAGCATTAGTGAGTCCAAATGAGACTACTGTGCACTCATACTGTCCATATCTAGTGACAAATGTAGTCTTCGGGATATCCTCTTCCCTGATCTTCATCTGATGGTACCCTGATCGGAGATCGATCTTCGAGAAGTACTTGGCCTTACTCAGTTGATCTAACAGATCATCGATGCGGGGCAGTGGGTACTTATTCTTGACTGTGACCGCATTCAGATTCCGGTAGTCAATGCACATCCTCATCGTGCCATCCTTCTTCTTGACAAACAAAACGGGAGATCCCCAGGGCGAAGCACTAGGCCTAATGAAGCCCTTCTCCAGTAATTCTCCCAGATGCTTCTTGAGTTCCTTCAACTCATCAGCCGACATTCTATAGGGTCTTTTGGCAATCAGTGCAGTCCCTGGCATCAGCTCTATAACAAACTCCACATCTCTATCTGGTGGCATTCCTGGCAACTCCTCTGGAAATACGTCATTGAATTCACAAACCACTGGCACATCTCTGAATGTCAGCTCTGTCTTATCTGCTTTAGTCTCCAGGGCACATAGGAGGGCTTGGACTCTCTCGGTTTGGGATACACATCGGACAGCTGTTCCCCAAGGGTGGGTTACCTGAACATATCTAGGTGAACAAGATATCACTCCCCGGTGTTTGGTTAGGCAGTCCATGCCTAAGATGACATCTAAGCTATTGGAGGGTAGTAGGGTTAGGTCAGCTCGGAAGTCAAGTCCCTCGATTGTGATTATCACTCCCCTACATATGTGAACGCTTCTGAAGGTTCCTAAGGGCGAGCTAGTTAGGATGGGGTTTGCTCTCGGGGTTACAGGTATGTTATGCTTTCGTGCATATGCAGATGAAATGTATGAACATGTAGCTCCCGAATCGAACAGAACTGTAGCCATGTTACCCTGAACTAGGAACGTACCGTACACCGCGTCAGGTGCAGCTTCAGCTTCCTCAGCAGTCATGTGGTTCGGTCTTCCTCGGGTAGCAGATCCCCGGTTCGGTGTGCCCTGTGCAGCTGCTGGTGCACGGTTGAGGTCGGGGCACATAGCCACACGGTGTCCAGGCTTTCCGCACCCGAAGCAAGTGAAGGGCGCACTGCCTGCAGTGGCTGTCGCAGGAGCCTTCCAATTGCTTGTCCTTGGCGTGTTGGTAGCGGGGGCGGGTGTGTTCTGCACAGCTCGAGTCGGCGCAGGGTAGGTCTGAGCGGGGCGGTGATAGTTGCTGCTGTTGGTACCACCACGGCTCGTTCCCGAAGAAGGTCTCTGGCGAGTTCGGAAAGGCGGGGGTGCACCCGTTCGCTGTCTCTGGGGTGGAGCAGTGCGAGCGGGTCCCTCAGAGCGGCGCTTCTTTCCCTTGTTCTGGGCCTCGAACTCCAGACGTGCTTCTATGCGATCCTTCTCGATCTCAATACAGCGGTCAATCAGTTCACGCAGAGTGTAGCTCTTGTTCCCTGACAGAGCCAACCTGATCTTGGTCTGAAGTCCCTTCCTGTAGTAGTACATCTTTTCCTTCTCGGAACTCACGCAAGACGCAGATGCGTAGCGGAGCAAGCAGTTGAAGCGGGTGGTGTACTCGTGGATCCGGTCAGCTCCCTGGGAGATGTTGCGAAACTCGTTTTCCTTGGCCTCCATGACTCCTCAGGAATGTGGTGGTCACGGAAAGCCTCGGTGAACTCATCCCAATCAATGCGGGCTGGGTCCTCGTGAGCGCTGGTGTAGTTGTCCCACCATGCTGGCTAGCAATCCCAACACACTCCTCGTCGGAGCAAGTGGTCAGGTCCAGCTTCTTCTCCATCTCTTTAAGCCAATCGTCGGCAGCGAGGGGATCGCTGTCGGTCCCGTCGAAGGTGGGTGGCCTCAGCTTCAGGAAACCCTCCAGTTTCCTTTGGAAGTCATTCTGGGGTGGCCCATGGTGCCTGTTCATCCCAGTAGCAATGGCATTCAGCAGCTGGGTCTGCTGTGCCATCACTTCCGCCAACGTCGGTGGCGGCGGCGGTGGCGGAGGCACGTTCTCGTCTTGTGGTGGCGGATCGTTCACCGGCGGTGCATTCTCTGCCCAGCGCAGCTCTTCTTCCAAGTTAACTCCAGCTCGCCTGCCAGCTGGGTGTCCACGGTTGCGACCACGCCCGCGTCCTGGCGCAGGTGCGGGGGAGGGCTGGCGGTTCTCCAGGCGCGCGGAACGTCTCATTGACATCTGAAGTTATTAGGTACGTGCTCAGTGCAGTAATAATCTTGTAGTGGTTTAAGTAGGAGTTAGATGTTTTCAACGATTTAAATGAATTAAAACATTTTTCATGCTATCCTACACTCAACCAAAGAAGCATAGAGAACCATAAGAAGCATAAGATCCAAATGTCACTCATCACATGGTTATTATTACATAAAGGATGTTCCTAGCTGCTGAGAAGATCGTGCTATGCGCAGGTAGCCAATGACAGGGTAACTCATGGTATCACTAGTCTAAGGGCTACGCAGGGTCCCATAAGCTACTGGTGCATAAGGTCAATAGCCATTTGATCGGGATCTCAATAGTGCCATCGCGCAGTGGACGAAGTGGTGGTCCAAGGCTGGTCATCTGCGAATTTTTCAAGAAACGGATTAGCAGGTCCTTGTATTAGATAAGCCATTGCATAAAAAGTGAATGCAAGGTCGGTAATATAACCGAAAGAGAGTCTGGCTTCCTATTCTAACGTCCATTTTCTATGGGTCTCGTCCTACAGTCAAGTATGGCTCCGATACCAACTGAAACGACCTCGATTTCCACGAAGGGAAATCCACAGGCTCGAATTGTAATTCAACAGATTGCTTGGGACAATCCATGAAATTACCCATATCTCAGTTGACACCAGGATCCATACAACGGTAATTAAGTCTTACATAAACATTTATTACATCGCCACATTGGCGGAATCAACATTCAGAGAAGCTTTAGAAGATGCGGAAGCGATTCATCCTTCACGGCCAACTTGAGTGTAGCACGTGACCCTATTCCTCGTCATCATCTCCCTCGAAGTCGTACTCATTCTCGTCACCTGACAGCAAATTTATCAGTACGATTTGTACTGGCCACGGAGCCCACCTATGCAGCATTTGCTTTGTGGAAAGTGGATGCAAGGCTATACAAGCAGACCTATAGGCTGAGGTTTTCCTATGCAGCTGTAATCAATGTTTAATTAGTCAAGTTTTATCACCGGTTAACACCATCATCCCTTTTCCCATCACCACACCTCACATACCCACACCTCACTCTCATTCGACAGGCCCAACTCCCTCTCGGGCCGATCTCAGCGGCACATTGCCACAAAGGGCATACTGCCGGAAAACATCATCCAGGGGGGAGAAAAGAATATGCTCTCATCTAATAGTGGTTGCAGAAACATTAGGAAAGGTCCATAGCCAACGAGTTGGCTTATGTATCGATCGATCAACCATACTGTAACACCTAAAATTTTGCAACATTTCAAAAGGGGGAATTTATTTAATTGTGCAATTTATTGTTCTTGCAAATATAGTGGGAATAGAATTTGTGGGGTAATTTAAAATAAAAACCTAGTCAAAACATGGTTGTTGCACTCATGCTGCTGCATATTTATTTTGTGATGCTTGAATTATTATTTGGTCTCTCAAATATTTGAAAATTTCTTTTGAAAACTTGTTGGAAAAATAGAAATAGAAAAGAAAAAAAAAAGAGGAAGAAGAGAGAGTAGCAGCAGCAGCCCAGCCTTTCCTCCCTGGCCCGGCCTGGCCGAGAGGCCCACCTCCCCAGCTCGGCCTTCCTTCCTCTCCTCCCTATTGGGCCGCACCAAGGCCAACTCGGCCCGGCAGCCGCGCGCGCACCCGCTCCCTCCCTGTCTCACAGACCGCGCGGCCCGGTTTCCTTTCTGTCACCGACAAGTGGGCCCCACAGGTCAGTCTCTTCCCCCACCTTTCCTTTCTTCCTCCCCTGCCTTCCTTACCGGCGAGCCCGACGATGGCGCCACCGCGGAATCCGGCCAGGATTGGCACCCTTTCCAAATTGAAGCCGCGCTGTGGCTATATGAGCCGCCCCGCACCCCTCCGCCCCGTTTTCCCGAACCCTAGCTCGCTCTCGCCTTTCGCAGCAAGCTCGCCGCACGCCGCCGTCGAGTTTGTCTGCCGCCGAGGTCGATTCGGTGAGTCCGTCGCTCGTCTCTCCTGCCGTAAGCCTCTCGGAGCTTCGTATGATTCCTACGAATGCACCGAGCCCCTCATAGTCTTGAATCGAGCACTGACCGACGTTGCCACCATGAACAGGAGTTTCCGACCCGCCGTTGCCCGCCGCCGATCGTCGCCGACTATCTCTGTGGCTCTTTCCGCCGTTTCCGACTGCCTCGAAGCTTCGCCGCACCGTAAGGGGCCTCCCCGTGCCTTTTCCCTCTCTTTTTGCTCTGTCTGTGCGCATCCGCGAGCTCGTCGGAGCTTCCCGACCGCCCTCTCGCGCGCCGCCGCATGCACGGTCCTCGGCGAGCTTCCCCTTGGCCAAAATCGTCTTCCCCGCTGAGCTCTCTCTCTCCCGAGCCGTTCCTCGTGCAGAACCACGCACCCCGGCGCTGGATCGGCTTACGCCGGCGAGCCCCGGCAATGGCGCCGCCGCACCGGCCCTGTCTCCGGCCAGAGCGCCACCCCCCTCTCTGTCTTCTAATCTGTGCCATCCGTGCCCCATCGGACGGCCACCATCGCTGCGTACCGTTTCGGTGCACCGCTGCAGTGTGGACTCGGTCCACCGCGTCGCTCCCCCGCGCCGCGCACCTGGTCCATGGACCGAACCAATGCGAAGCCGCCACGTGGCAGTCAATCGGTCAACAGCCGACGGCCCCGCGCATTCTGTAGTTTGCGCTTTCCAACAGAGAAGACGTATTTTCCTTTCGGTTTAATAAAAATCAGATATTTATATTTACAGTTTTGCCACTATCTTTAATCGCTTATAAAATGCGCGTTTTAACTCCGATTGAGGTGATTCCAATTGCATTGGATTCATAATTTTATCCTCTTTCCAGTGATATAATTTTTATCTATGTTAACAGTAATTTATTTTTCAGTATTATTTTAATCCCTTAAAAATGCATAAAAACTTCAGAAAATCATATCTTTCGCGTTTTAAATCCGTTTTCGGTGATCTTTATATTGATGTGATCGTATCAGCGAGTAGAATAGTTTTATAAATCTTTTATTTGGTTTTCTCACTGTTGGTGTACTGTTCTAATTTATGTCCTTGTTTGCTATGCATGAATGCTCCTGTATGCATGTGTGTTGGTGATTAATCGAGTCAAGACGGTGAGCAATTCGACGGTGCTTACGACCCGCTTTTCGAGGACCAGCAAGACCAGCAAGACTTTCCTGAGCAAGGCAAGTAATTCATAGGATTATCCTTGTTACCTATTTATGAAAGTTTTACTAAATATCATATGCATGCAATCCCTTGATAAACATAGATGATTTCCCTAGAATTGTCCCTGTACCTTGATACCTACGATTTATGCACATAAATGATTTGGCAATGCTATTATTATCATGATCATGTGTTGATTAATGGGAAGTAATGAACTTTAATAGATGACATTATCCGTAAGTGACCCTCCGGGAAAACCGCGCAACTATGAGTGCTAATGGGCTCTGGTTTTAGTTCAGTAAATTGCTCTTGTCTAGCTTGTTAGTGGTTACCGAAAGGCGCAAGTGGGGTGGGATAAAGCCGGGATGGCTTATAGTTTGGCCCCTGTCTGCAATGATGTGTATAGGCTGCGGTTATGTGCCATCAGGCAGAGGACTTATTATAAGAACAGGCACAGAATCCATAGCGGCCCTAACTTGTTAGACATGACTTTTGAAAGACTTCATAGTGATACCCTGCTCACTCACCTTGGTAGTGTTTTTGGGAGTAATTAACCCGAGCAAATGGGAATCACGGCTCATAGTGAAAGTGTGCAACCTCTGCAGAGTGTAAAACTGGTATACTAGCCGTACCCGCGGTTATGGGTGGTCTGGAATCCTCATGGACAGAAAATAGTGTCATTATTTACTTGTTTATGCTTACTGTTCATCTTACATTGATCATGCACCTTGGAATTTATGCAACCCCATTGATGCTATTTATTGTATTACTATTACTTTGATTTAAAAAGCTATCGCAACATAACCACATAAAGCTATTTGAGCCTCATGAACCCTGTGTATTACTTGCTGAGTACGATATGTGCTCACTCTTGCTATTACCACCACCACAGATGAAGATTGGAGTTATGACTACCGCAACGAGTTCTAGACTTGTTGTCAACCAGTCAACGTCCCTGCGTTGGAGCTACCACGAGAGATTTTAATTTCCGCTGAGATGTTGTAATAAAGTACTATGTTTAAATATTGTTCGTTATGTATTAAACTCTGCAATGGTACTTAATGAATTTGTCTAGCATGTGTGGACTTGATCCTTGGCACACATGTGAGCTTTTATACATCCTGGTGTTGTTTTTAATATCGGGGTGTGACAAATTGGTATCAAAGCTTTGTTGACTGTAGGACGCAAGCCTAGATAGTAAAAATCACATAGGTTTATTTTTGCACTTAAATTTCAGCCTTGACTATTTTATTACAATTTTGTTTTATGCTATACTTCCTTATTCTATTGCAAAAAGTTTGACTCTAGCTTCTCTTTTCTGATTTTGTAGATGGTTCTCACTCGTTCCGCCGTTCGCCGCTCTGCTGCTGAGGCTGTTTCTTCTCGTGGCGTCGCCTCCTACGTCGCCCAGTTCTCTCCCAGCGCACCGCCGGTGAAGCCCGAGGTCGTGGTCCTCTCCGACGATGAGGAGGACCCCACTGAGGTCCTCATGTTCGATGACGACGTGGAGGAGGAGATCGTGCCAGTCACTCCGACGACGCCAGCTCCTACACCTACGCCTGCACCTGCACCGACTCCCCCTGCACCTGAGCCAGTGATGGAGTGGTTCCGTGTTACCACCATCAAGGACCCGGCGCCGAACGCGTATCAACACTCCCTGCTGCAAGAAGTGTTGACTACGTACTACAGTGACAAGCACCCGGTCATCGAGTACCTCTGCTCGAGGTACACCCACCCTGAGGAGGCGACCTACTACAAGACCCTGTTGGCAGTCATCTACTGGGAGCCTGGACAGCCGAAGCCGGCTCCTCATCAGGTCTTCTTTTCGCCTGCTAGGAGGACTTCAGCTCACGCCAGCATGGAGGATGCTGCGCAAGTGGCGTACGCATTCTACCATGGTCTTCGCTATGAGCTCATGGAGGAGGATCGCTTTCGCCACCTGCCCCGCTTTGAGCCCTGGGCTGGACGAGCTGTGGTGACCCAGGCTGATCCCCTGCATCCGACGTTGAACACCACCGCTCTGCACGTCAATGCCTTGACGGAGCAAGTGGTGGGGCTCCAGGGAGAGCTGAAGGGAGCACACTCAGCGTCACGGCGTCTCCAGAAAGAGAATGATTGTCTGCGGGCTATGCTCAAGAAGTCCCCCCGCTACACGAAGAAAGAAGACTTCACGCTTCACGTTAATAAGTTCTAGGTTACCCTTGGGATTCATGTAATAAATCGTTAGCTGCGTCTAGTGAGTCTTGGTGTGCTTGTAAGATTGGTGTGAGAACATGATTTATTATTATGCACTTGTGTGATTTGGATCTTTGTTATGAGTGTTGGAGTGCTGTAGACTTGTCTACGGTACTTCTTGAACAAGTAAAAATTAAGTTGAGGTCTTTTTATATATTGTTGGGTTGGTTTATATTCTCGTTACCCTTGCTGTTTTCTGGAGTTACCTGAGGTATTTTGGTTATAACTGGAGATCTGATAATGCAAGTGTCATGAAATTTTTATGAGATAAACCAGACTTCAGTGCCTTTCCAGCGCCGTATCAATCACCTTCATATCTATTATGGACTAAGAGTTATGACTGTTGCAATCTGGTATAACTGTGCTGTCTGGAAGTGCTGAACAGCTTCTGTAAATTGTGAAATTGGACCTGGTAACTGTCAGAATCTGGTAAAGTGGTCTAAATGAAAGTTGTAGAAAATTTTATAAGTTTTCCAGCAATGTATAGAACGTCTCATTTTGAGTTCTGTAGCTCCCTGTACGATCGATTTACTGCACTTCTTTTTCTGAGAACTCGTCCTGAAATTTCAGTTTCTCTATTCATGTTGGTTATTTGGGTATTGTCTGAGAATCGTTACGTGTGTTGGGTTGACAGATGGCCGGAAGGAGGAACCCCAGAGGCAACCCACCACCTCCACCACCCCCCATGATCAGCCCTGAACAATTCATGCAGATGCAAGGGCAGTTCATGGAAGCAATGACTCGCTTCATGCAGAATGTTCAGCAGGGTGGAGCACCACCACCACCGCCACCCAGGGACAGGCGCAAGGACTTCCTTCAGGGACGTCCTCCGGTGTTCACACATGCCACAGACCCCCTAGAGGCCGATGATTGGGTCCGTGCTGTGGAAAAGCAGCTTAACATTGCGCAGTGCAGTGACAAGGAGAAGGTCCTGTATGCTTCAGGTCAGTTGCAGGGTGCAGCCCAAACCTGGTGGGAGTCTTACCAGGATGCATGGCCTGCGAATGCTCCTGATGTTACTTGGGATGAGTTCACCAGAGAGTTTAGAGCTCATCACATTCCTCAAGGTTTGATGGATCAGAAGGCTGAAGAGTTCCGGTCTCTCCGGATGGTGTCCATGTCTGTCAGCGAATATCATAACAAGTTCGCTGAGCTGGCACGCTATGCACCCAGGGAAGTTGCTGACGATGCTGACAAGCAGCGGTTATTTCTCAAGGGCTTATATTATGAACTCAGGCTGCAGTTGGCTGGTAACACCTACCCCAACTTTCAAGCTCTCGTCAACCGTGCTATTGTGTTGGACAACATGCGCCAGGATCAGGACAAGAAGAGGAAGTTCTCTGGTCAGTCTTCTGGGAGCAACAACCGTCCACGCTATGGTCACCAGCAGAATTCCCAGCAAAGGTACCATGGTGGTAACAACCAGCGCTTGCCTTTCCAACAGCGCCAGCCGTTCCGTCAGTCGGGAGGGACACAAAACTCCCAGAATGGAAAAGCTAATGGTCCCCCTGCCAAGAATGGAGCCCCTAGAGCCCCCACCGTCTGTTACAGCTGTGGCAAGGAAGGCCACATGTCCTTCCACTGCCCCAACAAGAAGCCACTCTATGGGAAGGTGAATCATGTGACCACCGACACTGCTCAGGATGGGCCGAACATCATGCTGGGTACGTTCGACCTCAACTCCACTCCTGCGACTGTATTATTTGATTCTGGAGCATCGCATACATTTATCTCCCATATATTTGTTAGAAAACATAGTATACCCCTGCTTGCAATGAAGACTGAGATGGTAGTAAACTCTCCTGGTGGTGTCATGCCTGCTACTCATTTTTGTCCATCAGTAGTATTGTCTTTAAGGGGGGTAGAGTTTTCAGTCAGTCCGATTGTCCTGAGAGCATCTGGCATTGATTTGATACTGGGTCTGGACTGGATGAAAGAACATACGGTCAACATCAAATGCAAAGAGAAGGTTGTGGAAATGAATGGACCTAAGGGAGACAGAGTCTCAGTTAATGTTGTAGTGAAGCCACCACCAGCTGCTGTCATCAACATGATTGAAGATGAAGGGAAGCCTGAGGATCGTGTTGTGGGGGAATTTTTGGATGTCTTCCCCGAGGATTTGCCAGGTATGCCACCTGATCGAGACATTGAATTCATTATTGAATTATTACCTGGTACTGCACCCTTAGCTAAGCGTCCCTATAGAATGGGGGTAAATGAGTTAGAAGAACTTAAAAAGCAACTTAAGGAGTTATTAGATAAAGGTTTTATTCGCCCTAGTTCTTCTCCATGGGGTGCACCGGTTATCTTTGTTGACAAGAAGGATGGTACTCAAAGGATGTGCATTGATTACCGATCATTAAATGAAGTGACCATCAAAAATAAGTACCCTTTGCCTAGAATTGATGATTTGTTTGATCAATTGAGAGGTGCATGTGTGTTTTCCAAGATTGATTTACGGTCTGGTTATCACCAATTGAAGATTAGAAACCAAGATATACCGAAGACAGCATTCACTACCAGATATGGGCTATATGAATACACAGTTATGTCTTTTGGTCTTACCAATGCACCTGCCTACTTCATGTATTTGATGAATAAGGTGTTCATGGAATATCTTGATAAGTTTGTGGTGGTATTCATTGATGATATTCTGGTGTTCTCCAAGACGGAAGAAGAACATGAAGAACACTTGAGATTGGTCTTGCAGAAATTGAGAGAGCATAAGTTGTATGCAAAAAGGAGTAAGTGTGAGTTTTGGCTAAAGGAAGTGGCTTTCTTAGGCCACATTGTCTCAAATGGTGGAATTGCTGTAGATCCCAGCAAAGTGAGGGATGTGCTGGATTGGAAGCCACCTACTGATGTTAAGGAAATTCGCAGTTTCCTTGGTTTGGCTGGTTACTATAGGAGGTTCATTGAAGGGTTCTCCAAGCTCGCTAAGCCTATGACTGCATTGTTAGAGAAGAATGCCAAGTTCATGTGGTCCGAACAGTGCCAAGCTAATTTTGATGAGTTGAAGAAGAGGTTGACTTCTGCCCCAGTGCTGATATTGCCTGATCTAAGTAAGAGTTTTTCTATCTACTGTGATGCATCTAGACAAGGTTTGGGATGTGTACTTATGCAAGAAGGTAGGGTTGTTGCCTATGCGTCTAGACAGTTGAGAAAGCATGAGTTGAACTACCCTACTCACGATCTTGAGTTAGCAGCGGTTGTTCATGCCTTGAAGATCTGGAGGCATTACCTGATGGGGCATAAAACTGACATATATACGGATCATAAGAGCTTGAAATACATCTTTACCCAGTCGGATCTGAACTTGAGGCAACGTCGATGGTTAGAATTGATTAAGGACTATGATCTAGAAGTGCATTACCATCCTGGGAAGGCCAATGTGGTGGCCGATGCACTTAGCAGAAAAAGTTATGATAGTGAAGTTCAGGAAACAATGATGCCTGAGGAGTTAAGTGCAGAGTTGCAACGTCTGAACTTGTGTTTGGTTAACAATATCGTGGAGATTGAGATAACGCCTACCTTGGAAGAAGAAATACGCAAAGGTCAGATGGAGGATGAAGAACTCAAAGAGATAGCTGAAAATGTGGTTGTTGGAAAAGCACCCGGATTCAGGCTTGATGAGAATGGCACATTGTGGTTGGGAAAAAGGATATGTGTGCCAGCAATGAAGGCTATCCGAGATACAATTCTTCGGGAAGCTCATGAGTCTGCCTACTCTATTCACCCCGGAAGTACCAAGATGTATCAAGATCTCAAGGAGAAGTATTGGTGGAAAGAAATGAGACGAGCTGTAGCTGAGTATGTAGCCCTGTGTGACACTTGTTCAAGAGTCAAGGCCGAACATCAGAGGCCTGCTGGATTGCTACAACCCATGAAGATACCGGAATGGAAATGGGATGAAGTTGGTATGGATTTTATAGTGGGACTACCTCGGACATCCACAGGTTATGATTCAATATGGGTGATTGTCGATCGGTTGACGAAAGTTGCTCATTTCTTGCCTGTGAATACTAAGTATGATGGTCCAAAGTTGGCAAAGCTTTACATGGAAAGGATAGTATGTCTTCATGGAGTGCCTAAGAAGATTGTGTCTGATAGGGGATCTCAGTTTACTTCTCATTTCTGAAAACAAGTACATGAAGCTTTGGGAACTAAATTGAACTTCAGCACCGCTTATCATCCTCAGACAGATGGGCAGACAGAAAGAACCAATCAGATTCTCGAGGATATGCTGAGAGCTTGTGCCTTACAGCATGGTTCTAGTTGGGACAAGAGTCTACCTTATGCAGAGTTCTCTTACAATAATAGCTATCAGAAAAGTCTTGGAATGGCACCATTTGAAGCATTATATGGGCGTAAGTGTAGAACACCCTTATACTGGAATCAAACGGGTGAGTCACAGTTGTTTGGACCTGATGTTATAAAGGCTGCTGAAGAACAAGTCAGTAAGATAAGGGAGAACTTAAGGATAGCTCAATCTCGACAAAAGAGTTATGCGGATAAGCGAAGAAGAGACTTGAGTTTTGAAGTAGGTGATTATGTGTATCTCAAGGTATCACCGATGAGAAAGGTGAGAAGGTTTAATATGAAGGGAAAGCTAGCACCAAGGTATGTTGGTCCCTTCAAGATTATAAAGAGACGTGGAGAAGTTGCATATCAATTAGAGTTGCCTGAGCATCTATCAGCTGTTCATGACGTGTTCCATGTGTCTCAACTTAAGAAATGTTTGCGTATACCTGAGGAACAAATACCCATGGATGAACTTCAAGTTAAAGATGATTTGACTTATGAAGAGTACCCTGTGAGGATATTGGAGACAGCTGAAAGGGTCACTCGAAGTAGAGTGATCAGAATGTGCAAGGTTCAGTGGAATAGGCACTCAGAGGAAGAAGCAACTTGGGAAAGAGAAGAGGACTTGAGAAAAGAGTATTCCCATTTGTTTGAGTAAGCATTCAATCTCGAGGACGAGATTTTCTTTAAGGGGGGTAGAATTGTAACACCTAAAATTTTGCAACATTTCAAAAGGGGGAATTTATTTAATTGTGCAATTTATTGTTCTTGCAAATATAGTGGGAATAGAATTTGTGGGGTAATTTAAAATAAAAACCTAGTCAAAACATGGTTGTTGCACTCATGCTGCTGCATATTTATTTTGTGATGCTTGAATTATTATTTGGTCTCTCAAATATTTGAAAATTTCTTTTGAAAACTTGTTGGAAAAATAGAAATAGAAAAGAAAAAAAAAAAAGAGGAAGAAGAGAGAGTAGCAGCAGCAGCCCAGCCTTTCCTCCCTGGCCCGGCCTGGCCGAGAGGCCCACCTCCCCAGCTCGGCCTTCCTTCCTCTCCTCCCTATTGGGCCGCACCAAGGCCAACTCGGCCCGGCAGCCGCGCGCGCACCCGCTCCCTCCCTGTCTCACAGACCGCGCGGCCCGGTTTCCTTTCTGTCACCGACAAGTGGGCCCCACAGGTCAGTCTCTTCCCCCACCTTTCCTTTCTTCCTCCCCTGCCTTCCTTACCGGCGAGCCCGACGATGGCGCCACCGCGGAATCCGGCCAGGATTGGCACCCTTTCCAAATTGAAGCCGCGCTGTGGCTATATGAGCCGCCCCGCACCCCTCCGCCCCGTTTTCCCGAACCCTAGCTCGCTCTCGCCTTTCGCAGCAAGCTCGCCGCACGCCGCCGTCGAGTTTGTCTGCCGCCGAGGTCGATTCGGTGAGTCCGTCGCTCGTCTCTCCTGCCGTAAGCCTCTCGGAGCTTCGTATGATTCCTACGAATGCACCGAGCCCCTCATAGTCTTGAATCGAGCACTGACCGACGTTGCCACCATGAACAGGAGTTTCCGACCCGCCGTTGCCCGCCGCCGATCGTCGCCGACTATCTCTGTGGCTCCTTCCGCCGTTTCCGACTGCCTCGAAGCTTCGCCGCACCGTAAGGGGCCTCCCCGTGCCTTTTCCCTCTCTTTTTGCTCTGTCTGTGCGCATCCGCGAGCTCGTCGGAGCTTCCCGACCGCCCTCTCGCGCGCCGCCGCATGCACGGTCCTCGGCGAGCTTCCCCTTGGCCAAAATCGTCTTCCCCGCTGAGCTCTCTCTCTCCCGAGCCGTTCCTCGTGCAGAACCACGCACCCCGGCGCTGGATCGGCTTACGCCGGCGAGCCCCGGCAATGGCGCCGCCGCACCGGCCCTGTCTCCGGCCAGAGCGCCACCCCCCTCTCTGTCTTCTAATCTGTGCCATCCGTGCCCCATCGGATGGCCACCATCGCTGCGTACCGTTTCGGTGCACCGCTGCAGTGTGGACTCGGTCCACCGCGTCGCTCCCCCGCGCCGCGCACCTGGTCCATGGACCGAACCAATGCGAAGCCGCCACGTGGCAGTCAATCGGTTAACAGCCGACGGCCCCGCGCATTCTGTAGTTTGCGCTTTCCAACAGAGAAGACGTATTTTCCTTTCGGTTTAATAAAAATCAGATATTTATATTTACAGTTTTGCCACTATCTTTAATCGCTTATAAAATGCGCGTTTTAACTCCGATTGAGGTGATTCCAATTGCATTGGATTCATAATTTTATCCTCTTTCCAGTGATATAATTTTTATCTATGTTAACAGTAATTTATTTTTCAGTATTATTTTAATCCCTTAAAAATGCATAAAAACTTCAGAAAATCATATCTTTCGCGTTTTAAATCCGTTTTCGGTGATCTTATATTGATGTGATCGTATCAGCGAGTAGAATAGTTTTATAAATCTTTTATTTGGTTTTCTCACTGTTGGTGTACTGTTCTAATTTATGTCCTTGTTTGCTATGCATGAATGCTCCTGTATGCATGTGTGTTGGTGATTAATCGAGTCAAGACGGTGAGCAATTCGACGGTGCTTACGACCCGCTTTTCGAGGACCAGCAAGACCAGCAAGACTTTCCTGAGCAAGGCAAGTAATTCATAGGATTATCCTTGTTACCTATTTATGAAAGTTTTACTAAATATCATATGCATGCAATCCCTTGATAAACATAGATGATTTCCCTAGAATTGTCCCTGTACCTTGATACCTACGATTTATGCACATAAATGATTTGGCAATGCTATTATTATCATGATCATGTGTTGATTAATGGGAAGTAATGAACTTTAATAGATGACATTATCCGTAAGTGACCCTCCGGGAAAACCGCGCAACTATGAGTGCTAATGGGCTCTGGTTTTAGTTCAGTAAATTGCTCTTGTCTAGCTTGTTAGTGGTTACCGAAAGGCGCAAGTGGGGTGGGATAAAGCCGGGATGGCTTATAGTTTGGCCCCTGTCTGCAATGATGTGTATAGGCTGCGGTTATGTGCCATCAGGCAGAGGACTTATTATAAGAACAGGCACAGAATCCATAGCGGCCCTAACTTGTTAGACATGACTTTTGAAAGACTTCATAGTGATACCCTGCTCACTCACCTTGGTAGTGTTTTTGGGAGTAATTAACCCGAGCAAATGGGAATCACGGCTCATAGTGAAAGTGTGCAACCTCTGCAGAGTGTAAAACTGGTATACTAGCCGTACCCGCGGTTATGGGTGGTCTGGAATCCTCATGGACAGAAAATAGTGTCATTATTTACTTGTTTATGCTTACTGTTCATCTTACATTGATCATGCACCTTGGAATTTATGCAACCCCATTGATGCTATTTATTGTATTACTATTACTTTGATTTAAAAAGCTATCGCAACATAACCACATAAAGCTATTTGAGCCTCATGAACCCTGTGTATTACTTGCTGAGTACGATATGTGCTCACTCTTGCTATTACCACCACCACAGATGAAGATTGGAGTTATGACTACCGCAACGAGTTTTAGACTTGTTGTCAACCAGTCAACGTCCCTGCGTTGGAGCTACCACGAGAGATTTTAATTTCCGCTGAGATGTTGTAATAAAGTACTATGTTTAAATATTGTTCGTTATGTATTAAACTCTGCAATGGTACTTAATGAATTTGTCTAGCATGTGTGGACTTGATCCTTGGCACACATGTGAGCTTTTATACATCCTGGTGTTGTTTTTAATATCGGGGTGTGACACATACACTCTGCAGAGGTTTTACTACTCACAAGATTAGCCATCATCGATGCTGTACAATCATCTAGGCAGAATTCCGGGTGCTTGCTTGCCTAGGTCGATGCCACCCTGCCACTCAGCCCTGGGACATTCCGGATCCAACACCATCACACTGAGACTGGGAGACGCAGTACCGGGCCCCATCAGTGGTACTGCGCATCTAGAACGGTACGGGAATCTGCCATCCGTCACCGTCCACCCTTATCACCTCTCAACCTAGCAGTAGTGGCACCGCCCTACCAAGTAGTCCAGCCGTCTCCCGCCCATCAGAAGCGAGCGAGTAGCAAGGGAATCCAGATGTTTCCGGTCACTAGTCAGATCCTAGGTTGTGACCAAGCAGGCATCTCCACTTAGGGGATACTCTCCCCGTGCCATCACGGCACCTCCGCTCACGGGACTTCAATGCACATCCCGGAACCACCTCATAAGTCATTACCCGCCACAGGTATCTCTCGTGGGGATGCCCAGGTTGCACCCCCGGCACGACTTGCCCCACGGGCTTGTCTCACATCCCACTTGGTCGACATCAACCCTTACCACGCACCCAAGACGCACGCAGCACTCTCTCCCAGTGGTTATAATCAGTTATGCACCGTCCCAATTCCACCACATAGCATATAGCATGTAGTAAGTAGTGGAAGAGTAACAGTAAATTAAGCAGCAGCTAACCTAACAGCGGATAGCAGGGTAAAGTCTTATCAAGGCAGGGAATTCAAATATACTACCATGCAACCAATCCATACATAATCATAAAGCAATAGCAACAATGTCATTTGCAATGCGTAAATAGGATCTAAGGATTTGGTGGGACGTGGCACCTTCGTAGTCGTCTCCTAGCTCCTGAAAGTACTCGTGGTCGTCTTCCTTAGTCAGATCCTCCTCCGGCTCTGAAATCGAACACGAAACAGTCGCGTCAGCGACTCCTATAGAGTATTTCAGAAAAATCCAATAAAATAAAGAGCCAAATGCACAAAAACAGTCTTAGATTGTAGATCTCATTTTTCTGAGAATTTTGATATATGGTGCGCAATTTTTGGACATCGAATGAATAAGTTATGAATTTCCGAAGATTATCCTACTTTCTGAAAATGGGAAAATTGGTCGGTTAATCAGGGGCAGCTCGGGATTGGTCCACGTGGCGCGCGGGTCCAGTAGTGCGGCATGTGGCGCCTCATCAGAACACAGACCCGATGGTCGCCCACCAGGTGTTCGATGCTGGTTCCCAGAGAGTCGCCGGCGTCGGCGTAGCTCGGCGTAGCTCGGCGGTGGTCGGGGGTAGCTCGGCTGTGGTCGGGGGTAGCTCGGCGGAGCTCGGCGGTGGTCGGGGGTAGCTCGGCTATGGTCGGGGGTAGCTCGGCGGAGCTCGGCGGTGGTCGGGGGTAGCTCGGCGGAGCTCGGCGTAGTTCGGCGGTGGTCGGGGGTAGCTCGGCGGAGCTCGGCGGGGCTCGGCGGGGCTCGGCGAAGCTCGGGCGAATCGGAGATTCGGGGCGCCGAGGGTGCCGCTCTCCCGAGCTCTCCCGGGGAGGCTCGGGCGAATCGGAGATTCGGTGCGCCGAGAGTGCTGCTCTCCCGAGCTCTCCTGGGGAGGCTCGGGCGAATCGGAGATTTGGTGCGCCGAGAGTGCCGCTCTCCCGAGGTCTCCCGCGGAGGCTCGGGCGAATCGGACATTTGGGCTAGCAGGGTTTCAGGGCGTCTGTTCAAGGCGGCGGTGTCTCTCCGGTGCGGCGGACGATGACAGGGCGGCGATGACCATATTTCGGCAAGACAGGGCTCGGCTTTCCCCAATTGGCGTGCTCAGGCAGTCGTCCGACCAGATGGTGGCGGGTTAGAGTCGTGGTATGGCCTCCTTCTCTCCCTCGGCATATGGTGGTTCTCCGACGAGGTGGAGGCGCACGTAGCCAAGGCGACAGTCGTGATTCGGGGCTCGGCTATCTAGCGGCGGTGCCGAGGCAGACTTGGCGAACCTCGGCGGCCTTTCTCCGCAGCGCGAGGCGACCGGGGGTACTCGGAACGGATTTTAGGCGAGGCGGAACGTGTCGGCGGCGATGTCGCCGCGACTGTGAGGTTCCGGCGGGGCTAAGGATGTCTTCTAGGAGATGTATACGCGTCCAGGGTCTATGGCGATGGTATACCAACTACCAATTTTGGCTACCGAGATTCCCAAGGTGCTCGGTTGTGGCGGCGGCGTGTCGCCGACGGCGGCTGACGACGGCAAGGTGATTACGGTCTCGTTTTGGCATAACCGGACGTGGTTCAGTCAAATTGGCGTGACTAAACGGGCATACGTCCGCTTAGTGGTGAACTAGTGACAGGGCAGGGCCTCCTTTTGGCTCCGGTCCGCGGCGGCGCTCCGGCGAGGTCGCGGCGCACTGCGGACGAGGCTTCCTCTAGCGCTTAGATCCGCGTAGCTAGCTCAAGGGGTCGTGGCGGTGCTCCACGACGCTCTAACCTATACGGGTGCTAGTCGGATTGCTCGGAACGCGTCGGTGGTGAGCGCGCTCCGCCGAGAACGCGTCGTGCTGCGTTCTCGGTCTAGCAAGCTTGTAGTCCGGGGGTTTCGGCCGGTCGCATGAGTGCATGGTGCAGGTGATCTTCCTGAGCCGGTAAAGGCTCGTGCCTGCGCGTCCCGTGGGCGGAACGCCATGGCAAAAGCAGGGCGAGATTCGGACATGGCGTGCGGTGGCTCACCGTGGTGTCGGTGAAGCTAGGATGGCGGTGCAGTGGCGAGTCGAAGCCGTGCAGAGCGTACGCAGTGCCGTGCCGAACCGCGACGGGGCTCCGGCTTCTCCTCCGTGTCCGGCTCGGCGTGCTCCGCGGCGGTGGCGCTCCGGCAGCTCCTCCTCCTCTGCTCCGCCCTTCTCCCTCTCTCTCGGCTATGCGGTGGGGTGCGGTGGCTTGTGGAGCCGCAGCGTGGCGGCTGCGAGTGGGAATGGGCTAGGGCTCCTCGGGTGCTCCAATTTATAGGCGGCCAGTTCTCAGAACAGCGGCGGACGGTGATGGGTATCGGTGGGTGTACGTGGAGCTCATCCGTGCGCTTGGGCTAGGGTTTCAGGGTGCACGCGGGCTCGCTTGGCGGCCAAGAAAGGAGGGGACAGGAGGGGGACAGCTCTGCGGGGCGTGGTGCTGTCGGCTGTGGGTCCGGGGTCACGCCATTCGCGTGACAGCCCCGGCAGGCGCGTCGTCTTCGTGAGGAAGAGAAACAGTGGAAGGGGAAGGCGGCTGACATGCGGGCCCGGGTTGGTAGCGAGCGCGAGCGCGAGCGCGTGTGTGCCGGTCGCGCGCGCGTTGCCGGGCCGCAACGTGGGCCGCGCGCGGGTGAGGTGAGGAGAAGAAGGCCGGGCTGGCTTGGGCTGGCTTAGCAGACCGGCTGGCCGAATGGCTGGCCTAACTCTCTCTCCCTTTTCTATTTTCATTTTAGTGTATATATACATATATTGCCCATTTTAAATATTGAGTAAATACAAATATAAATTGCAATAAATCCCGAATGTGATGCATAAGTTATTATTCTATGTGAATGGGATTAAAATGCAAACTATACTCCTTTATTTACCAAATTCATAATGAAACCTATATGCTTGCACAAGAAAAATGGGTTTTCACAATAAATAAATGAAAAATTTTAATTGGTTGGGATTTTAAGGTTGTGTGGATTTTTAGGGTTGTTACAGTTGGGAGGGTGATGTAGACTTTTTCCGAGAGTAAATGATTTCAATTGAAAAGGTCATGAACATAAAAGCTGTATAACTCATCAAGATCTAAAACTTTTATTTTGGTCATTTATTCATCCGATAAAATGAAAGTGACATTGTTCACAAAATTTACATATCGCTCTTATAGTTATTAAACTATTGGAAAAAGTCTACATCACCCCCAACTATGGGGTGGTGACCACTTAACCCCCGAACTATAAAACGGTCTAATTTACCCCCTGAACTATCCAAAACCATTCAAACTACCCCCTGGGCAGTTTTCGATGGCGGTTTTGCTACAGTAACCGCGTTTGCTACAGTACCTGCAGTTTTGCCTTTTTCGTTTTTATTTATTTTCGCTGAATCTTTGAAAAATCATAGTAAATCACAGAAAAATCATAAAATGAAAAATCTAATTTTGTTGGACTCCACATGAGTAGATCTACACAATGAATATATAATATGGTATACTTTAATACAATTTTTTTGTAGCTTTAAATTAGTTAGAAAATCAAATTTTGTCTGTAATTAATTGGAATAATTCATAGCTGCCGCTTCTACGGTCCAATTGTGGTGAAATTTTTATGATGGGCTTATTATTATATGCTTGAAGTGTAGTAAAAATTTCACCACAATAATAAACCCACCATACATGATCCAATGAACATAAAATTTTTACTACAGTTCAAGCATATAATAATAAATCCACCATAAAAATTTCACCACAATTGGACCATAGAAGCGGCAGCTATGAATTATTCCAATTAATTACAGACAAAATTTGATTTTCTAACTAATTTAAAGCTAAAAAAAATTTGTATTAAAGTATACCATATTATATATTTATTGTATAGACCTACTCATGTGGAGTCCAACAAAATTAGATTTTTTATTTTATGATTTTTCTGTGATTTACTATGATTTTTCAAAGATTCAGCGAAAATAAATAGAAAAAGAAAAAGGCAAAACCGCGGTTACTGTAGCAAAAACCACGGTTACTGTAGCAAAACAGCTTTCCAAAACCACTCCAGGGGGTAGTTTGAACGGTTTTGGATAGTTCAGGGGGTAGTTTAAACGGTTTTGGATAGTTCAGGAGGTAAATTAGACCGTTTCATAGTTCGAGGGTTAAGTGGTCACCACCCCATAGTTTGGGGGGTGATGTAGACTTTTTCCTTAAACTATTATAGAGACTAGTTGACATGCATGTGCGACACGCACGTGCCACATGTACATGTTTTTAAGTAAAATAGGATAGGGGATAGGGCTGTAATTCTTTTGGTTCATCTAAAAAAATTATGGGTGTTCAGGTGATATGTACATACAGTTAAACTTCTCTTGATTAGTCGGAATTTGAGACATACACCTATATGCAAATAAATACAGAGAAAGAAAGTGCACACAGAAGCAACTAACGTGTAAGGACAATATTAAGAAGATCCACATTATGTCGAAACTACAGAATATGTGCCAAAATGAACGTATCTCCAAAAAAAAAATGAACTTTTCCCATCCAATGGACATTGCCTGCAGATTTGTTAACCTGGATGACGAAAAGAAAAATGGGTTTCAGTAGGACTGGTAGTCCAGGTAGTCGATCTTGGATCTATATTCCAAGCTATGAAGTGTAAAGACAAGGCAAAATGAATATAAAGAAGCAGTCGTAATACAATAAATCAAATGAACAAATTGCCAGAGTTAAAGCATCTAACAGAAAGGAAGAAAAACGTATAAATGTTGTACCTCATCCGATCATGGCTCAAATCCTCCTTCATACATTAGCTGAAGTAAATTTACAGTTTGTTCACACAACCCCTGAAAGAGAAAGGGAACACCTTGAGTAAGCAGCCAACACGATTCACATGGGTTGAAAGAAACAGAATCTCAGAGTTATGGCACCAGATATTTTTTGTCCACTCATATACTCATATTTACATAGCAATAGACATTCTTTGTCACGTCGAGTATATTTTTATGCCTTAAGTACTTCTGTTGCAAGCAAATAGGGTTTAAGAGCATATAACAAACTAATAGGAAAACAAATAATGACAGCAGGAATGTGCCAATTCATGCAAGTAAACTTACATAGTAGTATGTACAACCCTCTGAGCCTTTAGTCAGCCACAACAATCATTGGAGCATCCATATAGCAACCCTGCAAATGCATGAGACATGTGATTTTACAAAAGGTACATTCTAGTTCCTGAAATAATAAAAATAAAATAAAATAAAACTATAAATGTAATTTCTACATGAGAAGAAATAGCTTAAGTTCTAAAAACCAATAATCGTCGACACATTATATACTGTTGCTAAACATTTAAAACACAACTAAAAAGCGCAATGGGATTATTTGCTATGTTTTTTGTTATAATATATACCGCATATGCAGGAAACTGTTTGTAAGAACAATGACCATGGGTGACCAGTCTAGAAAGTTCAAATATGCAAGTTAAGTATCTCTTGATAGCGAGCAATGGCCTATTTGCTCGTATCTACTTTCAATTCAATAAAATAGAAGAGCAACACAGAAAGTGGATGGTATGTCATTCAATAGGGTGGTAATGCTTTGTTCAAATGCATCAGGTAGCCTGTTTTTTTTATGGACTACAAGCACTGTTCAACTCTGCAAACATATATACTTCAGTGAATGATCATTTATTCTGCAACTTAAGTGAGCAGAAAATGATTAAGCTGGTTGCATGTCCATGCTTATAAATTTGAAAGTACAATATCTTATAAACATAAAAATGGCTTACTGGTTGAAGATGATTTCCAAAGCTATCATGAAGGCACCCATCCCAAGCCATTCAGAAGGAAATGCAGCCTGCCATAGGATCTCAAAACTAAGTTTCTTCCAGTGCAACAGTTATCTTACTATCACTATCTATAAGGAAATAAGAGAAATTGTGGCCTATAGGGTGTTCACAGTATAGATCCATTCTTAATATATCATACCTGATATTCAAGATCAACAGCTGCAAAATACAAAGGAGGTTGATCCCCTTTTTCAGTCCCAGGAAGTCCACCAGTAGAAAAGATGTCACATAGTACCTTTCATACTAATTAAAAAAAAAAGGATTAGATTATTAAACTTTTGTACGTCAATCTAAAAGGAAGTAATCACAATTTCACGTGAACAGATGCACTTTAGACGAAAAGGGGTTTTATGGATCACTCATTAGGATATTCTGAAATCAAACAAATGCAGCCCAAGAAGTTTTTTAATTAGTGAGGCACAGGCATGAAAAAAAGTATAGGTCTCTTCCCCAGTCATCAGGATTACTGGCAACAAACACTCGTTTAAATTGCTCTAATTAAACATCATATGATTGGTGCACTTTCGCAGACATGTAACTGTCTGTTTGCCCAACTTTCCAAGTACTAAAAAGAGGGTTGCAGTAAAAAATACTATGAGTCTCCAAGTAACAGGAGGATGCTGTTGTTTGCAGCTAAATACTCTGATGGCACCATCACTGATCCAACTATTAATTGGCAGCATAGGATAGCATGTTTCCCATTTATATAAATTTGACAAGTTCATTGAGAGTGTTCCATGCTAATATATACTTGTAGCAAAATATACAAAGTATCTCCAATCACAGCTATGCCTGGATGTATGAAACAGAGACTATCAAACAAAACCATTGCTCATCTATAGCACCATGTCGGAAGGAATTTCATATGCTATGTTACATACAAATGTGGGAGAGGAAGGCCTCACCTTGATGAGTGCTAAGGACATGATAGTCCAGTCAGAGAGCAGCCAAGAAATATTCCAGTGTAAAAAATATCATATACTGATTTCCCTTTATATACATCAACTAAAATTTAGACTTATCATATCAAAGGAGGGTTCTTGACTGCAGTCCATTTGTACTCAGCTAGATCCATCAATATATATAGTTAAAAAGAAAGCATCAAAAGTGGTTCCACACTTCCAGTCTGCAAATCAACATTCATATATACCTTGTAAGATGCATACATTAAAACACTTGGCCGCATAATTATGGGGAATCTTAACATGAAAGCTGCAAAAAAAGATCACTTGTTCTTCTCTACTTAATGTCTGGAATAGCGCTCTTTATTTTTTTCAGAACACCAAGGCTACGAAATTCCATCAATGTTTTATTTGACCCGTTATTGATGGTATCACTGGAAATCAAAGACAAGACTGCAGGAATCAGAGTGGGATATCTTTAAAAGGGGTACATCTATACACTTGTAATTAGATCAGATCTGGATACAAAATACTCCAGGAGTCCAGGGTTTGGGTGCTCGGTTAGGCACATCACGAAGGGGAGAGAAGGGTGGGAACGAAGCGATGATGCACACCTGGTTGACCCTGCGGTCATGGATGCTTTCGGCGACCTTGGACGTGTGCTGGTCCCTGCGGATGGAGCGTACCACTTCTCATTCCCATCTACCTCTGCCTCTGCGTCCTTCATGGACACGATGTGGCCGTGGAGTAGACTCCCTCGACGTTGCTGCATTGCTGCCGTCGGAGGAGGCGTTGGTGGATGTCGTCTCCTCGATGCATCTTGGCTGCAGCCAGGGATGGGGCCGGCAAGCGCGGCTATGCGAGACCTGGCGATCAGAGAACAAGGAGCGCGCGTGGGGAGGGCGGGGCAGAGCGACGTTTCGCACGGAGCGGCAGAGCGACGGAGCCAAGATTTTTACCCCGGGTCGGGGCGGCGGCGCAGATCGGAGGTGTGGTGACGGGCTGCCGCCAGGGAGCGTTGTCGCTCCGATGACTGTCGCCGGCGGGGGACTGGAGCCTGGAGGCATCGGAGGTGGAGGTGCGTGCGCGTGTGCGGCGATGACGCCGCTGCGCGGCATGGGGCGCGCGGCTCTACGCCGGAGGGGGAGGGGGAGGGGGAGGCGGAGGCGGGAGTGCATTTTGCGTTGGGACTGGGAGAGGAGGGGAGTGGACGGTTTCTTTCCTTCGAGGCAACGGGACGTGTAGCGGGATATGCGGGTTAGGGTGGCCAGGTATGCGGGAGGACGGTGAGAAAAAATTCAACGCAAAATACCGGCAGGGGAGAAAAAAAAAGTTTCTGATTAGATCACATGTCAAATTAAGGTGGGAGGTTTAGATACGTTGAATCTGATTTTAAAGCTGATCTAAACGATAAGAATTGATGTGGGTATAAAATATTTAGGTGAGACAGTATTTTTATTTCTTTCACTCTTTTATAATATAGATATAGGCCCTGTTCGCTTCGTCTAAAAAGCGCTTATTTTTTACTCTGGAACAGTGTTTTCCTCTCACAAAAAATCAGCAACAGCCGAAATCAGCTCAGCTTATCAGCTCCAGCGAACAGAGCCATATAAAATTTATGAACAATGTTACTATAACTTTGCCAGATGAATAAATGGTCAAAATAAAAGTTGTATATCTTGATTAGTTCTATAACTTTTATGTTTATGACTTTTTCAGCTAAAATCATTTACTGCTTCAAATTGTTGTTTGAAGTTGCCATTTTTTGGAATTCAAATATTAAATTGATAGAACAAAGTCACATGAAAAGATGACAAAAATAATAGTTGTAAGAACATAACAAAATGATAGAGACTGATTTTAGAAACATTTAGAAAAAAAATCACCACATTTGGAGTTAGCACGAGGGAGAAAGACTAGTTATAAAATTTCACCGAAGATTAAAAGAAGAAAACCTTCTATTAATGTTTATGTGTTTCCAGTATTTTCCTGAGTGTTTCCTGGAAACCGTCGAGGTAATTTTATTTACCCTGACGGTTTTTTCAATAACCGTCAAAACAAATACAAAACTGTCAAGGAATTAAGAATTTCTCCGACGGTTATTTAATTTACCTGTGTGTTTTTGGGAACCGTCAAGGTAATTCTATTTACCTGACGGTTATTCAATTTTCCTGTGTGTTTTACAAAAACCGTCAAGGTAATTCTATTTACCCTGATGGTTTATACAATAACCGTCAGAAAATTTCGAAACCGTCAGGGAATTTCAAGTTTTCATTAGTGATAGGTTAGATCCAGACTAAACCTATTTGCCAAAGCGGCGGTTTGTGTTGGCACTAGCGACAGCTAGACCCACCCCAAAACTTGGCAGAGCATGCCGAAACAAAAGTCTAAGACCCTGGCTTACGTCGCTCACTTTGCTACAATGCTACCGAGTATGAGGCTGTCTGCACTCCTCGTACCCTAAATTCATCCTCTAAAAGGAATATTCCATCCTGGTCATCGAGATTCTCTCCTCCATACCACTTTCTCCCGCACCCATCCATACTCTATCTCATCCTCTATACCAACTACCAGTGCATGGGTCCCACAGTTCACGTTTCCCCCTTTCCCCCTCCTGGACGCGGCGCGGCAAACTGTTGCGACCGGGAAGCTGCAACCCACGCCGCCGCGGCCTTTCGCGCGCGTGGTGCGAGCCAGGGCGCCGGCGCACAGGGCAGGCGGGCAGGCGGCGCGGCCGGCGCGCAGGGTAAGTCAGTGGATGATGGATGAGGAAGAAGATGATAGTCTTTTCTTCTCTGATGATGATGATGATGATGATGATGAAGCGAAGGCCGCGACATACAACCTCCTGGTTGAATCTGAGAGTTGTAGCAGGCGCCGTCGATCGAATGCGCCACCAAAGGTAATTCGACCTAGGGACCTTCCTTCCGGTCATAGGAGGATCAAAGCTGACTACTTTGGTGCAAACCCTGTTTACAATGACAAGCAGTTCCGTCGAAGGTAATGTTCTGTATATTTGCAATATCGCACACTCACTGTCGTATGTAGCTCATACGTTAACTGTTGTCGCAGGTTCCGGATGCAGCGGCATTTATTCAAGTGCATTAAACAGGCCGTTAAAAATCATGATAACTATTTCTAAAAGAAGTGTGATGCGGTTGGCAAGGAAGGACTATCGGCTCTTCAAAAATGCATCACTGCTATACGCATTCTCGCTTACGGTGTCCCGATGGATGCCGTTGACGAGTACGTGCATATTGGTGAGTCAAATGCTCGACAGGCGTTGCAACGTTTCTGTCGGGCTATCATCGAAGTTTTCGGGGACTATTACATAAGGGCACCCAACGCCGCGGATGTAGCTAGGCTTCTTCAAGAGGGTGAGGATCGTGGCTTCCCGGGGATGCTAGGTAGCATTGACTGCATGCACTGGGAGTGAAGGAACTGCCCGTCAGCTTGGAAGGGTCAGTTCACGGTCAGAGGGAAGCATCCATCCATGATCTTAGAGGTGGTTGCATCACATGATCTATGGATCTGGCATGCTTACTTCGGCATGCCTGGTAGTAACAACAACATTAACGTCGTTCATCGATCCCCGGTATTTTCGAATTACGTAAGGGGTCGTTCACCCCTGTCTCATTTCAAGTCAATGGAACGACGTATAACATGGGGCACTACCTTGCCGATGGGATTTACCCTGAGTGGGCGAGCTTTGTTAAGAGTATTCGTTACCCCATGGAGGTGAAGACCCAACATTTTGTCACCAAACAGGAAAGTAATAGGAAGGATATTGAGCGTGCATTTGGTGTTCTGCAATCTCGCTTTGCAGTGATCCGAGGACCCGCGTATGGTTGGGATCGTACGCAGCTCAATGATATCATGAGGACTTGCATTATTTTGCATAATATGATCGTGGAGGATGAACAACACAATGCTAGTGATACTGACTTCCATGATGTCGGACATGTAGCAGTTCCATACAGCAACAATCTGGACCGTGAGGCATTTGTTGCAGCACACCATAAGCTTCAGGACCGAAATGCACACTATCAGCTACAATCTGATCTCATTGAGCACCTGTGGTTGCGGTTGGGATCTCAACAGCAGTAGATAAGCAATGGACACATCTTAGGTATGATTCATAATTTCTATTTCCCTGTTGCCACTTTTTGCCCAACTCTTGTGTTTTAATTAGTTCAGCAGCACTAGGATGAAGTTTCATGCCATGGGCCGGTCATTATTGATGTCTTCTCTGAAATCTAGTCAACTAAATGGGCCCTCCTTTTTGCTACAAGTCAGCATCTGCCCTTCATCTGTGGAGTTTAGATTAGATATGTGACTAAGCTGGAGTTAGCTTACATTTGTAATTCATAGCAATTGTTTTCTTCTATGTAAGCTATCAAGTGTAATCCAATCTTGTGTGAGACTAATAATGGGGTACTAGAATGACACTGTTGTCTTGTTTTCCAGCTTGGTCCACTGGCTATCCCACCCAACAGCTTCTGTATCAGCATATTTATATAATTATATTTACCTACCATGGCACTTCCTGGACTTTTGTTTTTTGATGTAAGACTAATCCCTGATAGCTGACATTTCTTTTTTTTCCCTGAAAATGAGCTATCTGACTACACTACATGTACTGATTGCAGCAACGGTCAGCCGATAATGAATGTCAGGAGATGGTGTCAAATGTCTGCTTCCTTCTCACTTCAGATGGAGGACTGATTAGGTTATAGTGGTGCTAAGTACTAGAGATACTAACTCTAATCGCTGAACTTCAGATGTATGACAAGCAACTAGCTTATTATGTAATAACTATATATTTTAGTTATGCCTTGTTTGAGTTGTAGCTCACTATTGTGGTCAGTTGCTTGCCTCCAAGCTTGTTTCAATGTGGAATCTGACAAAGGTGGAAATTCAACTATGCCTCCTATTCGTGTGTTGATTAATCTGCCTGTGATACACCGAGTTTGGTGGTGATCTGTCCTCAAACTTGTGTTCAACCAAGTTTCTGTTAGTACTATTACATTTTTGAAAATTTTGATGGTGGCGATTTCAATTTCTTGAAAACTGTGTGAACTACAGTTTATGAAATTTTGCGTCAAAGTGAAGATGTATATTTGGCTAAAAATAGAAGCATGCATAGCGAAGATTGTCGATTATTGAACTGTATTGTAGGTGTGCCTTTGTAGTTAGTAGTTCTATTTTAGTCTATCTGTATCAGTTGGTGTATGATTCAGTGCTATCTGAAAGCACCAATGGTCACTACAAGAGCCTGATCGTAGCCAGCCATTTGGGACTGCAAAATGTCGTGGTACAAACAGATTGTCTCCAGGATAGCAATCATTGATGTTTATCCGCTGGAGATAGCAGAAATCAGTCTTGCTTTTCAGCCGAATGATAATGAAAGCAAGGCTGTCACAAAAAAAAGGGTCACTACAAGAGAGACAGTAGAATGAATTTTTATGCTTCAATGAAAGGATATAGGTGTTTACAGAACATATATACCAGGGACATCTCCCACAGCATGGCCCTTGAAAGATCATCGGAGCAAAACCCACCTCCTGACAACCCTATCAGAATTGGGTAATCAGCATGTATACCAGGGACATCTCCCACAGCATGGCCCTTGCGACCGAATCCAGCAATCAGCACCTCATACATTACAGTCGGAACATTGTTCAAATGACAAATACATTTCAGACCCACTCCACAAGGCAAATGTTTAAAAGTCAAATACATTACAGTCGGAGTACACAAGGATCATTGGTCACATGACAATTAATACAAGTACACATTAAATTGAACATATTACATTCTGGACGGTTGCCTCTCCAATCCGAAAAAATCAGGGTGACTAGCTCCTTTGACGCCTTGATGTAAGCTTGTCCAAGATTTCTTGCTGAAGAGTCTAGTAGTACACTCGCAATGGTGGTGTGCATGCATCAAGATCGACCGCAAGGATCCTTTCATCTTATTTCTTCTCCTATTTGAGCCTTTCATCCTCCTGCTTCTCACGCATCAACCGAACCTTCTCCCGCTCAATGTCTAGCATCTGTTCATTGAAGGAGGCAAGCTGCTGGAAACGATCATTTTTACGCACAGCTTCCTCTTGCATGATAGAAACTTTTTGCAAAGAAAGATCTTGCATTCTCGCGGCGTACTCTGCAGTTCACGTTGATCCAGCATCGGAGTTGGCTTTCTTCTTCGCTGCTTTAGCTGAATCCCTGCCCATAGGCCTCCACGCTTGAGCTGCAGACCGAACAGGGCTAGAATGGCCTACTACATTGTCCATGGCGTCTGTCCTGTTGTTGTTATCGACCCCAAATCCTTCACCTTAGGCAGCTGCAACTGATTCTCTGAGATGGGGATCCTGCCATTTCGGCTCATCCTTCATAAGCTCCCAACAATACAGCAAACCGAACTTCCGTTTGTGGACAGAAGCGAAGTTACTTACTGCATGAGTGGTCTGTCACAGAAAATGTCAAGCTGAAAATATGAAACCAACTTTGCATGATTCTGAAAAAAGAATATTTAGATGCATACATCACGAAATGAATTTAAACCAAATGAATTCTCTCGAATGGTAGGATTGTCAAACATACCTTACAAGCATCGGACATTCCGCTAGGATTCTCTCGAATGCTATCTGCATAGAACGATGCAAACAGGCTTACTTCACCCTTGATTGTGTCCCAACGACTCTGTAGAGACTTCACAGTCCTCTCTGGGTCGGATCCTCTCCTCAAGTTGTACCTCGCAAGGATCCTCTCCCACATGCGATCCCTTTTTTGTCCGGTACTTGTAATTGGGTCACAACTTATTTCAAGCCATGACTTGACAAGGTTTACATCCTCGTCTGGATTGAAGTTACCCAACTTTGTCCTAGTGCCTGAAGATTTGAGCCTTTTTTTACCTGTCCTAGCTGGAGGGGCAGGCACTTCTTCCACATCTGCCTCCGAGTTGTGCTTAGAAGCTGCTGCTATGTCAGGAGGCTGGAAACCTTGTGGAGCACAGCTACTTGGATTCATCATTGGAGCATTGGGTGCAATCGGTTGGAATCCTTGGGAGAACCAGCCTGAAGGACCCTGGTACCCATACGAGAATGGGTTCCACGGAGGCTGGTACGCAGCATTGTTGCCACCAGGAACAAACCCCTGTGATCCTTCACCAACATTGGACTGCGTAGGGTCCATCCTGCACAAGCATGCAATACACCTACAATAGATTGTAGCCACTGAGTCGTAATTCAACTTCAATGTAACTCAACTGAAATGCAATGGAATGAATAAACATAACTTTGTAGATGCTCAACCACAACTCAAAATGCCAAGGATGTCATACATTCAAGCAAAATAGCCTCACGCTTAATAATGCACGCAACATATGATTGGTGCAACTACGAAGAGGTACATCAAGCAGTCCGATGGAGCAAAGAATGGGTCACATTGAACGTTCGAACACTCTGAATCAGCACCTTATCTGAAAAGAGAGGAAAAATCCCTATGACCACAAATATTCCTAGCATCATGAGAGGCAAGCCTCGAATCAGCATTGTATTTCTGAGACGATTCATATGAACGGAACCAACAAATAATTATGCCATTTTGTCCGGCTGTCCATCAACCAATTGTCAAATTTTTTCCCAATAATATAATACTGTAATAAGCACATGTCCGGGAAGAGCCAACTATAGTTCTAGATTAGCATCCCTAAATTTCGGAAGAAGTAATCTAAACCGCAAGACAGCCTTCATGTTAACAGGAAAGTTATTGAACACATAGAAACCTGTAACAAATCATTTTTTTAAAGAAAACACAATGCCTCTCCAATAGGAAGTTTTCCATTTAATGGTTCAGTAATCACTAATCTTATTTTTTTCCACTTCTCATGATCTACACTCTGTGATTTTAGTTGAGTAGTGAACTACTGTGTAATGGCAAATTTATATTACTTTATTATTAGGGTGTTGTAACAGAACCGCCTAAATCACATGGTCCACGGGCACCTGTCATTGTCACTAATGACTTCTGACAGCCGGGCCCGTGTCCCAAATGACCTAGACAGCCCTGCTGGGCTACATAAGCACCCGTATTCTCCGACAGGATCCCATTGCGAAGCCATTAGAGGGTTACAACATTTCATAATAAAATATATTAGAGTAAAGGTGTGGAAGACTTCATAGTACATAGATTACGAACCAGTTGTTCAAATATAAATTCAAGTACAATTATTATAATCTATACCTAAATAGAAGTAGCATCAGGGTAGCAGACACACATAATAATACGAACCCTGCCCAAGGGTCCAACATCACTCATCTTTACTTCTTTCACAAACCAGCATCACGCAGTAGGGAGCAAGACAGACCTCCGGCTGCTGACTTCCTGCAACATCGGTTAACAAACACTGAGTACTGGGGTACTTCGCAAGACTTACCTGACTAAACAGAAAGATGAGACTCAGGAATGCAGGCTGAGGGGAGTCAAGGTAAGGTTGTGAGCAAGAGTTTAAGAGTTTTGCAGAAAAGCATTACTATCCTAATTCAATATTTCATCTTAATATTATTTTAATCATAACCATAGTTCCAATATTCCTTCTCACATGTCACATTCTTTCAATTTCTTAATCATTAAAAAAACACCTAGTTCCGAACCACTTTTCGGTGTAAGTCAGTGGATCAAGTCTCCATTAACCGAGGAGCAACGTCGATTTGAATCCAGAAAGTACCCAGCTGGGGATCCCTATCCACACTGCATATGTAGCACTTAAGCTTGCATATGCCAACCCCGCCTACCACGGCTTTTCATACCCCGGAACCGGTCCTGCGCTACCCGAGAGCACAGTACTCCTCTAGTCTCCAGGCACGCCGGCCATGAGGGTACACGCTACTCTCGCCATCTCTCCACTCCCAGTGCGTGGTTGTCGGTTCCAGCAGTAGAGCCACCGGAGTCAGAGGCTTCCCGTAGTATGTGGCTAGTTGCAAAGTCTCGATCCAACAGGCCGACAACGAACGGTCCCTAAAGCATTTTTTCGTTGGTTACCATGCATTGGGACTCTAACCCAAGTACAAAGAGCCGAACGGTTCCAAATCCGTGCCCATCGGTGACAAGACATGGGAACGCCGCCACATGTGCACATCCATCCGAACGGACTTTCTTTTTCATTACCATTTTTCCGGCGGCGGCAATGCATCGGGACTCTAACCCAAAGTACAAAGCCAACCGAACGGTTTCCAATCTGTCGATGACAATACATTGGGACTCTAACCCAATTGTAGGTCACACGAGCGGTTGTAAATTCATAATCATCATTAGTATATCATCATAGTTCGGAAAATAGCATTTTATGCAAAGCTAACTTTAACAATGTCGGGTACCAAAGAATGGGGTACCCAACTTCAACGCAAAAATGAGCAACCTCAGCGCAGCCTGGCCCAAATAAAGCCAGCCGAAGCCCACTAAGGCTACGTGCGTGAAGGCCCAAAGTGGCCTCCCGTAAGGCCGGGCGGCACCCTCGGGCGCCAAATCTCCGATTCGCCCGAACCTCCACCAGAGGGCTCGGGACAGCGGCACCCGCGGACGCCAAATCTCTGATTCGCTCGAGCCCCCACGAGAGGGCTTGGGACAGCGGCACCCTCGGGGGCTAAATCTCCGATTCGCCCGAGCCTCTTCACCCTCCTCGAGCGCGATCCCTCTAAAGGCATCCAATGCACAATCGACGTCAGCAGGGCAATCTTGGACCGTAAGGGACCCCTCTGACCACTTTACAGGCGCGGCCCCACTGACTAGACGCCGCGAGGCGATGGCACCCCGCTCGTGCACGCCTTCCGTATCCACTGCCATACCTCCTCCGGAGACTGACACGACGGTTCCACTCTTTCCACTCCGTCTAAGGACAGTCAACCGGATGACGCCCCTTGCTGACGGAGAGATGCTCCAACTACGACAGCGATAGCTCCTGCCCATAACGCACAAGCCTCGCAGGGACGGGAGAGGTGACGGCCGTCCCACCGACCCGAGAGTATGGGCAATGTGGCAACAGGACCGTTCGCCCCTCGGGAAGGTACCGCGCATGAGAGGAAAACACGCCCGAGGGAGGACGCCCCTAATGACCGGTCCCGTCATGCTCCCGACGGCAAAGAAGGCTCCCGAGCCTCGGGAGTCAATCTTTGAAAGTCAACCAGTCTTCTCGTTGCACTGTGCAGGATCGGATGCGACGCCATGACGCACCGCCACGCAACAAGCCACGTCCCATACACCGTGCCACCATGGAACTCAACGATTGAACAGCGGAAGATCAGTTGAATGACCGAAGCCATACCGCCGAAGCGCCAAGACGATGGCATGGCTGACGATAGCCACTAATAACCTCTGCTCCCACCATGCCGAAGTATCATCATCATAAGTCACCACATGTAACTCTAGTTTCTCCCTTGTAACTATAAAAGGGAGGGCGGAGGCTAGTCACAAAGAGAGAGAGACGAAGCTCACGACACCAACATACACACAACACAACTACACGAAAACGAAAGCATCCTCTTCCTCGCACAAGAGACTTGGGATTCTCTCCCTCTCTCGACTCAGCTTGTAACCCCCCTATTACAAGCACCCCGGTGCAAGGCAACACGACTCGCCTCTCCACTGGACGTAGGGCCCTCTTGACCTGAACCAATATAAATCTTTCGTGTTCCTCCTTGCACACCATCCGAAACCTCAACCGCAAAACACAAGTTACTAGCCGGTGTTAGCGCCCGCCAAAACTAGCACCGACAGTTGGCGCGCCAGGTAGGGGCCTTTTGCGTGTTGACGTAGGTTTCGGATGGTAGCCAGCTCTACCACGCTTCCCGCTGGCACGCTGCTCCGGTTCGGGACTCTCGAGTTCGTGGCCACTGGCCAAGGGCTCGAGATGAACCTACACCCGACCGGACCCTGCATCCTTGTTGTCCCAACTCCGGCCCAACAGGCGACCGGAGAAGGGACCCGTGCAACGCTTCCACCCGCCTCAGAGGACAGGGAAAACGTTGCACACCGCTCCCGGCGGACCAGGAGGAGAAGGCGCAGCAGCGCGAACCAGCCTCTGGCCGCGGGAGGTGCGTCCAACCAGGCACCCCCAACAGGGGAAGCCAATGCTGCACCAGCCGCTGTCCCGAAATCTTCGGCACCAGCGGCCACGCATCCGCTTATTGCCCGGAGGACGGGCGAAAGCGGAAACACGACGCCGGCCGAACTTTCTCTCCACCCTCACCATGGGATGGGAACGACGCCGTCGTCCCTCTTTGGGCTCCAAACCGCCATGGATGCCCACGTTCATGCAGTTCGTGCATTATTGCACGAACTGGCGGACACTCCAGTCCGGCGCCTCGGGCGCTTGGACAGCCTCGTGGGAGACCACGTAGCATCCTCACCGTCATCCCCTGGGGAACGTGCCAGGACACATGACGGTGGGGAACGGATACCACCATCAACCTCACCCCTCGAGAACACTCAGAGGGGTGGGACTGTTATGGCCGGACCTCATCGTCTCGTCGCAGCTACAGCGACGATGATGACGAGTTCTGGGCAAATGTGGACTTCACCGCCCACACCGACGACTCGGGGGAGAATACCCTGAGCGTCATCTCCAACTCGGACCAGTCCTACATCGACCCCGCTTGGGAGTGCTACAACTTGATGCACCCCGATGAGGGACGGGTGGAGGACGTCCACTCGGGGGACAACGACGACGTACCCCCTCCATCGCAACCCCAGCACTAACAAGTCATGCCCCCTCCAGCGGCTCTGCGGCTTGCACGGTCAGCCCCGCTGTTGGATCAGGGGGCAGGAACATCTCGCCCCGCACCTTAAACTCCGGAGCTAGAGCAGCTTTGGGAGCTTGAGGCACGGATGGACGAGGACCGCTTGCGCCTCACTCAGTTGCGAGCTACGCTGGAGCGCGACGAGCGACAGAACGATGGAGGAGCAGCTCGGTGTCGAGCCCGAGATGTTCATGCCCGAATCGTTGCTGACGATAGGGCCAAGACGCCGGGGGCCACCCCCGGGCAAGCCGAAAGCTCACGGAAGCAGCGATGCTGCTCTGGAGCATACCTGAGCCCTCCACCGAGGAAGCACGATACCTCAGGGATCAACTCAAGGACCTCCTGGAGGATGCAGCCGTCCTCCAGGCGGAAAGCTCAGCGTCACGACACCGTGGCGCTGAAAGTCACCAACGTGGCGGCATAGCTCTCTAGCGCGAAGCCTCGGTTCGACCCGAGGCTCCAAGGGCCCCGCCAGTCCACCAACGGCTTGGCAAGGACGTCGACGTCCGAGCCATTCTGCAAGCCCGCGGCCGACGGAAGACTGACGGAGCCACGCGCGGCTATAGCGTAAATCAGGGCGGGCGCTACGACTCGGATGAGGATCGCGAACCCTCACCCGAGCCCTCAGGACCTCGCATCTTCAGCGAGGCCATCCGAAGGGCCAAGTTCCCACCCCGGTTCCGACAGCCGGCCAACATAACCAAATACTCGGGGGAAACGAACCCCGAGCTTTGGTTAGCAGATTGTCGTCTTGCGTGCCAGCTTGGCGGCGCGCAGAATGACCTTATTATTATCCGCGACCTCCCCCTGTTCCTCGCCGACTCTGCAAGAGCTTGGCTGGAGCACCTTCCCCCACGGATGATCTTTGACTGGAGCGATCTGGTCAAGATCTTCGTGGGGAACTTCCAGGGCACGTACGTGCGCCCTGGTAACTCCTGGGACCTCCGCAGCTGCAAGCAGAAACCGGCCGAGTCCCTCCGGGACTACATCCGTTGCTTCTCCAAGCAGTATAACAAGCTGCCCCAGGTTGCCGACTCCGACGTCATCGGAGCATTCGCGGCAGGAACTTCCTGCAAGGAGCTAGTTCACAAGCTAAGGCGTCAGACGCCGACCAGCGTCGCCGAGCTCATGAAGATCGCTACCAGCTTCGCCTCAGGGGATGAGGCAGTGGGAGCTCTTTTCTCTGACCCTAAGGGAAAACGGAAGGAGGAGGCCCCCGAGGGCACCTCTTCCCGAGCCTCGACCAATAAGAAGAAGAAGGGGAAGGGAAAGCTCCCACCACACAGCGACCCCTTGGTGGCAGCCGCCGAGCCCAAGGGAGCACGGCCCCCTCGGGGCTGTTTTGACGAAATGCTGACCAAGCCGTGCCCGTACCACACAGGTCCGGTACAGCACACGCTCGGTCAATGCGTAATGCTCAAAAAGCATTACGGCCGACAAGCGTTCAAGGACGAAGCTGGCAAAAAGCCCGCCAAGGACCAGGAGGACAAGGACGGGAAAGACGACGACTTCCCGCCCATCGACAAGTGCCCCATGATCTTTGGCGGGCCAGGGACCGCCCCTACGCCGCGCCAGCGAAAGCGCGAGCGCCGGGAGGTCTACTCCATCGGGCCCACGACACCTCGCTTCCTCGACTGGTCGTTCGACGCGATCACCTTCAGCCAGGATGACCACCCGGACTACGTCTCGTCGCCAGGACGTTACCCGCTCGTTGTCGACCCCGTAGTCGGCAACACGAGGCTCACCAAAGTCCTCATGGACGGAGGTAGCGGCCTCAACCCTCTCTACACTGACACCTTCGATTCGATGGGAATCAGCCGCTCGCTCCTCCGGGCCACGACGTCCCCATTCCATGGGATAGTGCCTAGAAAGAGCGTGCAACCTCTCGGGCAGATCGACCTGCCCGTCTACTTTGGGACCCCAGACAATTTCAGGAAGGAGGTCCTAACTTTTGAAGTGGTAGGCTTCCGCGGCACCTACCATGCCATCCTCGGGAGGCCGTGTTACGCCAAGTTCATGGTGGTCCCGAACTACACCCACCTCAAGCTCAAGATGCCTGGACCTAAGGGGATCATCACCATCGGCACATCCTACCTGCACGCGTACCAATGTGATGTCGAATGTTGCGAGTACGCCAGCGCACTGGAGGGTTCGGCTCTCATCGCAGACCTCGAGCAGATGGCGAAGGAGGTCCCCGACCCCAAGAAGACCACGGGCACCTTTGAGCCCGTCGAGGGAGTGAAAGAGATTCCCCTCAACCCGAGCTCCGCCGACGGCAAGGTGCTGAAAGTCAGCACCACCCTCGACCCCAAATAGGAAGCCGTGCTCATCGACTTTCTCCGCAAGCACGCCGACGTGTTTGCCTGGAGTCCCTCGGACATGCCAGGCATCCCGAGGAGGTCGCCGAGCACTCCTTGGACATCCGGGCCGGGTCCAAGCCGGTGAAGCAGCGCATGCGCCGATTCGACGAGGAGAAGCGCCGGACCATCGGGGAGGAGGTGCAGAAGCTTTTGGCGGCCATATTCATCAAGGAGGTCTTCCATCCAGAATGGTTAGCAAATCCTATTTTGGTTAAAAAGAAAATTGGAAAATAGAGAATGTGTGTCGATTACACTAGTTTAAATAAAGCTTGTCCTAATTATCCATTTTCATTACCTTGCATTGACCAAATAGTTGATTCTACTGCTGGTTGCGAACGACTTTGCTTTCTTGATGCATATTCCGGTTACCATCAGATTTGTATGAAAGAGTCCGATGAATTAGCGACTTCTTTCATTACTCCTTTCGGCACATATTGTTACGTAACCATGCCATTTGGCCTCAAAAATGCGGGCGCAACTTACCAGCGCTGCATGCTCAAAGTTTTGGAGACCTCATCGGGCGGACCATTGAGGCGTACGTACATGATATAGTGATAAAATCTAGGATGGACAGCGACTTAGTAGATGACCTAAAAAGGGCATTTGACTGCCTCAAGAGTAAAAATATAAAGCTAAACCCCGAGAAGTGCGTTTTCGGGGTCCCTCGGGGCATGCTTCTCGGGTTCATCGTTTCCGAGCGTGGCATCGAAGCCAACCCGTAAAAGATATCGGCCATCACTCAGATGGGCCCGATCCAAAGCCTCAAGGGTGTGCAAAAGCTCATGGGGTGTCTTGCAGCCTTGAGCCGATTCATCTCTAGGCTTGGTGAAAAGGGGCTTCCCCTGTATCGGTTGCTGAAGAAAAATGAGCACTTTACCTGGACCCCCGAGGCCCAGGAAGCCCTCGAAAGGCTGAAAGCTCTACTTTCCAAAGCACCGGTCCTCGTGCTGCCAACGAAGGAAGAAAACCTCTTGTTATATGCTGCTGCCACTAACCAGGTCATGAGCGCAGCAATTGTCGTCGAACGACAAGAGGAAGGGCATGCCCTACCGGTGCAACGGCCGGTTTACTTCAATAGCAAGGTCTTGTCTGAAACCAAGACGTGCTACCCTCATATCCAAAAGCTAGTGTACGCAATCGTCCTCGCTCGGCGCAAGTTGCGACACTACTTCGTGTCACATCCTGTGATCGTGGTGTCATCATTTCCCCTTGGGGTGGTGATACAGAGTCGCGAGGCCACGGGAAGAATCACCAAATGGGCAATTGAGCTCATGGGGGATGGCATCACCTACGCCCCACGCAAGGCCATCAAGTACCAGGTGTTGGCGGATTTTGTGGCAGAGTGGACCGAGACATAGTTGCCACCGCAGCTCTCCCGGGACGAGTGCTGGGTCATGTATTTCGATGGGTCGTTGATGAAGACGGGCGCCGGCGCAGGCATCATGTTTGTCTCACCCCTCAGAGTCCGACTCAAGTACTTCCTGAGGCTGCATTTCGCCGCTCGTCAACGGAGTACGAGGCACTCGTCAACGGACTTCACATCGCCATCGAGCTGGGCATCAGACACCTCGAGGTACGAGGCAATTCTCAGCTTGTGGTGGACCAGGTGATGAAGGAGTCGATGTGCAACGACGCAAAGATGGCGGCCTACTGCAAGTTGGTGCGGCGGCTCGAGGAAAAATTCGACGGCCTCGAGCTCAACGACGTCGCGCGTAGGTATAACGAGGAGGCCGACGAGTTGGCAAAAATCGCATCTGAAAGGACTTCGGTCCCGACGGGGTTGTTTGCCAACGACCTCTACAAACCGACCGTCGACAACGACCTCTCGAGAAGCAAGGAGAAACGAGCTCCCAAGCGTCTCGAGGGGCCCGAAGCCGTCCCGAACCTCGGAAATCACTCGGGGGCTGCCGACCCTTCGGGAGAAAGGCGACCCCCGGCTGAGGCTAAGGATAGCAGCGACGCTGAGGCTGAGGCGATGGAGGTCGACGCTGAGGCGTTGAAAGCCGAAGCCGAGATGGACGACGACGAACCAGACTGGCGCGAGCCACTGGTCAATTGGCTTGTCCGAGGGATCCTACCCTCGGACAAGACCAAAGCTTGGCGTTTGGCACGTAAAGCCAAGATCTACAGAATAGCAGACGGAGAACTTTACCGACAAAGTCCCTCGGGCATCCTCTAGCGCTGTATCCCCTTCTGTCAGGGTAAACGCTTAATCGAAGAAATACACGCTGGGGCCTGCGGGCATCATGCCGCACCGAGGACCCTCGTCGGCAATGCTTTCCGACAAGGCTTCTACTGGCCAACAGCCATAGCAGACGCCACCGAGGTAGTACGCTCCTGCGAAGGATGTCAGTACTATGCTCGGCAGATACATCTCCCGGCCCAAGCCCTCCAGACGATCCCTCTCACCTGGCCTTTCGCCGTGTGGGGACTGGACCTTGTCGGGCCCCTCCAAAAGGCGCCCGGGGGCTTCACCCACCGGCTTGTCGCCATCGACAAGTTCTCCAAGTGGATTGAAGCTCGGCCACTCACGCAGATCACCTCAACCCAGGCGGTCCTGTTCTTCACCGACATCATTCACCGATTCGGCGTCCCAAACTCCATCATCACCGACAACGGCACACAGTTCACAGGGAAGAAATTCCTGATGTTCTGCGACCAAGTCCACATACGAGTGGACTGGTCGGCTGTCACACCCCAAAATTTCTATTTTGGGATGTGACTAGAAAACATTAAAAACAAAACAAAAGATTTTTACCCTTTTCTAAAAATACCAACTTAGGTTAAGTTATTTACAATTTAGATATTAAAAATGTGAGTTTCCAAAATTTTTGGAACTGAATTTAATGGTTGGTTTCATTCATACCTTTCCATAGTGTTTTGTATGAAAAATGATTTTTAAATGTTTTCAAATGCGCATAGGGTTTTATTGGAATCAAATATCCTAAGATCTTTGATCAAGTTTCCATCTGTAATTAAATACTTGGAACAATATACCTTGATCCTTGTTCCAAAAAACCATGATGGACCTTCGAACTTTCATGTTGCCAAACAACCAAGCTCATGTTCTCTAAATCGCTAACTATTACCTTGCTCTTTCTTTCTCCTATTATTTGAGCTTTCAATCCTTTTTGATTGAGTCTTGTCCAAGTCTCAAAACATATGCTTAATGATCAATCATTGTATCCCATATGCAACTCTACCATCACTTTGTTCAAGTGAAATCAATCACATGTTGTGTACCCATGTTAATCTCAATTCCAACTTTCTTCTCCTTCCCCGACCTTTGGGCAACATACACATGGACTCTTTCTCCTCCACTCATTCTCCTCTTGATCAAAGCCAAACATATTTTTGAACCATTCTTGAAAACCATATGGTCTTGGTCTCACCGTTTTGGAACGCTAAATTTTCCGAAAAGCCTTATCGTGTCGCTGGGAATTTTGCGGGCTGAGCTCAACACCATCATTCCATATTGTATTCTTATTTTTATACAAGCACCTAGTCTATCCCATTAGTAAAACATGTTCCCCATCTCTCTTTCTTTTGCTAATGGATCGACCCAACTCATTTCGTCCTCCGACATCGCTCCGCGCAACCATCCTCCTTTCATTTGTGGGTCAACACCAAGCCCAACCAGCCCTCTAGGACTTCCTCTCACCTCTCCCACGTCTACCCCTTGTTCCCTCTCCATTTTGGACAAAAATATCAACCAAGGCATGGAAATATCAAGACAAGACCCTTTGCCTTCCAACTCTTTGGCCTCCCAACCTTTCCCCTTCACATACACCTCCCCCACAGCCCCCTCACGCCTCCCCCTTCAGTTCCCACATCAAGAACAGAGGGGATACGCCCCTGCTCCTCCTCATCCTCCCCCATGGCTGCCCCAACCATTCCCCAACCTTCTTCCCCTTCCGCACCATGGAAACGAAGCAAATCGGTGATTGCAACCCATCTTGCCACCTTGATTCCCTTCCCAAGCACCCAACAAGGATTTGGAGGACATCATCATCACCCTCCCTGCTGTTCAAGTCGTGGTGATGGCCTCTACCACCATGGATGTCACCCCGATCAACCGCATCACGAGAAGGATACGCCGTTGAACCGCGTTGTCATCACCGGTAGTCGTCGATGTGTTTCCCCGCTCCACCACACCAATCCCCATGGTGAGAACCCTAAATCATCTCTCCCAACATGTTCTCATATTGTCCTCTGAATATAAAGTACCTTTGATGAGATATGGTTGATCCCCGTTGAATTTTAACCGGTGTATGTGTTGCTGTCCTGACGGCCAGCAGCGCTGCTGTTTGTAGAAACGGTGTTCCTCGCTGTTCCTTTGATCAAATCATCAAACCCTTTGGTGGAATTGTATTTTATATCCTTGAACACGTCCCTGTAAAATGGTTTCCTCATAGGAGTTGAGAAACCTGAGATATGGTCATCACCGTGCCACTGTCCCTGCTGTCTGGACAGATTGGCATCTCTAAGTGGTTTTGGCGTTCCCCGCTAATCCTCTGTTCAAATCACCAATCCCTTTAATAAACTTGTTCATTGCATCCCTGCACATGATCCCACAAGTTGGTTTGGTTATACAATTCATGATGGCCGAGATATCGGCACCAACATGCCTTGCACCCCTGCTGTCCAAACTGCAGACACGCTGTTTTTGGCAGCGGCGTTCCCGTTGATCTAGTGATTCCCTTGATGAACCCTTTGGCTATATTATCCTTTATATAGTTGCACACACCTCTGAAATGTTTCAGGGCTATATAATCAAGTATGAAAGAGATATGCTCCTATCTTGTGCTCGCTGTCCTGCTACCCTGCAGCCGCGCTGATGCCGGTTGGCATGCGTGTTCCCGATGATTCATCGCTCCGGTGATCAAGCCCTTCAACCAAAATGTGTTTCATATCATGGCACATGCCTACAAAAATTGGTTTGCTCATACATGCTATCATGGCCGAGATATGAAGGTTTCACTAACTGCTACTCTTGCTGTCCTGAAACAGCCATGTAATATGTTTTGCAATCGCATTCTCCTACTTACCGACCATCAAAACATCATGCCATTTTACTATAACATACTTTATACTTTCCATTACATTTCTACAAAATATGTCGCCAATTAGTGCTATAAATACCATGCCTATGATGATCGAAACCCTCGCTGTCCGCCTACATATATGTCTTACATGCACTAATCGCTACAACTACATCCCCCATTGATCATGTGTCAATATGCACTAGTTGATCATGGAGTGTCATCATTCATATCCTACACACCCAAGATACCAAACTCATATCCTCAAGGTATAACCAAAGCATGTGCCATACGTTCAATGCCCTCACACGTTGCACGCATATTCTCTATATTTTGGTCATCATTTAAACCATACAGGCAGAACCATGAGCTATATTTTAGTTAATCCTATCAAACCACATCACTTCACCATGATCTTGTGACCACTAAACATATTTCTCCTTTTCAAATCGTGTTTTATCAAGTCTCATAAACTACATCCTCACCAAAAATAAACGTCTATCCTTACTATCAACCTTGATATGTCACTCCAGCTTAGTGATGGAAACATCATATCACTAATTATCATATATTCCTAGGAGAATGCCACATGATGTATATCAATTCAATATTATTCTTCAATGCTGTCTATTCCAGTTTCTCTACCACACACCATAATATATATCATAATCTCCAAAGCCAAACCTTGTGTTTAGAACCTAATACATATCCAATCCTTTTTGTTATGTTAAACATATTCTAGTTCAAATCCATCTTGCTCATCTAATCCAAACCTTGCCACAAATACTTCAACTCTCGCATCTTTTAATTTTGGTTCTTGTTTTGTTTAGTTTTCGCACTCACATGATTATAGAACAAGCCGTACGTTTTCAAAACCTTTGTAATTTATTTTTATAATGCTTGGCGTACTATTTCTAGGTGAATGTCAAGCTTGTGTTGGTTGTTGCGATCGATAGTAGAAGCTATGCGGGATGATCCAGAAGAGAAGTTGAAAGATTTGGATAACAAACATTTGGAGGCAAGTATAACCTATGGTTTTCCTTGTTACCTAGCAACTATTAAACAATACATTCATATGCATGTGTCTAATCTTGTAAACCCTAGCTATATTTATATACCCGAGTAGGTTTATTGATCAATCACCTTGTTACCTATGGGGGTTTCATGCATATTAGAGTTACTAGCTGCTATGCTCAACAATGCTATTATGGAATCCTGATTTAAGAATTATGAAATGATGGATAAAATATGTTTTTATCAACAAAGCTCGAAGGGCACTGGAGTATGAGTTTTTGTACTCTCATTGCCCTCCGTCAGGACTTTCATTGAAAGTTGACCTCCCAGGAAACCCATACATCCACGAGAATCAATGGGCTCTGATCTTAGCCAAGTAACTAGATTTTTCTCTATCTTGTTAGTGGTTACCGAAAGGCGCAAGAGGGGGAGCCTGGGTTTTAGAATGGGTTCCGAGCCTGTCAAGATGTGTGCTGGGCTGCGGTCACATGGTGTGCCATTCTTGAAGGGGGCCTCCATTCGCCTTGCTGCTTGAAACCTCGCGGCTACTAACGTGTTAGGGTGACTAGTGAAAAGCTTTGCAGTGTTACCCTGCTCACTCACCTCGGCAGTGTTATGGGGTCGACGGGCCCCGAGCATATGGGTATACACGACTCGGGGTTAAAGCTGTACAAATTCTGCAGAATTCTTCCAATCTGATATATCAGCCGTGCTCACGGTCACGAGCAGCCTGGAATCCTTTTTGTATCAGTTGATACCTGTGGAAGTGTTGAGGAGTTTTGTTAAAATGATGCTCAGAGATAAACTTGTTTTACTTGGGAGATGGGTTATTCATTCAAATAGTAAAGTAGACTTTAAATAAAACTTGACCAACTAAAAGCAACTGCTATAAGCCTGTGTCAACCTTATGAGCCCTGCATCCCCCATAATTATACTTGCTGAGCATGGTGAGCTGACGCTTGTGGTGGTCACCAATAAAAATCCCGGATGGGTACCAGATGGTGGTTCAAGTAAGGTGCTTTCATGAGCTATTCCAAAAGTACTAGGCGAGTGCTCCCCCAGTCAACCGTCCCTGTGGAGTATGGTGACCCGAAGATAGAAGACGAAGAATAGTTTCCGCTGTGCTATGAAATATTTGTAAGTCTTAATGTAATTATGTTTCGCAATGTAATAAAGCATTGCTTATGATATTTACCATATTTGTTGCTATATGTGTTGTGTGGACATCCTGGGCACACATATAGTTAACGCTTGGTATTCTTCGGAAAACCGGGTGTTACATCGGCGGTGGCCCACCCGAGAACAAATGGCCAGGTGGAGCGTGCCAATGGCATGATCCTCTAGGGCCTCAAGCCCAGGATCTTCAACAGGCTGAACAAGTTCGGCAAGAGGTGGCTCACCGAGCTTCCCGCGGTGATATGGAGCCTGAGGACTACGCTGAGCCGAGCCACGGGTTTCACACCCTTCTTCTTGGTCTATGGCGCCGAGGCCGTTCTCCCCACGGACTTGGAGTATGGTGCCCCAAGGGTCCAGGCCTACGACGAACAAGGCAACCAGACCTCTTGGGAAGACGCGTTGGACTAGGTCGACGAGGCACAGGACGTCGCCCTGCTGCACTTAGCCAAATGCCAGCAGTCCCTTCGCAGGTACCACGCTCGGCGCATCCGAGGCCGAGCCTTCAATATAGGCGACCTGGTATTGAGGTTCAGGTAGGACAACAGGGGACGTCACAAGCTGACGACGCCATGGGAAGGGCCTTTCATCATCGCCGAGGTGTTGCGGCCCGGGACGTACAAGCTGGCGAACGAAGAGGGCGAAGTCTACAGCAGCGCCTGGAATATCGAACAGCTACATCGCTTCTATCCCTGAACCTTGATCGATTGTATTGTATAAGTCATGAAATCAACAAAAGGAATCATTTCGTCCTTCTTTATATTGATTTTAACCTGAGCCGACCTTCGGGAACAAGCGAACTCGTAAGGTCCTGCGCATAACAAAGTGAGGCCCAGCCTTATCTTTAAGGCCGACCCTCCCTCGGGGGCTAGGACGGGGGGAACCCCCGGACTCTCCCGAGCCGCAACGAAAAATCCGGAACTTGAAAATTTCAAAACTCGCTGAAATTTTTTCCTTTCCCAAGCACATCTCCCACCCAAGCCAAACCGAGGCTTATAAAGCTCGGAAGAGCAAAAGAAGTCCCAGAGGACAGAGCAGGCCGAGCCGTGGGACCGTCTACGCCTCCGGGCTACGGCATCCTCACTTGTCACTCCGCATCCGAAGGATAACTTGAGCTCGGAAAAGAACTAATAAGATCGATGTTCGGCAAAGGCAGGAGCCTCAGGAAAACTTGGCCAAGCTTTCTTCTTAAGTTTTTTCCCTCTCATCGAAACTCTTAGACCCCGGCTACGTCTACGCCCCTAAAGCTACGATACCCGAAAAAGTTTCCCGAGGCTCGATGGCCCGGGCACAGAGTCGGTAGAGAAAAATACTTAAGTGAAAAGCACCGAGAACAAACAAAAGGCAAACATGGAATAATATTTACATAAATATTAAGCCCACGAAGTGCCGCATGTTTTTTCCCTGCTAACTACTCACGACAAATTTTTTCCGAGGGCACAATGGCCCGACTTCTTCTCACAGCAGGTCCAGTGGAGGGAGCTCGACCTCGGGCTCGAAAAGGCTCGCCAGCGCCTCTGCAGGCGTTCGCATGGAGTCCTCCAACGCCAGGAGCACCTCGTCATCCGCCTCAACGAAGCCCTCGCTGACGGGGCCGGCGTCAAAGTTCTCGTAGTGAGACTTGGCGACCGCCAGCGTCTTTTGGACTCCGGCCAGCAGGGCCTCCTTGACGCAGTCGCGGACGCTCCCGTGAAGCGCCTCCAGTCGGCTGCGGAGCGACATCCCCGAGGGCTCGCCGCCGCTGCCGACGGAGTCACACAGGGCGCGTGCCACCCGCTGCAGCTCCTGGCTGTCGCGGACCTCGCCGTCGTAAGCGGCCTGCAGAGCTGCAAAGGCACGAAACGAGAAAGTAGACAGGGTTTCAGGCGGCATGCAACGAAGACAAATGAAGCAAAAAGAGCCCGACACAACGCATACCGCCGGTCTCCTCCTTAGCCAGCCGCGCCGCCTCCCGAGCCTTCGACGCCTCGCCCCGCACCAAGTCAACCTCGCCGACCGCCTGAGTGAGGGCCGCCTGAGTCTCCTTCAGATCGTCGTCTAGTGATGCGGCGGCGGAGGTCTTCTCGACGGCAAGCCGTAGGACGGCGTCGCGCTCCTCGTCGCCTCGGCCAGGGCGCTCTCCAGCTCCTGCGACCGCCTTGTCGAGGCGGCGACCCGACCCACCGCCTCCGCAACCTCCTCCTTCAGGAGGGCGTTGCTGACGCTCACCTCGGCAAACCGGGAGGTCACGGTGGAGAGCTCGCTCTGGGCACGGTCGAGCGCCCTCTTCCAGAGGTCGAGCTGACTCGAAAGGCCAAGCCCACTGTGGAGGAAGCAGGACTTGTCCCGGGAAGTGCGCATCAGGCCCAAAGGAGGAAGGAAGGAACGACAGCAGGTAAGTCGAGCACTTACACGCAGGAGAAGTTACAAGACAACTGAGGCTCACCCGAAGCTGATCCGAGAGCTCCGTGTCGAGGACATCGGCGACCGCGCGGAGGGTCGCCATCGAGTTAGACCCTAACTCCTGGACGGCGTCCCACTCGGGGCCCTCGAGGTCGTCCCGAAGCGAGAAGACGGGCGGCCCCTGAGGGTCCGCCCGATCCACCCACTCGATCCGAGAGGACGTCAGCTCCCGAGGGGGCGGGCCCGTCAGCGCCAACGCCCAAGGACCCTCCTCGCGAAGAGGAGGAGCCCTCGCTGCGACGTCCGCCGTTGCCGAGTCTGCGGCGACCGGTTGCGCCACGACGTCAACGGTCGGCTCCCGCGAGGCGCCTCCGGAATCGATGACCGGAGTCCCGGGGGCTGGCAACGGAACCGCCGCCGCAGCAGCCGAGGATGCGGCAACAGCAACCTCGGACGGAGTCACCCTCCCCGCAGAAGGTCCCTCTGACGCTGACGTCAGACCCACGGGAGGGTGAGTCTCCTCGCCCGAGGCGCGGGCTCTCTCTCCGGCCGTGTCATCTCCCCGGATCTTCAGCACCTTCTGGTGAGAGACCCGGAGAGATAGCCCGGACCGCGCGCTGTGGCGGCAACAAGAAAAAGGTAATGTCATTACGTTGAAACAGAACTCCGGCAGGAAAAATCACATGAAAAACGACTTACGTGGTCTTCGGCACCACCCTCCTTTTCCTACTCGCCGCCCCGGAGACGGTCGGAGCGGCAAGCTCGGCGGACGAGCCGGCCCCCGCCGACGGTGGATGAGTGGCCAGTGCCTCGGCATCGCGCCTGAGGGAGTCTCGATGGTGACATCCCTTGGCGGGGGCATGGGTGGCGGCACCTCCAGGCCCCACCACCTGTGGCCGTCAGGGCGATCAGCGACGCGTCGGCGGGGAGGGTCCGCCGAAACAGGGGACCCTCAGTCCCCACTAGAGCCTCGGGGCATCTCGGGCGCCGGGCCTGAGCCCGTTCCCGGTGCCTTCGGCTGAACCACGCTGCTGATGGCGGGTGGAGCCCCGCCTCCAGATGTTACCCTGCCAGGGGCCGCGTCCTTGGAGGCGGTCTCTGGCAGGTTTGCCCGAGGGTTCGGATCACGAACCCCGGCACTTCCACCGGCGGACGCTGACAGCGGAGCCTTTCCAGGCTCGTCAGTGCCCAACGCGGGCTGTGTGGCCACAAGCGGCCGATCAGACTCCATCAAATCAAAGATGGAAAAATCATCTTCTTCTTTATCATCGTCGTCATCGTCATCGCTAGGGGTATCCACCTCAGGCTCCCCGGCCTCCCTCAGGCGGCGGTGGTGCTGGGAGGACTCCTCCACCTTCCGCGCCTTCTTCTGCTTCCGAGCGGTCGCCTTGTCCTTCTTCGCCTTCTCCGCCGTGGCCCAGAGGCGGTTCTGGGTTCGCCGCTCTTTGTCCTCCGGGACAGGCAGAAGGGAAGCCCTCCCGGTCCTCGAGAGGCCCTACGATGAACGAAGGAGAAAGGTTAGGAGGAAGATGGGGAAACCAGCGGCCCGATCAAATGAACGACACTTACCAGCACCGGGAAGCCCGCGCAGGGACGCATAGGCACCTGGTTCACCTCCTCCCAGGTGGGATGACCCCCCACCATGTAGCCAACGCGGTGCATGACCTCCGCCTCGCCAAGGTCACGGGCCAGCATCGCCATGCCCTCCCGCTGCGACCCAGTCACCATCTGATGGAGCGCCAGGCGGCGCTCCATCAGAGGTAGCACCGTCCGCATGTGGAAGTTCCCCGCCACGCCGGCCCCTGTAAGGCCCCTTCTGTTCAACTCCTTGAGCGCGTCGAAATAGACGGCCAGGTGCTTGGACTCCTTCGATGGGCACCCCCACTCCCATTGGGGAAGGGGAGCCATGAGCGCCCTTCCCGTGAACTTAGGGAAGAGACCCCCGTCGTTGCGAAGGTAGAACCAGCCACTGTGCCACCCCTTGTTGGAGGAGAGGGCCCTACACGGGATGTACAACGAAGAGCGGATCACGAAGCCACACCCTCCCCTCCCGCGCGCTGGATCTCCCGCGGCTTCCTTGCACCGACCGACGTGGTGTACCAGTCGACGCGGGAAATACGGCGCCACAGGTTCCAGTGCGGGGGCACCCCAAAGTAGCCTTTACACAGGGCGGCGAAAATCGACGCCTGTGTGATGGAATTCGGGGTGAGGTTGTGGAGCCCCAGCCCGTTCTCGAAGAGGAGGGCCCGGCAGAAGCGGCTCGGCGGCGAGCCAAGCCCGCGCTCGTGGTAAGCAACGAAGCTCACCACGTACCCCTCGCCGGGGTTCGGCTCCTCGTGGTCGCGCGGCCGCACGGCCCACTCCGGGTGCTGCGCGTCGGTACGAGGACGCAGCAGCCCCAGAGTGATGAGGCGCTCCAGCTACGCCTCCGTCACTGTGCTCCTCAGCCATGACTCCAGCCTGAGGACGCCGGCGGCGGCCGCGGCAGCGTCGGTGGCGGCGGCGTCGGTGGCGGCGACATCGGCAGTGGCGTCGACAGCGGCGGAGGTGGAATCCATGGCAAGCGAAGGGGGAAAGGGCTGTGGAAAGAACGACGGTGGCGGCAACGATGGCTCTAGCGAGGAAGCGAAGGCGAGGAGACAAGCGACGGGAGCGAGAAGGCGAGCGGCCGTGCAAGCGAATGGCTAAGGTAAAAAGAAAGAAACCACGATCTTTTCTTATATACCTGAGCCGTGATCCGCAGTGAATCCGCCGCATTAACTATGTGGGGCCCGCCATGATCCCCACATCGCCGCCATCGCCGTGTACACAAACCGCCTCAACTGAGCCGAGCCGTCGTGTCCGTCAGGCTTCGCGCCTCAAAAGGTGAACCGAATCATTACAAGTGCACACCTCGATTCCGCCAATATTCTCTCCTTCCCAACGAAGGAACCCCGGGCTCGGGCGCCCGTTACGTTCCCAGGGGATCGAAGACTGGCCCACAGCGGCTCGAACAGTCGCCCCAGGGAAACCGAGTTAGGGACAGCTAGTGGATGGGTCACGAAAACGGCCAGTATCCCGACGCCCGAAACGTCACAAGGGACGTCCCGTGCTGTGTCCAAGTCTCAGTAGCGAGTTGGTTACGTGGAATTCCTCCGTGGGAGGCATCATGCCCTCGGGACCCATCGAAGGGACCCGACATCCACTAACTGACCCTAGGGAAACATTTGGAGTGTGCTCAGACCACTAGCCGACCCCCAACGAACGGGGCATGGACCTACACTTGGACCAACCCGTTTGTAGCTCATCGGAAATGCCGACTCGCGCCCCGGCGGGGGAGTTGAGCAGGACCAAAACCTTTCTCTTTCTAAAAAAAGAGCGCGAAGGTCTAACAAGCAAAAGACAGGAAGGACCGGGTCGACCTCCGGTACGAAAACTGAGGCGCCCTGCACCTTGGAAACACCACCGGACAAACTCCCTTTACGATGGGAGGCTCGGGGGCTACATTTCCGAGGGATCACCTTCCCTTGATGAATAGCCGAGCATGCGCAACTACGATTTTCAGCCTTTGAAGGGATATAACATCCCTTCAAAGCCTCGGGGGCTACACCCGGCGGGTGTGCTCACGCGCACCCACCGGAAACTATCTCACCCTTTACTATTTTGACAGACGAAAAAGTTTTTGATCCGAATGATGCGCAAGCAAACAGTGAAACTAACAGCCCGAGCGATTTGGCAATGGTAGTGAGTGAACGGCCAATTTGACCCTCGACCGAGAGGTGGTCGACGGCGAACAGGGATGGCGAGGGGAGAAAATGGGAGGGGCTCGTCGTCAATAAGTAATGGGAGGGGGTGGATAAGAACGGGACTCGGTCCGGGGTCCCCCTACGGCGATGGCACGGTGGCGACAGCGCGCCTGCCGACCGGACGACGCCGGCGTGCCTCGCGGTGCACGCGCACGTGCACAGGCGCAGACCGGTAGGGGCCGGTACTGTAGCTACCCCCTAAAGGTCAAACCCTATTAGTTCAAATGATGAGCTACCCATTTGGATTCAGAGAAAACTCCCAGAATAAAAGTCGTGGAAAATTTCATGTAGAATATTTTTTCTTTTGACACCAAGTTCAAATTCGACTCAGATTTGAAAATATTGAAAAGGGGGTGAAAGTGGGTTTTGAGTTTCAAACTGAAAAATTAAAAATTACTTCTAATTTTTCTCAATAACTTGAAAAATGGTCAAAATGAAAGTTGTTCTAATCAATGAGCCCTACAACTCTTATCAAGGAAGTTCGATCAGATTCCTAATACTTTTGAAATTGAAGTTTCAAATTTAAATTCTAACATAGTAATTAGGGTTTAATTCAAATTTTTATTTAAGGACTTCAAAATCTCCCAAAATAAAAGTTGTTCCATTTTAAAAGATCTACAACTTTTGTTGAGACACTTTCACCAGATTCTAGGTAGTTTTTGAACTAGGGTTTTGGGGTCCGATTCGGGGTTTAATTTGATTTTTCTTTTGATTTACTTTTTATAATTTCTATTAGGGCTTTAATTACACAATCACATACACTAACAATCACAACACTTTAGTAGCCCTAAACACAATCATATACAGGTAGTTAAATTAAATATGATGACATGGCAGTTTAATTATGCGGTAATACCAGAGATATTACAGCCTTCCCCCCTGAAAGAAATCTCGTCCCGAGATTTGGTACAAGACAAAACAAGATTCAAACAAAGTAATGGAAAAGAAAATGTGTCAATACAACCTAACCCAACCTTGATCGTTAAACTAGTAGAAAATTTTACACATTACATCACTAGGAACTCTATATTTACAAGGTAGGGAAAAATTCGGGGAAATTTTCTGCGAGGTAATCTTCTGATTCCCACGTAGCTTCATCTTCGGAATGTTCACTCCACTGGATCTTATACCATCTGGTTGTGGTCCTTCGTGTGACACGATCCTTTATATCCAAGACTCGGATAGGATACTCCGAGTACATCAACTCTGGCTCAAGTTCTACTCCTTCAACATCGACGACTTGATCAGGCACTCGGAGACACTTCTTGAGTTGTGACACATGGAATACATTGTGTACGCCTGAAAGATACTCCGGCAACTGCAGCTTGTAAGCTACTCTTCCCACGCATTCTATGATTAGGAATGGTCCCATATAACGCGGGGCTAGCTTGCCTTTTACTCCGAAACGACTGACCCCTTTCATTGGCGACACCTTCAAATAAACAAAATCTCCAATCTTGAATACTAACGGTCGACGTCTTTGATCCGCATAACTTTTTTTGACGTGACTGTGCCACTTTCAAATTCTCTTGTATCAGTCAAACCTTTTCCTCGGCTTCCTTGACTAAGTCAACTCCATAAAACCATCTTTCCCTGGGTTCAGACCAATTTAATGGAGTACGACATCTACGACCATAAACTGCCTCAAACGGAGCCATCTTGATGCTTTCTTGGTAACTGTTATTCTATGAGAATTCTACCAATGCCAAATACTCGTCCCACTTGTCAGGGTAATTGAGTGCACGGGCCCTCAACATATCTTTCAATACTTGATTGACTCTTTCAGTCTGACCATCGGTCTGCGGATGATAGGCTGTACTATGCAGGAGTGTCGTTCCAAGTGACTTATGAAAAGACTTCCAAAATTTCGATATAACTGAGTACCTCGATCAGAGACAATAGTTTTTGGCACCCCATGGAGCTTCATCAAGTTTTCAATGTACAGCTTCGCATAAGTGGCTGTTGTGTAAGCGGCTTTAACGGGCAGGAAGTGAGCTTGCTTAGTGAGACGTTCTACAATAACCCAAATGGAATCAAAGCCTCTGGATGTCCTGGGCAAACCCACAATGAAATCCATACTAATGTCTTCCCATTTCCACGCAGGAATAGGTAATGGTTGCAGTTCTCCGCTAGGCTTCATGTGTACGGCTTTCACCTTTTGGCATGTATCACACCTGGCAACATACTGAGCAATCTCTATCTTCATCTTAGTCCACCAGAATTTCCGTTTCAAGTCCTGGTACATTTTGTTGCTTCCTGGATGGATAGAGAATCTAGTCAAATGTGCTTCATCGAGAATCTTTTGACGCAACTCAGGTACCTTTGGGACTACCAGCCAATCCTTGAACCAAACGACACCTTCACCATCAATTCTGAAGCAATCTGCCTTGCCAGCCTGGACTTTTTCCTTGATATGCTTGATACCTTTACTTCCTTTCTGAGCAGCAATGATCTCATCTCGGATGGTGGTCTTAATACTAATATGATTCAAGCTACTTTGTGGCACTATTTTTATACCTAACTTTTTCAGCTCGTAGCATAAGGATAAGTCATAGGGTCTTACAGTCAAGCAATTACAATGAACCTTCCAACTGAGTGCATCGGCGACCACATTTGCCTTTCCCGGGTGATAATGCACTTCAATATCATAGTCCTTAATCAACTCAAGCCATCTTCGCTGTCTCATGTTCAACTCTTCTTGTGTAAAGATGTACTTCAGACTCTTATGATCTGTGTACACATTGCAAGTACTGCCTAGTAAATAATGACGCCATATCTTCAGGGCATGTACTACGGCTGCTAACTCCAAATCATGAGTGGGGTAATTCTCTTTATGACGCTTGAACTGCCGTGAAGCATAAGCAATGACTCGACCTTCTTGCATTAAAACACAACCAAGACCGGTACCAGAAGCATCACAGTACACATCAAACGGCTTTTTAATGTCAGGTTGAGATAGGACTGGTGCAGTGGTCAACAACCTTTTCAGAGCTTGAAATGCCTTCTCACATTCTGGTGACCAGACAAATTTGACTTGATTCTTCAACAGGTTGGTAATGGGCTTGGCTATCATGGAGAAATCCGAAATAAATCGACGGTAGTATCCCGCCATTCCCATGAAACTACGAACTTGATGCACTGTGGCTGGTGGCTTCCAATTCAAGATTTCTTCCACCTTACTCGGATCAACAGACACACCTTCAGCTGACAGAATATGTCCGAGAAATGGGACTCGGTCCAACCAAAACTCACACTTGCTGAACTTGGCATAAAGTTGGTGTTCTCTCAAGCGAGTCAGGACAACACGAAGGTGATTCGCATATTCACCAAGGGTTTTGGAATAGACGAGGATGTCATCGATGAACACGACCACAAATTTGTCGAGCTCGGGCATGAAAACGGAGTTCATGAGGTACATGAAGTAGGCAGGTCCATTGGTTAGGCCAAATGACATGACTAGATATTCATATAGGCCATATCTGGTGGTAAAGGCTGTTTTGGGGATGTCTTCGGGATGGATCTTGATTTGGTGATAGCCAGACCTAAGGTCAATTTTGGAAAACACCTTGGCTCCAGCTAATTGGTCAAAGCGTAGGTCAATTCGAGGCAAAGGGTATTTGTTCTTGATGGTTACCTCATTGAGTGGACAATAATCAACACAAAGTCTGAGAGATTTGTCCTTTTTTACGAAAATAGCAGGACAACCCCAAGAAGATGAACTAGGTCTGATAAAACCCTTATCCAATAGATCTTGCAACTGAACTTTAAGCTCTGCCAATTCCTTGGGAGGCATACTATAGGCTCTATGAAAAATAGGAGCCGTTCCAGGCTTCAACTCAATGGAAAATTCCACATCACGATCAGGAGGTAATCCAGGCAGATCCTCAGGAAATACATCCGGAAATTCACAGACTACCGGAATGTCCTACACTTCTTTGACTGATGTGGCACATAACCTTTGCACGGACCTTTCAACTTTTCTCAAGGGTAGTGAGAGTTGGATGAGAAGCTGAGACTTGCTATCAGGTATGTTCACCCTTATAGTCCTATTCAGCACATCTATAAGGGCCTTGTGCTGATACATCCAATTCATGCATAGGATCACATCTATGTCTTGATTTTTCAGCACTATCATGGTAGTAGAGAATATGTGCCCTCCTAATTCTATAGGCACGCGTTACACTACTTCCTTAGTACTTATACGTCCTCTGGGCGACTGTATAAGGAAATTTTCCTTTATTTCCCCAATTGGAATCTCATGCTTGTTGACAAATGTGCGATTGATGAATGAATTAGACGCACCAGAGTCAAAAAGCAGAATCGCAGGATGGCTTGCAACAGGGAACCTATCCAGCATGACGGGTTCTCCATTGGGAATCTGATCAACTTGGGTATAGTAAACATGGCCTGCTTTCTTGACCACCTTTCCTTTCTGAGCATGCTGCTGGTGACCACGATGCTGAATCTGCTACTGCGGTTGTTGCTATTGAGCACTAGGAACTAGGGGTACATTCTGATTGTACTGCTTTAGAAAAGGACAATTGCGGGACCAATGTCTCATCTTGCCGCAATTATAGCAAGGGTGGTTCTAATTGGTCTGGGGAGTAGTGATACGAACACTTGGTTCGGCTAGGTGGTGTTTTGTTGGTTGGAGGTATGGGAGGTAGCGGCAGTGCGAACAACGATATGCTGCTGGGGGTATTGTGGTTGGTTATGGTGAGTGGAATGATAAATAATCCTCTGACGCTTCTGACCGCCAGAAGACCCAGCTTTCTTCTCTTCTTTTTCTCGTCCTGGTGCTTACGGTCACTCTCTTCAAAGGCAATGGCACTATCGACAGCCTCATGATAGGTGCAGTTAAGGTTGTTGGACCACCTTATCTGAATCTTGAAGTTTAGACCCCTGACAAAGCAGTCCTTCTTCTTCGGATCGGTATTGGTATGCTCAGGGGCGTATTGCGCCAAGTGATTGAACTGACTGACACATTGCATGACAGTAGATTCCTTCTGCTGCAGTCCCAGAAACTGATCAAGCTTCATCTTCATGACACCAGCCAGGATATGATGGGCACGGAAAGCTTCGCGGAATTCTGACCATGTAAGCTGGTGACCAAGGGGCTGTGCGGCCAGAAGGCTTGCATACCATGCACTTGCTGGCCCTCGCAGTTGCTGCGCTGCGAACAGTGGCTTTTGGACCTCGGTGCAGTGAATAAGACTAAACTTTTGCTCCATGGTACGGAGCCAATCATCGACCTCCAGGGGTTCATCAGCTTTGATAAAGACGGACGGACGGGTGTTAGTGAAATCCACATACGTGGTCTCCTCATCATCGCGGCGGCCTCGATGTCCACCACGATTGTCCCGATTCTGCGCCATTGCATTGGCGGCATTGGCCAAGGCCGTGATGGCATCAGCCAAGGTCAGTGGAATAGGCGGTGGGTTGGAAACACCAATTCCATCCTCGGAGGTTCCAGCACCGGACGACCGAGTGTTGACAGGCATCTGTGGATAAGCAAGCCAAACTTAGGTCCTATATTACTTAACCAAAACCTAGAGGCGGTACGGGCTTAAACATGACATCACAACTGATACTTGTCGCATAAAGGCAGAATCCCTAACCGTAACTAAGGTTTCATGGCAGGCAAGAAAAAATTTGGACTAGAGAGGACATGATAGGCTAGGAAGAATAGGCTTGCTAGATTCTAACCCATAAACCACTTTTAAGGAGGAAGTTAATTAATCATGTGAGATTATCATGATGCATGAATCGCACTTACGAATTTTAAATCATGCAATAGGAAAAATAAATACCACTTTAATATAGGGCTAAATAAATATGCTACCCACTTGCTACCATAGATAATTTATTGGATAAGATAAAAATTATAGAACGAGGTAAGAACTATTGGATAAGGTAAGAACGAAGGGATAAGGTAAGAATGTAAGCAGTTTAGACCAAAATACCAATTTAAATTTTGTGATCCAAGAAATTTTGAAGTTTTCTAAAGTAACACTGTAATGACTTGGCAATAGATCGCTCTGATACCACCTGTAACAGAACCGCCTAAATCACATGGCCCACGGGCACCTGTCATTGTCACTAATGACCTCTGACAGCCGCGCCCGTGTCCCAAATGACCTAGATAGCCCTGCTGGGCTACATAAGCACCCGTATTCTCCGACAGGATCCCATTACGAAGCCATTACAGGGTTACAACATTTCATAATAAAACATATTAGAGTAAAGGTGCGGAAGACTTCATAGTACATAGATTACAAACCAGTTGTTCAAATATAAATTCAAGTACAATTGTTATAATCTATACCTAAATAGAAGTAGCATCAGGGTAGCAGACATACATAATAATACGAACCCTGCCCAAGAGTCCAACATCACTCATCTTCACTTCCTTCACAAACCAGCATCACACAGCAGGGAGCAAGACAGACCTCCGGCTGCTGACTTCCTGCAGCAAGGGTTAACAAACACTGAGTACTGGGGTACTCCACAAGACTTACCCGGCTAAAGAGAAAGATGAGACTCAGGAATGGAGGCTGAGGGGAGTCAAGGTAAGGCTGTGAGCAAGAGTTCAAGAGTTTTGCAGAAAAGCATTACTATCCTAATTCAATATTTCATCTCAATATTATTTTAATCATAACCATAGTTCCAATATTCCTTCTCATATGTCACATTATTTCAATTTCTTAATCATTCAAAAAAAACACCTAGTTCCGAACCACTTTTTGGTGTAAGTCAGTGGATCAAGTCTCCATTAACCGAGGAGCAACATCGATTCGAATCCAGAAAGTACCCAGCTGGGGATCCCTATCCACACTGCATATGCAGCACTTAAGCTTGCATATGCCAACCCCGCCTACCACGGCTTTTCATGCCCTGGAACCGATCCTGTGCCACCCGAGAGCACGTTACTCCTCTAGTCTCCAGGCACGCCGGCCACGAGGGTACACGCTACTCTCGTCATCTCTCCACTCCCAGTACGTGGTTGTCGGTTCTTGCAGTAGAGCCACCGGAGTCAGAGGCTTCCCGTAGTATGTGGCTAGTTGCAAAGTCTCGATCCAGCAGGTCGACAACGAACGATCCCTAAATCATTTTTCCGTTGGTTACCATGCATTGGGACTCTAACACAAGTACAAAGTAGCCGAACGGTTCCAAATCCATGCCCGTCGGTGACAAGACATGGGAACGCCGCCACATGTGCACATCCATCCGAACGGACTTCCTTTTTCATTACCATTTTTCCGGCGCTGGCAATGCATCGGGACTCTAACTCAAAGTACAAAGCCAACCGAACGGTTTCCAATCCATCGATGACAATACATTGGGACTCTAACCCAATTGTAGGTCACATGAGCGGTTGTAAATTCATATTCATCATTAGTATATCATCATAGCTCAGAAAATAGCATTTTATGCAAAGCTAACTTTAACAAGCAGGGCTAAGCATTTTCAAACATTTTTATTTTAAAACAGGTTTCAGGGTTATATATCGAGACAGGTCATGCAGCAAGTAGGTGACAATCAACTCCTATCAACTTAATGCAATTATTTTACTCAAGGTGATAAAAATTTTTAAATCACAAGGAGGGGTTAATGCACCGGGGCTTGCCTTCGATTGCGAAGAGTGTCGGGTCAGGGTCAGTCCCGCAAATATCAAACCCTTGAACAACCTCGGGAATCACCTCCTCAGTAGCAGCCTCAACTTTTACTCCTTCACTACCCAGCACTACATGCATGCAATGATGTATGCTTAACATAATGCAAACATAAAATGCCACATGAAATGACAATGCAGAAATTCAATAATAATAAATACCTAACTTGAGCACAATTAAACTCCATAACCTTTTCATAACAATTTTAGATTAAGGTGCTCTAGGTCATTAGGGTGTTTGACCTAGAGCCACATTCAATCCAAAAATTCACGTCAAATCCTAAACACCAAAACTTCCTATTTATTTTATTAATCATTTAATCAAACATATAATTGGTACTTAATTAAACTATTTCCATTTAATGCCAAAATTCACCAACAGCTAGATATTGACCCAAAACAGTACCACTTAAAATTTCATGATTTTTGGAACAACAGAGAATTTATAAAAATTCATCAAAGTTTCAATTTCTAATTAAATGGCACATTTTTAGTCTCTGCAGAAACAGTCCAATACCATATTTAATATTTTTAATAAATACTACAAACTGCAGAGAGCACACATATTTATTTTCAGGATCTTTGCCGCAGCAGATTAATTCATATAAAAAGAAGAAACTTCACCACTGTTTCTTAGCTCAGAAAATAAAAAACCGAATCAAAATCCACCGGAAAATAGAAAACGGCTTCGGCCCGGGACGGCCCAATTCCCCGTAGGACGGCCCAGTGGCCGAGCGCACGCCCGCGCCCTTCTCTTCCTCTCTCAGCGTCGCTGACAGGCGGCCCTACCTGTCAGCTTCGCCCTCTTCCTCCCCTCTGCCTTTGACCAGAGCGTCGGCGAGCGTTGACCGGCGGTAACGCGCCGCTCAGGAACCTCTCCGGCGATGGCAAGGCCACCAACGCGTTCCCCGGGAACCAGCGCCCTCTATAGCATAAATGGTTAGGCACCCTAGGGCTAGCGGCGAGCGAGGCCATGGTCGCCGCGGCACAGAGCAAGGCGGCGGCCATAGGCTAACTCCTACGGTGCGGTAGAGTTCAAGGGAATGGCTCGGGAGGTACCAGGAGCTCACCACAGTCTTAATTCGAGAGTCAGTTGTGGTAGAAACGGTGCGGAGTAGCGGTCTTGACGGCGACGGCGGACCCAGCAGCACGGACACGGTGGCGAGGTCGCGTTCCGACAGACCTAGAGTCGTAATCACGAAACGGACTGGTGCGTCAGCATCACCCGTCCACCAAAAGTCACGAACATGACCACACAAGGAAAGGGACTCACCACAAAAGCAGGGGCACGGCGAGTTTGGCTGCGGCGGAGATCCGACCAGAGCCGAGGAAGAAAAAAAAACAGCGACCCCTAGCTACTCCGGCAAGGTCACGATGCCAACCCGGATCCGAATGATGCGCAAGCGAACAGTGAAACTAACAGCCCGAGCGATTTGGCAATGGTAGTGAGTGAACGGCCAATTTGACCCTCGACCGAGAGGTGGTCGACGGCGAACAGGGATGGCGAGGGGAGAAAATGGGAGGGGCTCGTCGTCAATAAGTAATGGGACGGGGTGGATAAGAACAGGACTCGGTCCGGGGTCCCCCTACGGCGATGGCGCGGTGGCGACAGCGCACCTGTCGACCGGACGACGCCGGCGTGCCTCGCGGTGCACGCGCGCGTGCACAGGCGTAGACCGGTAGGGGCCGGTACTGTAGCTACCCCCTAAAGGTCAAACCCTATTAGTTCAAATGATGAGCTACCCATTTGGATTCAGAGAAAACTTCCAAAATAAAAGTCATGGAAAATTTCATGTAGAATATTTTTTCTTTTGACACCAAGTTCAAATTCGACTCAGATTTGAAAATATTGAAAAGGGGGTGAAAGTGGGTTTTGAATTTCAAATTGAAAAATTAAAAATTACTTTTAATTTTTCTCAACAACTTGAAAAATAGTCAAAATAAAAGTTGTTCTAATCAATGAGCCCTACAACTCTTATCAAGGAAGTTTAATCATATTCCTAATACTTTTGAAATTAAAGTTTCAAATTTAAATTCTAACATAGTAATTAGGGTTTAATTCAAATTTTTATTTAAGGACTTCAAAATCTCCCAAGATAAAAGTTGTTCCATTTTAAAAGATCTACAACTTTTGTTGAGACACTTTCACTAGATTCTAGGTAGTTTTTGAACTAGGGTTTTGGGGTCTGATTCGGGGTTTAATTTGATTTTTCTTTTGATTTACTTTTTATAATTTCAATTAGGGCTTTAATTACACAATCATATACACTAACAATCACAAAAACAATCATATGTAGGCAGTTAAATTAAATATGATGACATGACAGTTTAATTATGCCGTAATACCAGAGGTATTACAGGTGTGAACACCATACATACTCCGAACGATCACTGCAGGATGCTACAATTGTAAAACAGAGTGAATCAAGAACAAGGAGGAACCGAACAGGAGTGCATATGAACCTAAAGCAGTAGGATTATCGTCAAAATCAGCAAATGTCTAATATGATTACAGCTGGCTGATGCATTACACGTGTCGCCAAAAAAAAGATGAGGATGGACAGCTACAAGGAGGCTAACAATATATGTTTCTATGTTAATCTGATGCTCCTTTTACATGAGAATACTAAAGCATCAAGGAGGTTCACCTGAGTTGGGCACGACGCCGGGGAAGCGCGTGGTAGAGCTCTCCTCGGATGTCGCTGCCTGGACTGATGAACCTCCCCGCCGCCGCTTGCTCAGAAAGCTTCTGCCCTGGCCCTCCTCCTTGCCAGCCCTAACTCCAAGGCCCCCCGATGTAGGGGGGCAGGTTCCTTGTCCAGGATGCTGCCCCTGCTCCGGCGCCACCAGAGGCGGCCTCTTCACTGCCGGCCGAGGTGGGTCCGACCGGAGGCAGGCGGGTGGTCGGTCCGGCCGGAGACAGATCCGGTCCCCAGCACGTGGCTTCCGCCTGCCGCCAGCCTGCCGTGACGGAGCGGGATGGCGGGTGGATCCGGCCACATGAACTGGCCCAGGGGCGGCCTCTTCACTGCCGGTCGAGGATGGTCCGGCCGGACGCAGGCGGGTGGTGTGGCGGCCGAGGTCGCTCCGGCCGGAGACAGATCCGGGAACCAGCACGCGCCTTCTGCCTCTCGCCGGCCTGCCACGACGGCCGGGGACGTCGGGCGGATCCGGCCAGAGGAACTGGCCGCGGCGCCCTACGGACCTCACTCCGGCGCAGGGACGAAAGCCATCGGAAGATCCGACCCTAGGCAGCTTCTTTCGGGCGCCGACGCCCGGGGGGGTCCGGCGGCGGATGGCCGCGACGCCGTCGCGGGGCGGGACGGGGGGCGATTCCGGGGCGACGCGGGGGCCGTTGCGGGAGGTGGCAGAAGGTGGGCCAGCTACGGTAGCGCACAAACTGGACGACCCTGGGAATAGCGGAGGGGAGAGAAGGCGGACCGTGTAGCGAACGGCGCTGCAGGCCGTTTTGTCCTCCAGTATACAATAAGGGACCGTTTAGACCCAGTGCGGACAGCCTGAGTGGTTTGGAGGATCTAGTGTTTTTTTAACTGCGTGAGAAAGTCTTCTCCATCTCGCTATGTCCGGGGACTATCACACCCCTGCAAATCGAGTTTTTAAACATTTCCATGATATAGTTATGTGGGTACGTACTACACACTTTTCAGATCATGCATGATATTTTCTTTCTTATAATAGTGGTCACATATTTACATACAAGGTGAAATAAATGGGTAAATTGTAACTTTTCTTTCACTTTCAGTACTTCGTTTTGTGTTGCTTTGCGGCACAATAGTCTATTGGGGCTGTTTGCTTCCCAGCCTGGCTCAGCCACGCCACAGTGTGGCGTCAGTGGCGTCGCCACAGCCGCGGCGGTGACAACGCTCGCTACAGCTTGCCACACTTCGCTAGCAGGTAAAAACAAAAGCCAGGAGCAAAATGACAAGGGATTAAATGTGTGGCAGCCACAGCGTACCGGAGAACCAAGCATGAGCCTAGTAGGTGCGGCAGCCTACTTTCTCGTGGCGAGTCCCGACGGAGAACCAAACACTCCCTATGTTTCCATGAGAACCTTTTTCCCAGCAGAGCTACGGCCCTGGTTTCGGCAAACGAACATACTTAGAGTACACTGCTTAGGCTTAGGCATGAGATTCGTTGAAAGCTGCATTTTCTACTTATACAACTTGGTTCATTTCTAGATCCTTGCGTATTCTTGTTCTCGCTTTAAGACCTTATAATCTCCAATCAGCGCTATGACATGGGCTGGTGAAATACAGAGTACCTACGACTCCTCGATGGGCATCTTGATGCCCTTGATCTCGCGTGCCAGAGTACGTAGCTCTTCGACCTCGTCCGCCGTCAGGCTCCAACCGATAGCGCCGGCGAACTCCTTGGCCTGGCTGGCATTCTTGGCTCCGGGGATTGGCACCACGTTCCCCTGGCAGGTCAGCCAGTTCAGAGACACCTGAAAAGAAGGAACAGAGGGAAGATCAACCACATCCATACATCTCGTCATGATCTCGAATGTCTTTGATCTGGAGTTGTTCCAAGCTTTTGAAGGTGAAGCACCGTACCTGGGTTGGACTCTTGCCATAGCTTGCTCCGATCTCTCTAATCCTGTTCATAAGTGGTTGGAGCTGTACATATATGACATGATGCATCTTCAGATTTCAGATAACAAAGTAGAATTGCAGAGATTGAAGCTGCGTGTCAGTGTAACCAGCGAGCTCTAGCTTGGAGAGCACTAACCTTAGTGAGGAACTCAGGGGTGTATGTATTTGCTCGAGGACCGGTAGGGGGATTTTCGGGAGTGTACTTGCCTGTCAGAACACCTGGATTAAGGGAACAAATTAGTGCAGGAAATGAGATCGGAAAACAAAAAAATTGGATTGGGCGTACATCAAATCAAAACTGCTTAATTTGATACGATCGCATAATTGGGTAAATAAATTAAGAGACTGGCAGGCTCCTACCTTGGGCTATCGGGGAATAAGCAATCAAGGTGATACCGAGCTCATCACAAGCTGCCTTCACACCATTCAACTCAGGGGTTCTGTATATGAGGCTGTAATTCACCTGGTTTGCAGCAAGTGGAACACCCCTCTTCTTCAGGCGAGCATGTGCATCCCGAAGGCGCTTCTCTTTATATAAATCATAGTAGGTAATATTGTTATTTCCATGAGCGGGCAATATCATTTTTGCGAGCTAAATACATGATACGAACCATTGTAGTTTGAGACTCCAACAGCCTTTACTAGGCCTTGCTCATAAGCATCTGCGAGACCATCAAGGTATCCTGCATCATGCATGTTCAGTCAAATCAGAACAAATGATGAAGTTCACTGATTAGTCCATCAGATTTATTTTTTTCGGCACAGGGTATGCTGCATCGGGTACCTTCGTTCCCCCAAATCCCTGGCCTGTCAAAAGGATAATGAAAACGTAAATACAAAACTTACATTTTTACGGACAAGAACATGTATCTGCAGAAAGAGCAGAAGAACCAACCAGTGGAGTTGGTAGAGCTCAACTGACGACAGGCCAAGACGGTCTAGTGATTTCTTCAGCGCGGAGAGAACACTACCCCTTCCGAATCTCCAAGGAAGGGCAGCGAACTTTGTTGCAACGGCCACCTCGATCTGCTCCTTCTGCTGCCTTTCCTTGATGAATCTGATGGCAAGGCATGCATCACTTGATGAAAATTACTGTTACACATAATCTCTCTTCTTTTCTTTTTGAAATTTTTTAAAGTAACAGACAACGGAAGATAAGGTATACGTATTACCCTCCTAGTAAACTTTCAGAATTGACTGCTCCCATTAGCTGTAGGACAGAAACATTCTTAGTTAGATATACAAGTGTGCCTTGCTTGCTTCAGAACTAAATTTGGGAGGAGCAGGCAAGAATGAATGAACTAGGTAGCTGGTTCAGTTTAGTTTCTTACTGCTGTACCGTATACTTCTGCGGTATCGAAGAAGGTCATCCCGTTATCGATGCTCGCATCGAACGCGTCCTGTGCCTCCCTCATTCTCCTATCTGACAATTCAGGTCAAAGAAACTAATCACCTACTAGTAGAGCAATACATTTGGAACGGAATAAACTGACCGTTGACATGCTAAACCAATGCTAACCGTAAAAGCAGCAGCAATAATCGGTCACATGAGGCAAAGACCGAGTAGGACATTTCCTAAAGCAGCCGATCATCATCATATTAGCTATATACTATGGAAGTGTGGAAATTAGAAAGACAAGTAAGGGATTGGAAAACCTTTTTTTTGGGCGTAAGTAGGGGTTGGAAAGCATGCCAATTTCGTTTTCCTTGAAGTGCTGACTCCATTCACGTGTGTAAGTCACACACACACACACACAATGACACAAAATGCACGTACGAGTACGATTAATTAATTGCTGACAATGCAATCGGCAGGTTGTGCGCACGGGAAGCATGGCCAGGATTTCAGGAGACGTTGACGTCCGCATGTTGGCTGCTCTACTGGCCTGGGTATCACCGGGCAGCCAGGCTGCCATGGGAACGCTGCCTGGGCCAGGAGAACCAACACAGGTCCTTTCTGGCCCGATCGCCCGAGATCGAGCAAGAATGAGCGAAAGAGAAGAAGCCGAGCCATAACCACCACCGTACCGTCACAGGCTCACACAGTCACAGGTCACCGCAGAAGCAGCAGCCAGCAGCTAGGAGCCATCCATGAGGTTGAATCCCAACGTACACGTACCGTCCCACTCGGAGTCGTTCCAGTAGGTGGTGTCGCCCCAGGACCAGGCGCCGATGCCGAGCTTGGTGACCGCGACGCTGGAGCCGCCCAGCCTCACCTTGCCCTCGTCCTCCTCCACCGCCGTGGTCGTCGCGCCGGACGCCACCGCGCGGGGCGGGCGACACAGCGCCGCCGCCTGCGGCAATCGGCACCGGCCGCTGCCCGGGAGAGGACGATGGCAGCAGCAGCCCACGCCGCCGGTGACCTGCAAGGCCATCGTACGTGTCGTGTCCTCTGTCTACCTCTAGCTAGGCTCGATCGTTGCTCGATCGATCAGCTCACGCTAAGCAGGAGCACGCGTTCTGTGTGTGGTGGCGAGCTCCTGAGAGGGTGTGTGCAGTGTGCGTGTTTGCGTGGGAGGGGAGGGGACGATGTCACGATGGGGCCGGGCGCCAGTTTTCATGGCGTCGGGAGCGCAACGCACGGGTGTGCGGGAATTCGCTGCGGGGACGGCGAGTCGGCGACAGCGCGCGGCCTGGCTTGGACTGCCCCTGCCCGGTTGGCGTTGGAGGCTAGCGCCTAGCGGTGATAGTTTTCTGTACCGTGTGATCTGTGTGGCTGCGGACGCCTTGTTTGGGACAGTACTTGGTTGTTTCTGTGCGTTGTGTTGTGTGGGTGTGGCTGCAGGCGTCTTGTTGTGTAGCACCGGGAGTTCGACCCCTGCCACGTGAGGAACGTTGCACTTCGTTGGATCAACTAGATATTGGATTGCGAGTTGATACAGTACACATAAATTTGAACAAAATAACAATAATATTGGATTGTAAATATGTGCTCAATGTCTAGAAATTTGTTTCCCTTTTCTATCTCCTGATGAAATGACTGCGGGAATTTAATATGCTTTTTTGGGGGGTGTATCGTATGTTAAGGACCTAGTATTATTAGAGTGTTTATGGTCCAATTACAAAGCTTGGAGGTCTGTTTGAGAATGTTTAGCCCTCATTTGTAACTTTCAAAGGCTTTTCTACAAGAGAAACTTTAGCAAGCGCCTACTTAGGCTCTGTTTGGGATAGTTCCTCCGTTGAAAAATTGAATTCGGATCAGTGATTCACTGTGGAGTAGCTCCACTAGTGGATCTGGGATCAGAGAATTGTTTAGGTAACATTGTAGCTTCAGATCCACACAGGGGCATTTTCATTGAAAAGGTCATACTTACCCTTGGATTGTTTCTTCCTCCAGGCGACTACGTCCCTCCTCACCGACCTCAATAGGGTCGTCACCGACGTCAAGGCGCTCGACGCCCTTGACTCCTCTTCCCTGGAGAAGCTCGCAGCCGATATCCACTGTCTCCTCGCCAACCTCGCATTTGACGCTTCCTCCTCCTCGGGTCAAGACGGGGTGTTCAGGCTCAAGGCATGGAACCCCGAGTCCTCTTCCCTGCAAGCGCAAGGGGCGCCGAGGCCGCCGCCGCGGAGACGGAAATTTGGCAGGCGGCGTCGGAGCTTCTCCTTATCGTCGGTGCTGGGCGGAGCGGCTCGGGGCGGGGCGCGGCAGGGTGCAAGCGCCGGCCCGCCGGCCGCGGGTGCCGGGAGGGCCACGGTCTCCGGGATGGGCACAAGCGCCTGGAGGAGTACGGGTGCCATCTCATTGGCCACGGGTGCCAGAAGGGGCGTGGTCGCCGGGGGAGCCGCGAGCGGGCGTGGGCTCACTGGCTGCCAGAAGGGGCGCAAGGAGGAGGAGAGAGGCGCGAGAAGAAGGAGAAAGACGCGCAGTCGCTGGGAGGTCTCGCCAGCCACGGGGAGGGGCACTGACGCTAGGAGGGGAGTGGGGGAGGTGAGAGGCACGCGCGGTGATCGAGTCGCGCGATAGAAGAAGAAGAGCGACGAAAAAAAATAAAACAAACCGATATGTTGTGTAACCAGTGAAAGTGGTGGGTAATTTTTCCCAACCCACCAACCTCAGTTTGGTGGAGCACCTCTTAAGGAGATCCACCAATTTGGTGAATCTAGTCCTCAAATTCACTATTTTGGTGAATCTGGATTTGGTGGCGCTAGCGTGTTAAGCAAACTTTTGGTGGAGCGAAACTAAATTTGCTGAATCTGGAGTTGAGGTAGCTGTCCTAAATAGGGCCTTAAGCATGTATAGCTAAATATGAATGATCAGGCTGAGAAATATACTACAACACGGTCCCTATTGATGGGGTAGAATAAATCCCCAAATTAAGCACTAGTCCGAATAGCGAGGGCCTTGAGGGCTACACCTCGTCTACGCCTACACTCTGCGTGTAGGCTTCCGTCCTTCCGTTTCAAGTGCGGAAAAATTAGGAGCTGAGAAAGAGAGTTGTTGGAGAACATCTTTTTAATCTTGTCAAAAGTGTGTTTTGAAAACTGTTTTGAGGTGCTCTGAATTCTTTGTTTCAAAGAAAGCCTTCGAGAGGTGGGCTTGAGCATTGGCCCAGTCAATATGCCATGTTTCTCGAGTGCTGATCACCGAGGGCCTCAGGCGCCAATTCAGTTGTTCATTCAGTCCAGTCCAGTTTCCTGTGCCGATGTTGTATTTTTTTTAGAAACTTCCCGGTTAATTAAAGGATAATTGTTTCTGGGATACAAACGCCTTGAGGCGGTCCAAGCAGCCACACATGTCTACCTATCTCTACAACTAATAAGACTAGAAAGGAGGCACTGTTTTGGTGCGATATTGTTTGGGGTCGTCCGTCCGCCTGCCTCCGTCTTGCGATTCCCCCGCACGCTCCTCCCACGCGGTGGTCGATATGCGAAAGGAAAGAAAATCACGCCTTCCTTTCACCGTCGCACTCCATCTCCGCGACTCCGCAGCAATCAGATGCGCCCACCCCGCCTCCCCCCGAGGCCCTGACTCCCACTTCCGCATCGACGCCGCCGCCCACCCCGCCCCATTGCCGCGCTGCCGCCTGCCCCCTGCCCCAGACCACCCACATCGACGCCACCGCTAACCCCCTCCACATTGTCGAGCCACCGCCCTGCGTGGCCTCACACCGGAGTAGCTCACGACGGAGCAGCAATAGGGCATTCTTGTCAGGGAGCTCCCGCGGGCGGTGGTGGAGCACGGCGAGGACAAGCTCCTCCGAGGTCAGGAGTGCCTCGAGCGTGGCCCTCTCATCGTATGCGACGATTCGGGGATGGCGGATCCTGACGATTCCTCCACCATGCGGTCCGATACACCTCCTCTGCGCTCTAGCGATCTCGATCTACCTTGAGACCTCGTCTGGCAAGGTCAGCACCTCTTATTCCTGATTTCTCTTCCATGATATCCTCCCTGATGCCCTTCACGGATAGATCTGGTGTGTGTGTGTTTCACCCTGGCCGCTTTGTTCTACTGTCCTTGATGAACATCCATGGCTGCAGCGCTCCTGCCCTTGTTGGGTGTCCATAGTGGCCGTGGCAAAGATGAATTTTTGGTGGTTACTGTTTTTCTTTTCTTTATTTAGTAATTGGCACATGTGCGTTCAAAAAAAAAGTAATTGGTACATGAAACATTATATATTTGGATTCTTTTATTGGGCTAATCCACAATGTGTGTTACAGATGTTTCCCTGACATACATGATGATATGTATTTATGCATTTTCAGAAGTCCATAAAAAAAATGCAGGAATATCTACAACTAAGTGACTAAATTTTGATATACCCAATTTTAATTTGAGTCCATATGGAAATTATCTGACTATCACTCAAAGAGCACATAAAAGAATATCAGAATGGCCATGTAAAACTGCATGAACTCATAGTACAACTTATGGATACTGGCACTACAGCGTAATAGAGCAAGTAAAGAAAGGGTATGCAGCTGTCCCAACACCTCGGATGTTTTTTTCCTTCCTGAGGAAGGACCTGAAGTATAGTTTGTATTGTTTAGTTGATCTCTAAGTCTCCTATATTGATTCAGAGCGTTTGAAATTTGGATCCACCGTGCAGGGAGTTGCTATGCCCCGGCAGTCGTACAGTTAGATGATCTTAGATCATGAACCCTAGATGCCTGGAATTCAAACCACCACCCAGTCTCCGATCTGGATAGCGAAATGATGTGTTTCTTCGATGCAATTGCAGGAACCACGTGTGGATGGACCTGGATTTGGCACCGCATTGGAGTTGCAATTTTGTGCCTCCAACACCGTCGAGCACCTCATCAGCAAGGGTGCCAAGGTCATCCTCTCAAGTCACTTGGTCAGTTCCCGGCCTTCCTGTATCTCGTCTGATTTGAGAAAATAATGCTCTTCCCACACATAGACAACATAGGAATTGCCTTCTTAGGATCTGAGTGTTTGTGATAATCCGATTTGCTTTGGTTATGATGGAACAGCCCCCAATGCATAGACACAGGACACTGGCTATTAGTTGTGATTTTTCTACATGTGTTATATGATTTTAGCTTATCTTCAACACAACTAACTATCACTTCTTCTTTTTTTCCATTGTTCGGCACAAACTGGAAATTACTGAAAAAGATGAAAGAGAATTATTTTAGACGTTCAGGCGCTCACTAAGTCCGATGAAATTGGGAGGTGTGCTTCCTTGAATCCACAGAGGAGGAGAATTATGCAGATGCTTAGCTTTGAGGATGTTGTTGTGTGCCCTCCTTGCAAAAAAAGGTCCCCAAATCTTTACATGCAGGTTTGCACTGTCAATTCTCTCGCTTTGCTCCAAGATTAACTATTCATTGATTTTTCATGGCTTTGCAAGTACAGATCAAATTAGATGAAAAATACCTTAAATTGATTCGTAAAATTATTTTGATGGATTTGATCACCACTGCAGGGTAATCACCAACCCCTGTGCTTTTTTTTTCTTAAACACGGTCCTCCAAATGCCAAGCGAATTAATGCTTTATTCTATAGTGTTTGAACATTTGCATTGGATTGGAAGAAGGAATTATGCAATATTTATTCTTCTTATCTTCTATAATAAACATGGGATTGGTTTGAGAGTAACTGGACTTTCTTTAGGACTTATGACTCAGTGTCTATAATACAAATTTGTTGTGGAAGCTTGAGCTTTTCATGCATATAAAGGACTGATATTCAAATAGAACCCGTAATATACAGTATGTCACTCGATAGTTTATTATATTTCCCCGGCTCTCTTATTCTGGTTTCAATGAGGTGACATGAACTAACATGGAGTCCATGAATGTGATTCACTATGACATGATGAAGCCGGTAACCTGTTTTTTTTCTTTTTTGTAAGAATATATTCCTTTTGTTTTGCAAGCCATCTTTCTTAATTTGAAACTGATAAGGGCTTTACTGTTTTAATCCATGAATAGTTTTTTTTTTCTTTTGACTTCGCTTCAGTTTTGATGCTTGGAACGGACTCCATACCTACATTAGTGTTTTACTGTTGTGAATGTTTAAGTGATGTCCTTTTTGTGTTTACATGAGTGGATATACTTACCGCTGCAAACTCTGAATTTAACGAAGATCTTTGATCGCCATTGTAGTAATCACACTGCCTTAACTCCTCTTTTTTACTCAGTAGACTAAGACTTATGCAACCTGTGTTGATATAATTATTTGTGGGTTCAAAGAATAAGGTCCCCTTAAATGTAGACAACTGCTTTTTGTCTAGGCTTCTCAGCTTATCATTCTTAATTCAACTTCATTCTATTTTCACTAATCTATTGTAACAACCCTAAAAACCCACACAGCCTAAAAATCCCAACCAATTAAAATTTTTCATTTATTTATTATGAAAACTCATTTTTCTTGTGCAAGCATATATGTTTCATTATGAATTTGGTAAATAAAGGAGTATAGTTTGCATTTTAATTCCATTCACATAGAATAATAGCCTATGCATCACATTTGGGATTTATTGCAATTTATGATTGTATTTACTCAATATTTAAAATGGGCAATATATGTATATATACACTAAAATGAAAATAGAAAAAGGAGAAAGAGAGTTAGGCCAGCCATTCGGCCAGCCGGTCTGCTAAGCCAGCCCAAGCCAGCCCGGCCTTCTTCTCCTCACCTCACCCGCGCGCGGCCCACGTTGCGGCTCGGCAGCGCGCGCGCGTGACCGGCACACACGCGCTCGCGCTCGCTGCCAATCCGGGCCCGCATGTCAGCCGCCTTCTCCTTCCACTGTTTCTCTTCCTCACGAAGGCGACGCGCCTGCCGGGGGTGTCACGCGAATGGCGTGACCCCGGACCCACGGCCGACAGCACCACGCCCCGCAGAGCTGTCCCCCTCCTGTCCCCTCCTTTCTTGGCCGCCAAGCGAGCCCGCGTGCACCCTGAAGCCCTAGCATCGAGCGCCCGTAGCCCTTTGATCTACCGAGATCAATCGCGGCCGTCCGCCATGGGAACCTGTCAAGCTCGCCTATAAATTGGAGCACCCGAGGAGCCCTAGCCCATTCCCACTCGCAGCCGCCACGCTGCGGCTCCACAAGCCACCGCACCCCACCGCATAGCCGAGAGAGAGGGAGAAGGGCGGAGCAGAGGAGGAGGAGCTGCCGGAGCGCCGCCGCCGCGGAGCACGCCGAGCCGGACACGAAGGAGAAGCCGGAGCCCCGTCGTGGTTCAGCACGGCACTGCGTACGCTCTGCACGGCTCCAACTCGCCACTGCACCGCCATCCTAGCTTCACCGACACCACGGTGAGCCACCGCACGCCATGTCCGAACCTCGCCCTGCTTTTGCCATGGTGTTCCGCCCACGGGACGCGCAGGCACGAGCCTTTACCGGCTCAGGAAGATCACCTGCACCATGCACTCATGCGACCGGCCGAAACCCCCGGACTACAAGCTTGCTAGACCGAGAACGCAGCACGACGCGTTCTCGGCGGAGCGCGCTCACCACCGACGCGTTCCGACGCCGAATCACCCGTTCCGAGCAATCCGACTAGCACCCGTATAGGTTAGAGCGTCGTGGAGCACCGCCACGACCCCTTGAGCTAGCTACGCGGATCTAAGCGCTAGAGGAAGCCTGAATCGCCTTGGCCGCGTGCGCCGCGACCTTACCGGAGCGCCGCCGCGAGCCGTCGCCAAAAGAAGGCCATGCCATGGCTAAAGTTCGCCACTAGAGTGTTGTATGCTTCTCTGGCCTCACCAATTTGACAAGACCGCATTCGATTGAACCAATACTTGGTCGTAGCCGCGTTGCCGCCTTCCGCCGTCGTCGGCGACACGCCGCCGCAACAACCGAGCTCCTTGGGAATCTTGGTAGCCAAAATTGGTAGTTGGTATACCATCGCCATAGACCCTGGACGCGTATACATCTCCTAGAAGACCTCCTTAGCCCCGCCGGAACCTCACAGTCGCGGCGACATCGCCGCCGACACGTTCCGCCTCGCCTAAAATCCGTTCCGAGTACCCCCGGTCGCCTCGCGCTGCGGAGAAAGGCCGCCGAGGTTCGCCAAGTCTGCCTCCGCACCGCCGCGTAGATAGCCGAGCCCCGAATCATGTCTGTCGCCTTGGCTACGTGCGACTCCACCTCGTCGGAGAACCGCCGTATGCCGAGGAAGAGAAGGAGGCCATACCACGACTCTAACCCGCCACCATCTGGTCGGACGACTGCCTGAGCACGCCAATTGGGGAAAGCCGAGCCCTGTCTTGCCGAAATATGGTCATCGCCGCCCTGTCATCGTCCGCCACACCGGAGAGACACCGCCGCCTTGAACAGACGCCCTGGAACCCTGCTAGCACCAAATCTCCGATTCGCCCGAGCCTCCCCGGTAGACCTCGGGAGAGCTGCACCCTCGGCGCCCAAATGTCCGATTCGCCCGAGCCTCCCCGGTAGACCTCGGGAGAACGGCCCCCTCGGCGCCCGAATTTCCGATTCGCCCGAGCTACGCCGAGCCCCGCCAAGCCCCGCCGAGCCACGCCGAGCTATGCCGAGCTACGCCGAGCTCCGCCGAGCTACCCCCGACCACCGCCGAGCTCCGCCGAGCTACCCCCGACCACCGCCGAGCTACCCCCGACCACCGCCGAGCTCCGCCGAGCTCCGCAGAGCCGCGCCGAGCTACGCCGACGCCGGCGACTCTCTGGGAACCAGCATCGAACACCTGGTGGGCGACCATCGGGTCTGTGTTCTGATGAGGCGCCACATGCCGCACTACTGGACCCGCGCGCCACGTGGACCAATCCCGAGCTGCCCCTGATTAACCGACCAATTTTCCCATTTTCAGAAAGTAGGATAATCTTCGGAAATTCATAACTTATTCATTCGATGTCCAAAAATTGCGCACCATATATCAAAATTCTCAGAAAAATGAGATCTACAATCTAAGACTATGTTTTTGTGCATTTGGCTCTTTATTTTATTGGATTTTTCTGAAATACTCTATAGGAGTCGCTGACGCGACTGTTTCGTGTTCGATTTCAGAGCCGGAGGAGGATCTGACTAAGGAAGACGACCACGAGTACTTTCAGGAGCTAGGAGACGACTACGAAGGTGCCACGTCCCACCAAATCCTTAGATCCTATTTACGCATTGCAAATGACATTGTTGCTATTGCTTTATGATTATGTATGGATTGGTTGCATGGTAGTATATTTGAATTCCCTGCCTTGATAAGACTTTACCCTGCTGTCCGCTGCTAGGTTAGCTGCTGCTTAATTTACTGTTATTCTTCCACTACTTTCTACTTGCTATATGCTATGTGGTGGAATTGGGACGGTGTATAACTGATTATAACCACTGGGAGAGAGTGCTGCGTGCGTCTTGGGTGCGTGGTAAGGGTTGATGTCGACCAAGTGGGATGTGAGACAAGCCCATGGGGCAAGTCGTGCCGGGGGTGCAACCTGGGCATCCCCAAGGGAGATACCTGTGGCGGGTAAAGTTGTTGAGGAGGTTCCGGGTGGGATAGCCTTGGTGGTTTGAAGCCCGTGGACGGAGGTGCTGCGATGGCACGGGGAGAGTATCCCCTAAGTGGAGATGCCTGCTTGGTCAAACCTAGGACGGACTAGTTTCAGGTTCATGGGAATCCTTTTCTACTCACTCGCTTCTGATGGGCGGGAGACGGCTGGACTACTTGGTAGGACGGTGCCACTACTGCTAGGTTGAGAGGTGATAAGGGTGGGCGGAGACGGTCGATGGGTTTCCGTTCCGTTCTAGATGCACAGTACCACTGGATGGGCCCGGTACTGTGTCTCCCAGTCTCAGCATAACGGTGTAGGATCCGGAATATCCCAGGGCTGAGTGGTAGGGTGGCATCGACCTAGGCAAGCAAGCACCCGGAATTCTGCCTAGGTGTTTGCGCAACACCTATGATGGCTAATCTTGTGGGTAGTGAAACCTCTGCAGAGTGTACGGTTGATCGATCGATACATATGCCAACTCGTTGGCTATGGACCTTTCCTGTGAAGCTTCTACTAGTGTAGTGAGTGTTCTCTTCTCCCCCTGGATGACATTTTTCCGGCAGTATACCCGTTGTGGTAGTGTGCCGCTGAGATAGGCCCGAGAGGGAGTTGGGCCTGTCGAATGAGAGCGAGGTGTGGGTAAGTGAGATGTGGTGATGGGAAAAGGGATGATGGTGTTAACTGGAGATAAAACTTGACTAATTAAACATTGATTACAGCTGCATAGGAAACCTCAGCCTATAGGTCTGCTTGTATAGCCTTGCATCCACTTTCCACAAAGCAAATGCTGCATAGGTGGGCTCCGTGGCCAGTACAAATCGTACTGATAAATTTGCTGTCAGGTGACGAGAATGAGTACGACTTCGAGGAAGACGATGGCGAGGAATAGGGTTACGTGCTACACTCAAGTTGGCCGTGAAGGATGGATCGTTTCCGCATCTTCTAAAGCTTCTCTGATTGTTGATTCCACCAGTGTGGCGATGTAATAAGTGTTTATGTAAGACTTAATTACCGTTGTATGGATCCTGGTGTCAACTGAGATATGGGTAATTTCATGGATTGTCCCAAGCAATCTGTTGAACTACAATTCGAGCCTGTGGATTTCCCTTCGTGGAAATCGAGGTCGTTTCAGTTGGTATCAGAGCCATACTTGACTGTAGGACGAGACCCATAGAAAATGGACGTTAGAATAAGAAGCCAGACTCTCTTTCGGTTATATTACCGACCTTGCATTCACTTTTTATGCAATGGCTTATCTAATACAAGGACCTGCTAATCCGTTTCTTGAAAAATTCGCAGATGACCAGCCTTGGACCACCACTTCGTCCACTGCACGATGGCACTATTGAGATCCCGATCAACAGAAGGAACCACGGCGGATTTGCCATGGTACTACGCCAGGTGTTGGAGGAGCTGGGAGCACCGTCAGACCAGATCCAGTACTTCAGCCGAGGGAAGCTTGTCGAGGCTGAGAGGTTTGGAGGACCTGTCACTACCAGAGTTGAGACACCCGTCAGCCTGACCCTTCCAGGAATGCCGGTCTTTACTGACTACACTGCTGGAGAGACTGTGGAGGACGGAGTACAGTCCGTCTCCCACAAGGTACTACGCGCAGTTGTGTACACAGCATACGAGTACCATAAGGGGACCCACTTCCGTCTACTACCTCAGGCCTTGGAGCTACACCCTGACCCCATCCAGAGGATTCTGTACACCAGCCAGATTGTTCAGGCCGAGACTGACCCTTGCCTACGCACAGTGGCACACCACCTCCAGGAGCAGGACGAGTTCATCAGCTCATTGGAGTAAAGGAGGCAGCGTGACCGAGCACGCATGGCAGAGGTCGAGGACAGTTTGCAGAAAGGGACTCAGACCCTAGAGAGTTTGAGCAGAGCAGTCACTGACTTGCAGTTGGAGATGCAGCGCCGTGATGAGTTACACCGAGCCGAGATCGCCGACTTGCGAGACAAGATCGGAGATTTTGGGCTACGCAATGACTACCTGAACAGCAGAGTATTGGGATTACAGAGGAGGCTGGACGACAAGGAGAGAGCGCTTGCTGAGAGGGAGCAGAGGAGCAGAGACAGAGGAGTCGAGATGAGCACGTTGAGCTCCAGGATCAGGGAGTTGGAGAAGCAGTTGGAGAAAGCCGAGGAGAAGTCCACCCGCAACCAAGGGATTCTGATCGACCGCATGAAGATGGTGGAGTTCCTAAAGGACAAGCTACGGAGGACAGAGACAACTTGGAAGCAGTCCGACGCCAGGAGAGCTATTGAGGTCCGGAAGGTACAGAGTTCCCTTCCCCCACTAGAGATGGTGAAGCCCCGGGAGGGAGACTTCCGCGTACCACCCACTACGCTCAACCTGGGAGCGTGTCCGTCTCAAAGGATACAGGAGATTGAGGACACTCCAGAGCTAGCAGTAGCACTCGACTATGTCAAGCGCCTGACCATGACCGACGACGAGATCGAGGCAGAGGACAGCCGCATACCTGACGCCATACTCGACCTTATGCACCAGTAGCTTATGGGACCCTGCGTGGCCCTTAGACTAGTGATACCATGAATTGTCCTGTCATTGGCTATCTGCGCATAGCACGATCTTCTTAGCAGCTAGGAACATCCTTTATGTAATAATAACCATGTGATGAGTGACATTTGGATCTTATGCTTCTTATGGTTCTTTATGCTTCTTTGGTTGAGTGTAGGATAGCATGAAAAATGTTTTAATTCATTTAAATCGTTAAAAACATCTAACTCCTACACAAACCACTACAAGATAATTACTGCATTAAGCACATACCTAATAAATTCAGATGTCGATGAGACGTTCCGCGTGTCTGGAGAGTCCAAGCCCTCCTATGTGCGCTGGAGACTAAGGCAGGTAAAATGGAGCTGACATTCAGAGATGTGCCAGTAGTCTGTGAATTCAGTGACGTGTTTCCGGAGGAGTTACCAGGAATGCCACCAGATAGAGATATGGAGTTTGTTATAGAGCTGATGCCAGGAACTGCACCGATTGCCAAAAGACCCTACAGAATGTCGGCTGATGAGTTGAAGGAACTCAAGAAGCAGCTGGGAGAATTACTGGAGAAGGGCTTCATTAGGCCTAGTGCTTCGCCCTGGGGATCTCCCGTTTTGTTTGTCAAGAAGAAGGATGGCACGATGAGGATGTGCATTGACTACCGGAATCTGATTGCGGTTACAGTCAAGAATAAGTACCCATTGCCCCGCATCGATGATCTGCTAGATCAACTGAGTAAGGCCAAGTACTTTTCGAAGATCGATCTCCGATCAGGGTACCATCAGATGAAGATCAGGGAAGAGGATATCCCGAAGACTGCATTTGTCACTAGATATGGACAGTATGAGTGCACAGTAGTCTCATTTGGACTCACTAATGCTCCAGCATACTTCATGAACATGATGAACAAGATCTTCATGAATGAGCTAGACAAGTTTGTAGTGGTATTTATTGATGATATATTGGTTTACTCAGCCACAAAAGAGGAACATGAACATCATCTGAGGACCGTATTAGAGAGGTTGTCTCGCAACCAGCTATACGCCAAATTCTCCAAGTGCGAATTCTGGCTTGAGGAAGTTGCTTTTCTTGGTCACGTACTGTCAGGAGAAGGAGTCGCAGTAGACCCAGCTAAGATTGAAGCTGTGAAAGAGTGGGAACAACCCTGTAATGTGTCAGAAATCAGAAGCTTTTTGGGACTTGCAGGATACTATCGCAGATTTATTGAGAATTTCTCCAAGATTGCAAGACTCATGACCAACTTGCTGAAGAAAGAGAACAAGTTTATATGGACTCCTGAATGTGAGAAGAGTTTCCAGACCTTGAAGGAGAAGCTCACTACTACACCTGTACTAGCCCTGCCCGATATTCACAAAGATTTTGTTGTATATTGTGATGCCTCTCGGCAAGGTTTGGGCTGTGTACTAATGCAAGAAGGAAGGGTGATAGCTTATGCCTCGAGACAGTTGAAGGAACATGAGCAGCGATACCCGACTCATGACCTAGAACTTGCAGCCGTGGTACATGCACTCAAGATTTGGAGACACTATCTAATAAGCAACAAGTGTGACATCTACACTGACCACAAGAGCTTGAAGTACTTCTTCACACAAGAAGATCTGAATATGAGGCAGCGCAGATGGCTAGAAGTCATCAAGGACTATGATCTTGAGATCCATTATCACCCAGGAAAGGCTAATGTTGTCGCTGATGCACTTAGCCGCAAAAGCTACTGCCATACCCTCATCACCAACTCTATGCCGCCTGAGCTCAGGAGAGAGTTCGACGCATTCCAGCTCGAGGTAGTCTCCTATGGCATGCTAAATGAGCTTCGCGTCGAGTACAATCTCACCTCACGGATCCGTGAAGCGCAAAAGAACTGTCCTGAGATAGACTATATCCGTGGTTTGATGAAGCTGGGAAGAGGCCCCGAATACCGAGAAGATGAGCAGGGAACTATACGGTACAAAGATAGAATCTGCGTACCGACGGATTCAGCGATACGAGAAGAGATCCTGTCGGAAGGGCATGACTCCAAATATTGCATTCACCCAGGGTCAGCCAAGATGTACCATGATCTAAGGAAGCACTTCTGGTGGGAGAATATGAAGACAGACATTGCAGGGCATGTAGCCCGATGTGATACATGCAATAGAATCAAGGCCGAGCATCAGAGACCAGCAGGGTTGCTACAACCAGTTGAGATACCAGAATGGAAGTGGGAATGCATATCCATGGACTTTATATTAGGACTGCCCCGATCCGAGCATGGATATGATTCTATATGGGTAATAGTGGACCTTCTAACCAAAGTTGCATATTTTATACCGGTCAAAAGGAAGTATAGAGTTGAAAAGCTAGCAGATCTGTACGTATCAAACATTTTGAAGTTACATGGGGCACCTCTGAGTATTATATCTGACCGAGGCTCACAGTTCGTATCACAGTTCTGGAAATCCTTGCACAAGTCCATCGGGACCAAGCTCGACTATAGCACCGCATACCACCCGCAAACGGATGGGCAAACAGAAAGAGTGAACCAGATTCTCGAGGATATGTTACGTGCTTGCGTATTGAGGTACAAGGAAGGATGGGAGAGCTGTCTACCCCACGCCGAGTTCTCATACAACAACAGTTATCAGACAAGCATTAAGATATCTCCATTTGAAGCGTTGTATGGAAGACCGTGCAGAACCCCGCTAATGTGGTCAGAACCAGGTGAAAGGACATTCTTTGGTCCTGCTAAGATTGTGGAAGCAGAAGAGGGTGTTGCCCAAGTAAGAGAGAATTTGAGGATTGCACAAAGTAGGCAAAAGAGCTATGCAGATAGAAGACGTAGAGAGCTTGAGTTCAAGGTTGGGGATTATGTCTACCTCAAGGTATCTCCGCTTCGTGGCACCGTCAGATTCCACGTAAAAGGGAAATTGGCACCAAGATATGTTGGGCCATACAAGATCTGTAAAAGGGTTGGAAAGCTTGCTTACAAGCTGGAACTACCGGAGGAATTATCTGGAGTACACCCCGTGTTCCATGTCTCGCAATTAAGGAAGTGTTTGAAGCTTCCCGAGGAGCAAGTTCCTACGGATGCATTAGACCTGCAAGGCACACTTGAATACAAGGAACATCCGATCAAGATCTTGGCACGGGATACCAAGGAGACGCGGAACAAGACTATTCTGATGTGCAAAGTACAGTGGAGCAATCACACTGAAAGATAAGCTACGTGGGAGAAAGAATCGGACTTGCGGATTATGTTTCCTTACCTCTTCGATGGGTACGTTATCTCTGAATCTCGAGGTCGAGATCCTAATGAGGGGGAGGACTGTAACAACCCTAAAAACCCACACAGCCTAAAAATCCCAACCAATTAAAATTTTTTATTTATTTATTATGAAAACCCATTTTTCTTGTGCAAGCATATAGGTTTCATTATGAATTTGGTAAATAAGGGAGTATAGTTTGCATTTTAATTCCATTCACATAGAATAATAGCCTATGCATCACATTTGGGATTTATTGCAATTTATGATTGTATTTACTCAATATTTAAAATGGGCAATATATGTATATATACACTAAAATGAAAATAGAAAAAGGAGAAAGAGAGTTAGGCCAGCCATTCGGCCAGCCGGTCTGCTAAGCCAGCCCAAGCCAGCCCGGCCTTCTTCTCCTCACCCCACCCGCGCGCGGCCCACGTTGCGGTTCGGCAGCGCGCGCGCGACCGGCACACACGCGCTCGCGCTCGCTGCCAATCAGGGCCCGCATGTCAGCCGCCTTCCCCTTCCACTGTTTCTCTTCCTCACGAAGGCGACGCGCCTGCCGGGGGTGTCACGCGAATGGCGTGACCCCGGACCCACGGCCGACAGCACCACGCCCCGCAGAGCTGTCCCCCTCCTGTCCCCTCCTTTCTTGGCCGCCAAGCGAGCCCGCGTGCACCCTGAAGCCCTAGCATCGAGCGCCCGTAGCCCTTTGATCTACCGAGATCAATCGCGGCCGTCCGCCATGGGAACCTGTCAAGCTCGCCTATAAATTGGAGCACCCGAGGAGCCCTAGCCCATTCCCACTCGCAGCCGCCACGCTGCGGCTCCACAAGCCACCGCACCCCACCGCATAGCCGAGAGAGAGGGAGAAGGGCGGAGCAGAGGAGGAGGAGCTGCCGGAGCGCCGCCGCCGCGGAGCACGCCGAGCCGGACACGAAGGAGAAGCCGGAGCCCCGTCGTGGTTCGGCACGGCACTGCGTACGCTCTGCACAGCTCCAACTCGCCACTGCACCGCCATCCTAGCTTCACCGACACCACGGTGAGCCACCGCACGCCATGTCCGAACCTCGCCCTGCTTTTGCCATGGTGTTCCGCCCACGGGACGCGCAGGCACGAGCCTTTACCGGCTCAGGAAGATCACCTGCACCATGCACTCATGCGACCGGCCGAAACCCCCGGACTACAAGCTTGCTAGACCGAGAACGCAGCACGACGCATTCTCGGCGGAGCGCGCTCACCACCGACGCGTTCCGACGCCGAATCACCCGTTCCGAGCAATCCGACTAGCACCCGTATAGGTTAGAGCGTCGTGGAGCACCGCCACGACCCCTTGAGCTAGCTACGCGGATCTAAGCGCTAAAGGAAGCCTGAATCGCCTTGGCCGCGTGCGCCGCGACCTTACCGGAGCGCCGCCGCGAGCCGTCGCCAAAAGAAGGCCATGCCATGGCGAAACTTCGCCACTAGAGTGTTGTATGCTTCTCTGGCCTCACCAATTTGACAAGACCGCATTCGATTGAACCAATACTTGGTCGTAGCCGCGTTGCCGCTTTCCGCCGTCGTCGGCGACACACCGCCGCCACAACCGAGCACCTTGGGAATCTCGGTAGCCAAAATTGGTAGTTGGTATACCATCGCCATAGACCCTGGACGCGTATACATCTCCTAGAAGACCTCCTTAGCCCCGCCGGAACCTCACAGTCGCGGCGACATCGCCGCAGACACGTTCCGCCTCGCCTAAAATCCGTTCCGAGTACCCCCGGTCGCCTCGCGCTGCGGAGAAAGGCCGCCGAGGTTCGCCAAGTCTGCCTCAGCACCGCCGCGTAGATAGCCGAGCCCCGAATCATGTCTGTCGCCTTGGCTACGTGCGACTCCACCTCGTCGGAGAACCGCCGTATGCCGAGGGAGAGAAGGAGGCCATACCACGACTCTAACCCGCCACCATCTGGTCGGACGACTGCCTGAGCACGCCAATTGGGGAAAGCCGAGCCCTGTCTTGCCGAAATATGGTCATCGCCGCCCTGTCATCGTCCGCCGCACCGGAGAGACACCGCCGCCTTGAACAGACGCCCTGGAACCCTGCTAGCACCAAATCTCCGATTCGCCCGAGCCTCCCCGGTAGACCTCGGGAGAGCGCCACCCTCGGCGCCCAAATGTCTGATTCGCCCGAGCCTCCCCGGTAGACCTTGGGAGAACGGCCCCCTCGGCGCCCGAATTTCCGATTCGCCCGAGCTACGCCGAGTCCCGCCAAGCCCCGCCGAGCTACGCCGAGCTATGCCGAGCTACGCCGAGCTCCGCCGAGCTACCCCCGACCACCGCCGAGCTCCGCCGAGCTACCCCCGACCACCGCCGAGCTACCCCCGACCACCGCCGAGCTCCGCCGAGCTCCGCAGAGCCGCGCCGAGCTACGTCGACGCCAGCGACTCTCTGGGAACCAGCATCGAACACCTGGTGGGCGACCATCGGGTCTGTGTTCTGTTGAGGCGCCACTTGCCGCACTACTGGACCCGCGCGCCACGTGGACCAATCCCGAGCTGCCCCTGATTAATAGACCATTTTCCATTTTCAGAAAATAGGATAATCTTCGGAAATTCATAACTTATTCATACGATGTCCAAAAATTACGCACCATATATCAAAATTCTCAGAAAAATGAGATCTACAATCTAAGACTATGTTTGTGTGCATTTGGCTCTTTATTTTATTGGATTTTTCTGAAATACTCTATAGGAGTCGCTGACGCGACTATTTCGTGTTCGATTTCAGAGCCGGAGGAGGATCTGACTAAGGAAGACGACCACGAGTACTTTCAGGAGTTAGGAGACGACTACGAAGGTGCCACGTCCCACCAAATCCTTAGATCCTATTTACGCATTGCAAATGACATTGTTGCTATTGCTTTATGATTATGTATGGATTGGTTGCATGGTAGTATATTTGAATTCCCTGCCTTGATAAGACTTTACCCTGCTGTCCGCTGCTAGGTTAGCTGCTGCTTAATTTACTGTTACTCTTCCACTACTTTCTACTTGCTATATGCGATGTGGTGGAATTGGGACGGTGTATAACTGATTATAACCACTGGGAGAGAGTGCTGCGTGCGTCTTGGGTGCGTGGTAAGGGTTGATGTCGACCAAGTGGGATGTGAGACAAGCCCATGGGGCAAGTCGTGCCGGGGGTGCAACCTGGGCATCCCCAAGCGAGATACCTGTGGCGGGTAAAGTTGTTGAGGAGGTTCCGGGTGGGATAGCCTTGGTGGTTTGAAGCCCGTGGACGGAGGTGCTGCGATGGCACGGGGAGAGTATCCCCTAAGTGGAGATGCCTGCTTGGTCAAACCTAGGACGGACTAGTTTCAGGTTCATGGGAATCCTTTTCTACTTACTCGCTTCTAATGGGCGGGAGACGGCTGGACTACTTGGTAGGACGGTGCCACTACTGCTAGGTTGAGAGGTGATAAGGGTGGGCGGAGACGGTCGATGGGTTCCCGTTCCGTTCTAGATGCACAGTACCACTGGATGGGCCCGGTACTGTGTCTCCCAGTCTCAGCATAACGGTGTAGGATCCGGAATATCCCAGGGCTGAGTGGTAGGGTGGCATCGACCTAGGCAAGCAAGCACCCGGAATTCTGCCTAGGTGTTTGCGCAACACCTATGATGGCTAATCTTGTGGGTAGTGAAACCTCTGCAGAGTGTACGGTTGATCGATCGATACATATGCCAACTCGTTGGGTATGGACCTTTCCTGTGAAGCTTCTACTAGTGTAGTGAGTGTTCTCTTCTCCTCCTGGATGACATTTTTCCGGCAGTGTACCCGTTGTGGTAATGTGCCGCTGAGATAGGCCCGAGAGGGAGTTGGGCCTGTCGAATGAGAGCGAGGTGTGGGTAAGTGAGATGTGGTGATGGGAAAAGGGATGATGGTGTTAACTGAAGATAAAACTTGACTAATTAAACATTGATTACAGCTGCATAGGAAACCTCAGCCTATAGGTCTGCTTGTATAGCCTTGCATCCACTTTCCACAAAGCAAATGCTGCATAGGTGGGCTCCGTGGCCAGTACAAATCGTACTGATAAATTTACTGTCAGGTGACGAGAATGAGTACGACTTCGAGAAAGACGATGGCGAGGAATAGGGTTACGTGCTACACTCAAGTTGGCCGTGAAGGATGAATCGTTTCCGCATCTTCTAAAGCTTCTCTGATTGTTGATTCCGCCAGTGTGGCGATGTAATAAGTGTTTATGTAAGACTTAATTACCGTTGTATGGATCCTGGTGTCAACTGAGATATGGGTAATTTCATGGATTGTCCCAAGCAATCTGTTGAATTACAATTCGAGCCTGTGGATTTCCCTTCGTGGAAATCGAGGTCGTTTCATCTATAGTGCTAATAGAGTATATAGCCATTGCAGGGACAAAAGGTCAGTCGAATGTTTGGATGTCTCAGGAAGACAACATTGGCAGATCGGTAGCCGTACGAAGAATTCAGAATTTATGTTTTAAACATTGGCAGATCGGTAACCGTACCAAGAATTCAGAATTTATGTTTTATATCTGACTAAATGTTTCTAATGTATGTTTTAATTAAATTTGGCTGTATAATACACATTCTTTGAATGGCCTATGTACAGGACAAGTATCTATAATATATACTGAAAATGATGCAATTAATTGGAATCTCCACTAATGTTTTTTTTTGCTGCAGTTCAATGCTAAAAGAGGCTAACTGTGAGCCTGATGACATATTTGACTTTGAACTGCAATTCTGCAACTGTGTGATACTCAACAAAGTGCTGTAGCAGGTGCCGTGAAAGAGTTCATCGTTTCAGGAAGGCTTGACAATCTTTTCAAGTCGTTTTTGTTCATTTAAGGTTTGTCTTTACTATTTTATTTACCTATAGCTACCACATCTTGTGATTTATTAGTGTCATTGACTCATTGTTGGATATAAAGTGTCAGTTTAGAGCTAGCTAATTGCAGTTGCACAGGGGTATGTTTTGAGCAAATTTTGTAGGGAAAAACTATATAATCTTTTATGTAATGTTTGGTATACACCTACTAACTATAATCTTACATGCAAATTATCTGTGGTTTCAACTATAAATCACTGGAAAAATTGATGTGATTCTGATTTGTATGAATTGACCATTATGACCGATTGTTGTGTCTATTAATTGTGAAGTGCGAAGACACATAAGATTATTCAATTCTTTGTTGGAGGTTACCCTTTTGGATTAGCTTTATCAAAGTAGTTGAACAGATGGTCGGTTTATTCTCAAGAAACTACCAGTTTTTGTCCAATAGAAACTTGGTTAACTTTGGCATGACAAACAGTTTGTACATTTCATTTAAAATTTCAGTTGTCATGCTTATACTGTCCATTTTACTGCAAAGCTATCTCATTTATTTTTTTTCATCAGCTTCTATAATCTAAGTATGACATAAATACTGGTATTAGGAAATTAAACCTAATGGATTTGTGTATTGTTATCTTATCGTACGATCCGTGTATTTTTTATATAAAAGTTTAATTGTCCCGTAGCAACGCACGGGCACGCTACCTAGTACTAACATAAATATTACTTCTTGCTAAATTATGTGCATGTGCGTTATGCTGACGATTCTCATGAATAAACCATATCTTTTTAAATAAAGTTTCTTGCGCCTTGATCTCCCGGACTATTTGTCCATAAGCGCCCAATGATCCTTCTTTCAACCTTCTTAACACGGGTAGACAATTAAATGCCACTAGAATCTTACGGAGAAGCAAATCATGTGATAAAGCTACTGCTTCTCTGCACGCTAATGCTTCCAAGGATTCAGCATCAGTTGTGCCATCGAAAACCACTACCGATGCGCCCAAATACTTGCCATCTTCCGACCTTACAATTGCTGCAACTGCTCCCACCTTTCTATTCTTTGACGTGGTCGCATCCACATTAATCTTCACTGAACCGATTGGAGGGGGTAGCCAGGTAGCATGTTGAGGTTGCCTAGTGCATTGTTGCACAGGTTGGGCCATCTCCTCCTCCACAATTGAGAGATCAGAGATAAATGAGTTCACAAAGGAGAACGTTGACAATGGGCTCTAGAAAATATTCTCGTGCATTGCCTTTCTACGTGCATACCAAATTGCCCATAAAGTGACTATCGTGCTTCAAAGAATCTATGTGGGGGTATAAGCCCGTATACCCGCATAGTCATACTTGGCCCAAGTCTATCGAACAGGCCTAAACTACCAAGGACGCGTCGCCCATACGATCTCCAGGAGATCGCGTATATCCGCCGAGTCCTTGGCGGGCAAGAAAATAGCTTTCCTAGATCTAGCCGATTGGTTTCCCAGATCGAATAGGATTGTAATCTGTTATGTATGGCAAGATCAACTTGTAACCCTGCCCCCCGGACTATATAAGGCGGGCAGGGGGGTCTACTCGATTCATCTAACCTACTAGCAATACAACACAGCAACATACAGGACGTAAGGTATTACGCCTCGTGGCGGCCTGAGCCTGTTTAAATCTCTGTTCCGCACGAATTGTGCTCCCTCGTTCGTCTCAGGCGCACCCTCACCGTCTCATCTACTACCGCGGGCATACCCCTCGGTAGACTATCGCCGGTATTCCGTCGACAGTTGGCGCGCCAGGTAGGGGGTGTGCCACCTGATTCCATGGCGAACAAGGTGATTTTTTCAAGCTCCATCGAGCTCCCGACGCCGGGCCAGATCTTCACGGTGGGATCCATCACCTGGGTCGTCGGCGCGAACGGCGAAGGGGTGATTCTGGACGCAGCTCAGATCCCCTGCGTGTTGCCTCCGACGAAAAGGCTGCCACGCTACGTTCGAAAAAACATCGACAAAGACGACCTGATCGGGTCTATAGATCGGGTCACCAAGAAGCTGTCAGAGGGACTCCAAATCCTGGAGTCCGTGTCATCCACGACGCACCGCCCCTCTTCGCTGTCCCCCGACACAACACTGGTCGTCACCGTCACACCTCTCGAGCGCATCGTCGAGGAGCGACCTCGAGCGGATCGTCCTCCGAACGGCTACTTGCCGCTCGGGCTACAAAACGCAGCTTCCAGCTTCGCTCAAACGCTGCGTCAACACACCGACACCAGCTCCTTCATCACCCCCGATAACGTCCGCCCCGACAATGATGATCAAGAGGGTGGCCTTCCCGTCGATCTGCCTCCCATCAAGCAATTTTTTGGGGGACCGGTCCTTGCCATCAGCAACGACAGCGACCCGCCACCCAATGAGTTCGAAGAAGCCCGAGCAGCCCGCGAGGCAAGGAACGCTGATCGCAGCCGACGCCGTGAGCAGCAAGCTGAAGCGAGGAGGACTGCGGTGAAGAATCTGGAGCCCGAATTTTGCATGCTCGGGCAGTACGAGGTCTGCACGACTCCAAGCGCCAATGTCGCCGTCGCGATCGCCGAGGCCAAGAGGCTACCCCAGACTCCAGAGCTCGGGCGGCTCACCGCTCTTCTCCAAGCAACTCAGGTCCAGATCAACGAAGGAAGACAAGCGCCATCTCATAGCACGGCATCGGCTACAGAGCTCGTCGGCGAAGATGGTGAGATGTCTCGTGGTGGTCGGAGACCTCATCGGCGAGACGGCGACCAAGAGGTGAACCAATCCGACCTCCGTGCAAAGCTGAAGACCAAAGACCTACGCGGCCGCATCGAGAACAGGAGAGAAGCCAGACACTCAGCAGAGGCCGAGCGACGAAGAGAGTATGATCAGACGCACGGCTGCCCCAACGACCAGACCACCCCGGAACTGCCATTCACGCCAGCACTCCGAGCAGTTGTCTGGCCTCCTAACTTCAAAGTTGTCGGCGTCAAGACTTACGACGGAAGAGCCGATCCCAACAAATGGCTCAACGTCTACGAGATCGCCACCCAAGCCGCCGGTGGAAACAGGGATGTGATGGCCAACTACCTCCCGGTCATGCTCAGCGCCTCCGCCAACAACTGGCTTCATAGTTTGAGGCCGAACTCCATCGACACTTGGGGTCAGTTGAAAGAGCAGTTCGTCAATAACTACCGCGCCACCTGCAAGCAACCGGGCACGAAGTATGATCTTGAAAGACTTCGGCAAGGCTCTCGGGACTCCCTGCGAGACTACATCCGGCACTTCTCGGAAATCAGAAACGACATCCCCGACATCACAGATGCAGAAGCCATCTCCGCGTTTATGCGCGGCCTGAGGCCCGACGAGGAACTGCGGAAGAAATTATACCGCACCAGCCCGACCACCGTTGCCGAGATGCTACGCATCGCCAACAAATACGCCGATGGAAACGACGCAACTCATCACTCCATTCACAGTCGCCTTCGCTTCCCCGACCAGTCGCGGAACCAAGAAGAGGGCCACCGAACTGATCGGCACCAGGATGATCGAGCTCCTCGGAGAGACTACCGCCGCGATGACCGCGACCATCGACGACGCTCAGAACACCGCCTCTACGACGAACCCGAGAGCTCCAGGGCTGGAGAGAGGCACCGCCACTACCAAGTTTACAACACCCGACCAGCCCCAGCGCAATTACGAGGAGGCCTACTCCAAGCTCCTCGACGCCCAGTGCCCCGTCCACAAGCACCACAAGCACACCATGAGGGAGTACGAGGGTTTCTCCAGGAAGTTCCAAGCAGAAGAGAAGAAGAAGGCTCGCGTAGAGTCTGACAGGGACCGGCGCGATGACACCGACAAGCCTCCAGGCTTTACTGACGCACACCGAACCGTTTCCACCATCATCGGTGGACGCGCCGCCATCGAGTCAAAGAGGGAGCAGAAACTCGTCAATAGACGTGTCAACTCCGTTGCCAATTCCGACAGCGCGATCGCTGATCCAAGGCTTCCTCCTTGGTCCCACCAAGACATCACCTTCAGCAGGGCCGACCAATGGACCCAGATTCCGTACTTGGGTCACTTTCCATTGATCGTCGATCCGGTCATACGCACGACGCGTTTCTGGAAGGTGCTCATCGATGGCGGCAGCGGCCTCAACATCCTGTTCTCCGGAGCTGCCAAGGAACTCGGGCTAAAAGAAGAAGACTTGCGACCCACATCAGCTCCCTTCTGGGGTATCGTCCCGGGACAGCCGTCATATCCTCGAGGGCAGATAAGCCTCCCGGTTCAGTTCGGGCACCCACAGTGCTTCCGCATCGAGCACATCGACTTCTTGGTGGCCGACTTCGACGCCGTTTATCATGCTATCCTCGGCCGACCAGCTCTGGCAAAATTCGGGGCCATCCCCAACTACACCTACCTCGTTATGAAGATGCCAGCGGAGAACGGCGTCCTTTCCATTCGCGCCGATCTTCAAGTTGCATATGCTTGCGAGCGAGAGGCCATTGCCATGGCGGAAGCTGTCGAAGAATCCACACTCATGAACATCTGTGCTGCGGACGCAAAGCAAGTAGCTCCAGAAGACCAAGTCATCCCAGAGAAGACCCCATCAAGATCAGCCACCAAGAACAAGGAAACGAAAGAGGTTGTCCTGGTCCCCGGCGAGCCAAACAAGACTACTCGCATCGGGGCCGACCTCGATCCCAAATAGGAAGACGCGCTCGTCAGCTTCCTAAGGGAGCACGTAAGCACTTTCGCATGGAAACCAGCGGATATGCCGGCGTTCCCAGGAAGTTGATCGAGCACTCCTTGAATGTCTCGAAGACCGCCAAGCCAACCAAGCAGAAACTCCGGCAATTCTCTCCAGACAAGAAGGAGGCCATTAGGGTAGAGATAGCCCGGCTCTTAGCTGCCGGCTTCATCAGAGAGGTGTATCACCCTGATTGGGTAGCCAATCCGGTGCTTGTAAGAAAAAAGAATAATGAATGGAGAATGTGCGTTGATTACACCGATCTCAACAAACACTGCCCCAAAGACCCCTTCGGTCTTCCACGAATCGACGAAGTCGTCGACTCAACAGCAGGTTGCGAGCTACTCAGCTTCCTCGACTGCTACTCCGGATACCATCAGATCGCTTTAAAGGAAGAAGACCAAGAGAAGACGTCTTTCATCACCCCTTTCGGGGCTTATTGCTACAAGACCATGTCTTTCGGATTGAAGAATGCTGGAGCAACCTACCAACGGGCGATTCAAGCTTGTCTGGACGACCTTATCCCCGACGTCGCTGCAGCATACGTTGATGACGTCGTCATCAAGACTCGAACGGCTGAAGACCTCATCTCCAACCTCGAAGCAGTTTTCGAAAAACTGGACAAATTCCAATGGAAGCTTAATCCTGGCAAGTGTATATTCGGCGTCCGATCCGGCAACTTGCTCGGTAACATCGTCAGCAAGCAAGGCATCCTCCCCAACCCGGAAAAAATCAACGCGGTTATGAGGATGAAGCCTCCGACCAATGTCAAAGATGTGCAAAAGCTCACCGGGTGCATGGCGGCCCTTAGCCGTTTCATCTCCAGACTGGGCGAGAAAGGCCTCCCATTTTTTAAGTTACTAAAAGCTGGCGAGAAGTTCACCTGGTCGGAAGAGGCAGATACGGCCTTCAGAGAACTCAAACGCTTCTTGACGAGTCCTCCGCTTCTCACAGCTCCAAAAAAGGACGAAACATTATTGATCTACATCGCCGCGACTAATAACGTCGTCAGCACTACCATCGTCGTTGAACGAGAAGAAGACGGTCACGCCTATCCGGTCCAGCGACCAGTTTACTTCATCAGTGAAGTCCTCAACGAGTCCAAGACACGTTACCCAACGGTGCAGAAATTGATATACGCTGTTCTCGTCACCTCAAGAAAGCTCCGTCACTATTTTGAAGGATATTCCATAGCAGTAATCTCTGAATACCCCCTGGGTAGCATCCTCCGAAACAAAGACGCCAAAATGGGCAGTAGAGCTGGGAACATACTCCATTGATTTCCGCAGCCGAATAACAGTCAAGTCGCTGGTACTCGCCGATTTCATAGCTGAATAGACAGATATACAAGAGTCTTCGCATCCGGCACAGGAAGAGTATTGGACAATGTTCTTCGACGGGTCCCTCAGCATCAGCGGCGCTGGAGCCGGAGTACTCCTTATATCGCCCTCCGGTGAGCGCCTCCGTTACGTCTTGCGAATTCACTTCATGGCGTCCAACAACGTGGCCGAATACGAGGCCGCCTTGCATGGTCTCCAGATAGCCTCCGAGCTCGGCATCCGTCGCATCATAGTCTACGGGGACTCGGCCCTGGTCATCAACCAGGTTAACAAAGACTGGGACTGCAACAATAAGAAAATGGACTCCTACGTCGCCGCAATCAGAAAAATCGAAAGGAAATTCCTTGGAATAGAATTCCATCATATCATTCGAAGCGAAAATCAGGCGGCCGACGAATTGTCAAAGCTCGGATCATCCCGGTTCGACGTCCCCGCAGGCGTTTTTATCCAGGATCTGTTCAACCCCTCCATACAGACTGATGGCGATACCAGCAGCTCCGCGACCGACCAGATAGTGGCGTATATCCCAACCCCCGAAGAGGACTGGAGAACCCAGTTCATTGATTACCTACTGGAAGCAAGGGTCTCCGAAGATAGAACAGAAGCCGAGTGCCTGGTCCGAAGATCCAAAAGCTATGTCCTGGTCGACAGCAAACTCATGCGCAAGAATACCAGGAGCGAAGTCCTACAAAAATGCATCCCAAGGGAAGAGGGTCTCAGGATCCTTCATGAGGCTCATAGTGGCATGTGCGGCAATCACGCGGCTTCACGTACTCTGGTCGGCAAGATTTTCCGAGCAGGTTTCTATTGGCCAACAGCAGTCCAGGACGTCGAGAAGATAGTCAGAGAATGCGAGGCATGCCAATTCTTTGCCAAGCAGACACATGTACCAGCCCAAGAGTTGCAGACCATCCCTGCGTCGTGGCCTTTCGCTACATGGGGACTGGACATGGTTGGTCCATTTAAAACGGCAAGAAGGGGATTTCGCTCCATTTATGTCGCCATCGATAAGTTTTCCAAGTGGATCGAGTACAAGCCGTTAGTCAAGGCTACGGCAACCAAAGCAGCAGAGTTCTTCAAGGACATCTCCTATCGCTTCGGGCTTCCGAACAGCATCATCACCGACCTGGGATCAACATTTACTGGAAGTGATTTTTAGGATTTCTACGAAGAAAGATGCATATCCGTCAAATATGTGTCCGTGGCTCATCCTAGAGCCAACGGCCATGTGGAGAGGGCAAACGGTATGCTGCTCGACGCCCTCAAGAAGCGTCTCCACGCAGTCGTGGAGAGAAGCCCAGGCAACTGGATTGACGAATTACCGGCGGTGATCTGGGGACTTCGGACTCAACCCAGCCGGAACATAGGAGTATCGCCATATTTTATGGTGTATGGCTCGGAGGCGGTACTACCTGCAGATGTAATCTATCGATCTCCAAGGGTTGAGGTATACGAAGAAGCCCACTCCAACGAGGCCAGAGCAGACGAAGTCGACAAGTTAGAGGAAGAGCGCCTGATCTCCTGTCTACGAACAGCTAAATATCTAGAAGGGATCAGGCGATATTACAATCGCAATGTCAACGGCAGAGCTTTTGCAGTCGGCGACCTCGTTCTCCGCCGAAAGCAGAGCAAGGAGGGGATGCATAAACTATCATCTCCTTGGGAGGGGCCATACATCGTCAAGGCAGTTACTCGACCAGGTGCATATAGGCTCTCCAACCTAGACGGCGTCGACATCCCCAATTCCTGGAACATCGAGCACCTGCGACGTTTCTACCCCTGATCTAGGGTTCAAAACAGATATGTGTATTTTCATTCTATTATAAATAAGGGAAATATATTGTTATTCTCGATATTTTTGCCTCCATTATATTTTGTACAGCTAAACGTCTTCAACAATGCGTACGCCCCGCCACTGCTCGGGCAGCACGTCTTCGCCTACGCATAAGTCCCGCCACTGCTCGGGCAGCGCGTCTTCGCTTACGCATAAGTCCCGCCACTGCTCGGGCCGCGCGTCTTCGCCTATGCGTAAGCCCCGCCACTGCTCGGGCAGCACGTCTTCGCCTACGCATAAGTCCCGCCACTGCTCGGGCAGCGCGTCTTCGCCTATGCGTAAGTCCCGCCACTGCTCGGGCCGCACGTTTTCGCCTATACGTAAGCCCCGCCACTGCTCGGGCAGCATGATTTCACCAATGTGTAACCCCCGCACCCGCCGGGCAGCATCTGGTTCGACGCCGCGTAAGCCCTAAAAATGATAGGCCGCCTAACTACGACACTTCATCGATCGCCCCGATATATCGGGTAGCCTTCGCCCACGATAAGCGTAACCCCCGCCTAGCGCGGGCAGCTTCGCCACCACGTAAGCCCCGGGGATGCCTGGGCCGTTAAGTCTTCGCTAACACGTAAGCCCCAAGGACGCTTGGGCAGTTTAGCAGCGTTTCCAAAAGCCCCGGCAAAAGCACGGGCGACACGCAAGACGTGTAGGATTATTCTTCGACCATACAAGATCTCGACCATGTTCAGGCGTCTCAATTTAAATCCCTTCGGTGGGAAAAAGTTGAACATCAGTGGTCAACATTTTTGCGGCTTCCCTAGCCTCTTCTTCAAGCTGGTCTTCCTGCTCTTCGGTGGTTCCCCGAGCATACCCGGTCTGTACTCGGTCGTTCTTCACTCCCGGGTAGTGCGATCGGACGACTCCAAACACATGGGCGGCCACATTTTCAGCAGCATCCACGCAGAAGTCTTTAAAGAATCGAAGAGCTTCCCGTCCACGTTGTACGATGTCGAGGGCACCGGGACCTTCAGCAGGCGGTACGGCGGGCGCATACTCAATGATGTCAAGCACAGGCTTAACATCACCAACCAAGGCCTCAAATCTTCCATTGGCAGCCTCAAGGCGACCCGCAAGGTCATCGACCTGCGCACGATGCCTACGTCCCATCTCTGACAAACAAAGCAATTCAGTCGCGCTACAAAAAAAAGAAGGAGAGGAAGGGGAAAGCCGAACACAAACAGGCAACCTGTCATCGTTTCCAGGTTCTTTCGGGCGGCCTCTCGCATCAACGTCACCTCAGCTTCCAGCTCAGTGGCTGCACGTCACAAAGAATACAATCAGATCATCAAACCAAGACATTTTACAAATGGCGAGACGTCGCACATACTTCGCTTCGTGGATCCATCCAGCAGCTCTTGAAGACCTACATGCCACAAAACTGGCGTTCAGAGAGCAAAAGCGGGACGAATAGCTGTCAAGAAGCACAATATTCCAACATACCTTTGTTTTCTCGCAATAGACGTTTCTCGGATTTCATAAGGTCCGAGCAGTGTAGCTCCAAGGTTTCACGCTCCTCGCGCATGCCTGCCACCACCCCCTCTAGGCGACTCACCTCGGTCTGCAGCTGCTTGTTTTTCTCTGCTACATCCCAAAGGCGGTGTAGGGTTTTTCGGCGATCTTCGGCGGTTTCATACACTGTCTGGAAGACCAAAGGAGCAACAGATTATCAAGTCGTTATATCGTCTGGATAAAATACGATAGGTGTCACCTGCACACGCGACGAAAGGTTTCCCAGACGTCCGAGAAGTTTTCTCAAGTCCGCGCGAGTATCACGGATGTCATTCTTCAGTCCATCTATCTCGGCGTCAGCAAGATCTTCCTCCGTGGCGACAGCATAGGTGTTCCCCACCATCCGATAGGTGCGAATCAAAGGCACGGGCCCCGTTCGGGCGATTTCTTCGATATCCGCACCCTCTGGGGAAGCGTTTGTGGAGGGCCGAGGACATGGCCCTGTTCGCGCCTCCGAGCTGGTCTCCATTCCACGATCAGCACTCCCAGGAGGAATAGTGCTATCGTGTCTCGGCGGCGACGTTCGAGCTTCATCTTCACAGCTCGGGTCCTCGACATGGCTTGGGCACGGTCCTCGGAAATCTTTACCGGAGCTTCAGCAGCTCGGACGCCACTAGAAGATCCAGCCTTTTCTGACACCGGCTGTTTCTCCCGAGCAGTTCTTTGGGCCAGTGTCTCCTCATCTTCTTCGTCAAAAGACTCTCGTTCTTCTTCGGATAGTTCAGTAGAGTCATCTTCGGCACGTCTCTGATGATAACTGTGCATCGCGTCAACTCGGCCCGGCCAGTCAGCGGTTGGTACATCGGAGAAGTACACCTTTCGGTCCTATCCATTTATCTTCAAGAGATTAAACAGAAGTTATGGTATAAGTACAGTATGAGCGATGGAAGTGCCGGGGCAGTTCGGAACTTACCTCTGGCGGGGATTCTTCAGACTAAAAGCCGCACTTTGGCCACGGTTGCCTATATGAGAGTCTTTTCCAAAATATTCTTCAAGACTTCTTTAACTTGGTCTTCGGATAAATCTCCGGATGAGCACCTGGTCGGATCTTTCCGACCGGTAAATTCAAAGGCAGGATGAACTCTATCCTTGCAAGGTTGGACGCGACGAAATACAAAATTGGTAGCAACCCCAACTCCATTCAGGGTTAAACCCTTGATGATTTCCAGCAATTCGTTTACTTGTCCTAACTCCTCTACATGCGGTTTCTCCGTCCAGCTCTTCTGTTTTTCTGGAATCTGATCCACGGCGCACCGGACGCTTGGTTCATGATTGGGGATATAGAACCATCTCTTGTTCCAGTCACGCACATTGGTATTCAGAGGAATCTGGAGGTAATGTGCGGACATTCCGTCACGTATTTTCAGATACACTCCACCAACAACTCGAGAACCTGTGCCGCTCGATTTCACAAGAACGAAGAGATGGCGGAACAGATTGAAGTGCGGGAAAATGCCAAGGTATGCTTTGCAGAAGTGGATAAAGATGGAAATCAAGAGGATAGAATTGGGATTCAAGTGGCACAGGGAAATTTGATAATAATCAAGTAACTTGCGAAGAAACGAATGGCATGGCAAACCAAATCCGCGGGTAAAATAATCAGAAAAGACTACTATTTCTCCAGAATCAGGCATTGGATATGGTTCACCTTGTGATATTCTCCAGCCTCCGGTCGCCTGGTCAGGAAGGAATCCCCAGGCCACGAGCGCATCGAGCTGCGATCTTCCCAATACTGACGGTTGCCATTCGTTCGACATGCGGAATTCCCCCGGTTGTGCCTCCTTCGACTTTTTTGATTCGCGGGTGCTCTTCCTGGTGCCTGCCATAGCAGATCTGGGCGAGGGAGAGGTGGATTCGATGGTTTTTCTGTGACGGCGGCGGAAAAAAATGGAACCCTAGACGGCGATGGAGGAATAGGCGGAGACGGATGTGTGTTTTGGGATTTGAATGCGCAAGAAGATAAACCAACTGTTTGCTTTTTCTATTTATTCCTCTATCAAACGGCACAGGGGTATTTTCGGTTTACAAATCGTTTGTTGCGGAGAAAAGCACCGCTCGGATACTTCGTCGTTTTCATCAAGTGTTTCCGAACAGCAAAGCTGCTCGGGGATTTCGTCGCCTTCGTCAAGCGTTTCCGAGCAGCTCACCTTCGTCAAGCGTCTCCGAACAATAAGCACTGCTCGGGGACTCCGTCGTCTTCTTCAAGCGTTTCCGAGCAATAAGCACTGCTCGGGGACTCTGTCGTCTTCTTCAAGCGTTTCCGAGCAATAAGCACTGCTCGGGGACTCCGTCGTCTTCTTCAAGCGTCTCCGAGCAATAAGCACTGCTCGGGGACTCCGTCGTTTTCGTCAAGTGTTTCCAAGCAGCGAAGCTGCTCGGGGACTTCGTCGCCTTCGTCAAGTGTTTCCGAGCAGCAAGGCTGCTCGGGGACTCCGTCGCTTTCGTCAAGTGTTTCCGAGCAGCAAAGCTGCTCGAGGATTTCGTCGCCTTCGTCAAGTGTTTCCGAGCAGTAAGGTTGCTCGGGGATTTCGTGGCCTTCGTCAAGTGTTTCCGAGCAGCAAGGTTGCTCGGGAATTTCGCCGCCTTGTCAAGCGTTTCCGAGCAGCAAAGCTGCTCGAGGATTTCGTCATCTTCATCAAGTGTTTTCGAGCATTAAAGCTGTTCGGGGACTTCGTCGACACTTCACAAGATCAACAAGGATAAAGATTTTGACCCTGACACCACGTGACTGCGTCACCTACTATCAGGCTCGGGGATTATGTGGATACACTTCACCTGTCGGTGAAGGTATTGGCTCTGTCCTGATAAAAGTGGATACACTTCGCTAAAGGGAAACTTTTTTCAATTTTTTCTGAGCCCCTTACATCCGTCTGGTCAAGCAACCCTGAAGGTTTGCACCTCTCGACGAATGCAAGGCGTTCGGGGACTAGCTGTGGGGGTATAAGCCCGTATACCCGCATAGTCATACTTGGCCCAAGTCTATCGAACAGGCCTGAACTACCAAGGACGCGTCGCCCATACGATCTCCAGGAGATCGCGTATATCCGCCGAGTCCTTGGCGGGCAAGAAAATAGCTTTCTTAGGATCTAGCCGATTGGTTTTCCAGATCGACTAGGATTGTAATCTGTTATGTATGGCAAGATCAACTTGTAACCCTGCCCCCCAGACTATATAAGGCGGGCAGGGGGGTCTACTCGATTCATCTAATCTACTAGCAATACAACACAGCAACATACAGGACGTAAGGTATTACGCCTCGCGGCGGCCTAAACCTGTTTAAATCTATGTTCCGCACGAATTGTGCTCCCTCGTTCGTCTCAGGCGCACCCTCACAGTCTCATGTACTACTGCGGGCATACCCCTCGGTAGACTATCGCCGGTATTCCATCGACAATCTATTAATGAGAAAATCCAACCTCTTGCATCCGGTTCCTGAACACAAAAAATATGTTCAGTAATTTCCTCATCAACGAGTGCCCAAACACACTTTGCCATAGTGTATTATAATAGCGAGTGTTTCCAGGAGTCCTCGGCACCACAAATAGAGCATTTTGAGGAACCTGCCATGTGTCTGTGATGATGGACATCCCATGTAGATAATGATTGTTTCACCAGTCTCCAAATGAAGAGTTTGATTTTTGCCGGAATGCTGACTTGCCATAGCGACGCCCAACTCTTCTCCACACTTTTGGAGTCTGATCCTGACGCTGTTCTATTCAGCTATGCTTCTCTACAGTTTCGTGTGTTCACCAACATCCTGTACTGACCGAACAGAGAAAACTCCTTCGCGCTCATAATGCCAAGCCCAAAAATCCTCTTGCCTGCTCATGCTAATCCGATAGGAATAAAATGAGCTTGTAACTTTTGCTGGTCCCATGTGAACGTGGTAACTTGTGCCGATGTTGTACTAGGTGAGTATGTGTGCCACTCTGGGCTTGCGAGCTGACTCGTTGGCCCAATAGGCCAATATCATGTATCTGTGTAAACCTGTTCTTCCCTCAAATCCCACGCTGCTTGCTTGCTTGCTTGATTCTTCTATTGCCACACTAAACCTGTCCGGATCCTTTCCTTGCAGGTTCGTGACACGATGGCGGTGAGCAAGAGCAACAGGGTTTTAGGGTCTTAGGGAGCCAAGCCGTCACGTGCACACTCGTGTGTTTTTAAGGGAGCGGACGCGATGATGGTCCATACCATCATGCCTGCCGAAGCGCCGACCCGAGGACCGGTGCATTCCAGCGATGCCCACGGGCGAGAGCAAAGGTGATGCGCCTCTCCTGCGGAGTCCAGACTGTGACCTCGTGCTCTGCTCTCGTCGCGAAAGTGGAAAAGGAGACGGCCGATAGATCGATGGCGTGCGGCAGCATGACTGCATGAGTGCCCCACTATTAGCAAAAAGCGCGGGAGGTGATGAGAGATCAGATGATGGCCGCCAGCCTCTTTCTGTCAGGCTAGCTCCAAAGGATTATTATTATCGTTGTTCATGGACATTGGACAAGGCTAAGCACCTAGTAAGCGACGAATGGAAAACGTTTTCAAGGCTCCGCCAGCCTGTACGTGACCTGCCCAGGGCCTCTGGGCTCTGTCTGCCTGCCTTCAAGTCGTCGTAAGCTTTCAGTTTCAGCAAAGGATTTTCAGCCTAAGCGAACAGGCGAAGCCGGAATTCGATCGTAGTATACGTTTTGCCTGATCCTCGTGGCTGTTCTGTTCTCCTTCTCCCAGAGGCGAACGGAATTCATGTGACGGAAACCGAAGTGGGGTCCGTCCGGAGGAGGGGATCGCCGGAATGCCGGATCGGTTGAGGCGTAACGTCGCCGCAGTCGGTTGGTGCTGGTGCGAGTGCGCGCATCATATCATCCGGCTGGCATGGGCATGGCATGGCTATGCAGAGACAATTGCAATGCAGGCAGCAGCGCTGGGACGGATGAGCAAGGGCCATGGCGCCTAAACCGCCGGAACTGAACAAAAATCCGTCGTCTCCTGAGGTCGCCCTGACGTCAACATCCTCTGCTTGGTCCATCATGATATCTGATGATGAATGAACGGAGATATCATGATGTGGCGCCATCTTCTATGCTCTCACCAACGGAGATATCATGATATACCGTAACGATGTCACTTTTTTTTTTATGAACCCGTAACAATGTCACCGAAGCCTGGAATGATGCTGCACTCGAACGAATCAGCAGCAGCTGCAGGTGAGACAGGCAGGCCACACGCATCATGGGCGGTGGAAATGATTTGGAATGGATTGCGATATTTTCCCACGCCTATGTTGTTACCTTGCATGACATATGACAAGGGTATATAAATTTTTAAAACAATAGAAAAGACTTCCGGCTTCTGTGTAACGTACACATTGTTTACATTATGTAACATAGTTTCAGCGATATTGCCAAAAAAAGTTAGAAAAATAGAAATGCAAAAATTATGTATGACAGAGTCTATTATTAAATTTCCATCCATGAGAAGCAAAGTTAAAACAGAGCCATGAGAAGCCAACAGCTCTAACACAGTGGGTTCTGCTTGCTAACCGAAAAGACACTTGTTTTATCGCGGTATGTACGGATGGATTTTAAAATAGAGCCATTCCAAAATCCAAAAGAGAAACTGGAAACTTAACAATTTCTCCTGCTCAGATCAGACAGAGATCTTTACTATATAAAAAAAGCTCAGACCGTTTAAGGGTGTGTTTAGTTCACAGAAAATTTTCTCTTTCCCCATCACATCGATGGTACTTTTCACCTGCATGGAGCACTAAATGAAGTAGCAGCTGTCGTATGTTTGTACTTTTTGCCTGACTAGTTCGAGATGAATCTTTTAAGTCTATTTAAACCATAATTAGACAAAAGTTATCAAATATAAACAAAATGCTACCGTGCACTTTTTCCTAATTTTTTCCGATCTAAACGCAGCTTAAAATACGGCCAAAATTTCGACGCGCCACCAGCTTTTGGCCCAGTTTCCTTCTGCCAAGCGGGGTCCACCGTTCCGGTCTCCCGGAGTCCTCCAGTCCAGTTAAGTTCATACGGGAAGCTTGTGCAAAGGATACAAAACATCAGGGAGCTAACTGCATAAAGCCACCTAAAGCCCCAAGGCCCCCCCAACCACCCTAGCATCTGGTGTTCGTCTCGCTGTGTGCGCTCTCTGTCACTCCCCCTCCTCCCCCCTCTTCCCGGCCTCCCACCTCAGATCCGGCCACCTCCTGCCCGCCTCGCCGCCGGTCCCGCGGCCCGTGAACCCTAGAGCTCTCCCCCGTGGCGGGGCCGCCGGAGCCCCCGAGCGCGCGGCGGGAATGGAGGCGGCGCTGGAGGCGGCGCGCGCCAAGGACACCAAGGAGCGCCTGGCCGGGGTCGAGCGGCTGCACGAGGCGCTCGACGCCGCGGCGCGCCGCGGGCTGACGGCGGCCGAGGTCACCGCGCTGGTGGACACCTGCTTGGATCTGACGCGGGACGCCAACTTCCGCATCGCCCAGGGCGGCCTCCAGGCGCTCTCCGCCGCCGCCGTCGTCGCCGGCGAGCACTTCAAGATCCACCTCAACGCCCTCGTCCCGGCCGCCGTCGAGCGCCTCGGCGACGGCAAGCAGCCCGTTCGCGACGCCGCGCGGCAGCTCCTCATCACGCTGATGGAGGTGAGCTCATCCCTTCGTCGGCGCTCTCAGCGGGCCTGTCATCGCTCCCGGCAAATGCATGTAGCTGGGAAGCTAGATTAAGTTGCGAATTTGAGCTAGGAGATCGAGCTGGAGCAGGCTGGAGATTTGGGGCTTGTTTTTTTAGGTAGCTCGGGTGGGGCACGGTAGATGCAGAAGTTGCATAATGGGCCTGAAGTGAGAAATTCGAAGGTCTATTCGGCTGACCATGATAGATTGATATACATATAACAATTAAATGGATCAATAGGCTAACTTTTTTGTAGGAATCATGTGCTCGTGGGCTTGAGTATTGTTCTTAAGTTAGAACTTCCAGTGGTATATCTTGTTATTCTGTGATTTTGGTTGTAGCAAACAAAGATAAATTTGGGATCCAAGTAAAGACTTAGCTGCTTCCCTGTATGCAATCTGACATGGGTGCATCTAATGATAATTCTTTTATTGTTTTTACCTTTTAGTATGGAATTAGGATGTCTTTTGGGCTGTGGTTTTTTTTTTCTTCATAAAATGTCTTTGTACTTCAATCTTTGACTATTTGCAATGAAAATGGCACCTAAATTCTGATGCCTTTTTCTACTAATCAGTGCTTGATGCAGTATTAAGATACTATTGTTAAACTATCTTACATATGTACTTTCATTTTTTAACCATCAAAGCGTTCAAGCCAATCATGTTTGGCATGTTCTAAAGTTTATGACTATTATCTTACAATATTTTGATTTTGTCCAACTCTCAGGTTTCTTCACCAACAATCATAGTTGAAAGAGCTGGTAGTTATGCATGGACTCACAAGAGTTGGAGGGTGCGCGAAGAGTTTGTACGTACGGTGGGAACTGCAGTTGGGCTATTTGCTTCTACAGAGATTTCCTTGCAACGAGTTTTGCTTTCACCTGTAAGCCAGCACTTCCAGTTGGTGGCTGTTTATTCTTTTTATTGATATCCAAATTTGTATCCTTCTGTATGCTACGATATATCCAGAAGCCCTACGATTTTCCGTCTCGTGCAGGTCCTGCAATTAATGAATGATTCAAACCAAAGTGTTCGAGATGCTGCTATCTCTTGTATTGAGGTTAGTTGATTCTATATTCCATACTGTATAGACCTGCTTCAGCCGATACTTTTTTCCCCACGCCAACGATTTTATGCTCAGTGCTTGACTGTATGATCTCAATTTCTATTGATATTGTTCAATTTCTCAATAGTTCCATCTCACATTTGCAAGCTGGGGAGTCTGAATGATTTCTTATAGTAATATACTAATATTCAATGTAGATTGAAGCCCCTTCGCTTCTAGTTGAATTGCTTTAGTTCTTTGTACTCAGATCCATCTATTTTTCTTTCTTCTAAACTGTTCACCCTGATTGGCTTGGACACACACCTGTACATGGTAGAAAAAAAGTTTTTCTAGTAAGCCTTCATTTGCTTTTCAATACAGGAGATGTACAGGCACATGGGATCACAATTTCATGAAGAGTTGCAGCGCCATAATCTGCCTTCATACATGGTACTTTTTATTGTTAAAGCTTCCTTTTAATAGTTGGGCTAGCAGTTTCATGCTTTAGATGATTATTATGTTCTTTTGTTTTTAATGTCTGCCAGTCAACAAAATGGGGATTACTCTAATCTGTATTTGGTGCCTGCAGCTAAAAGAAATAAATTCAAGGTTGGATAAAATAGAACCAAAGGTTCGATCATCTGATACAGCAATGCAGTATAAGGCTGTAGAGTCTAGATCTGTTAGTGCTAATCCGAAAAGAGGCAGCCCAAGGACAAAAAGCATACCAAGGGAAAGTACACTATATGGAGGTAATGTCTACACTCCATTAATTTTGTATTTTGCAAATGAGGATATGAACTAGGTTTATGCTCGTGGGTTTTATGAACTGATCTAAGAACAGCTTCAATGTGTGTGCTAAGGCCAGTCTCAGTGGGGAGTTTTGTAGCGTTGTTTCCAAGAATGCCATATCAAATAGAATGCAACGAAACTTGAATGAAACAACCACTCTCAATGCATAGTTTCATTCTATAGTTTCATAGACATTTAATTTCATGACTCGTTGTGAGTGGGTAACTGTGCCAAGGGAGTTTCATCTCATTTCTTCTCCCTCTTCTTAAATATGGCGCCACGTCATAAAAAATACCTACATGACAGCTTATTAAACGCGGATAAACTTGGATGAAACTCCCTGAGATTGGCCTAAGGAGGTGCAAAGATGTGAGAGAAGAAAAACAAGGTGCAATACATTGGACAGTAGGTTCCAGCTTAGAACCTGCTTGCGCCTGTTGCTTACTTTTGCGTGTAGTACGAAGAATAAACAAATAATATTCACCGCCACTCATTCTCTCTCCATCAACCATCTATGTTACTATGTGAGGGAAACATTAGGATATATATAATTTATTATATGCGGAGCCCACCTTAGTATGGACTAACAGATTTATACACCAGGGCTTGTTCAACTAGCAGGGTACCATTTGACATGTCTAGCCATGCACCTTGCTAAGAAATTATACACTATAGCTTCCCTAACCATCTACTACTCCATCAGTCCAGTATATGCACGAATCGCCAAAAGCCCCAGCCCATCGGTGTATCACCTAGGAGTTTGGCAACCCCCCCCCCCCCCCCCCCCCCCCCCAAAAAAAAAAAATCCATTTCGGCACGAGCACACCAGCTTTTCAGCCTTTTTGAACACATCTGAACTAAATTCCCAAGGATTCCAGTGATATTGAACATTCTAAGCACACATCCAATCTAAAATCCCAAGGATTCCGGTGATATTGAACATTCTAAGCACCGCACCACCCTATACGCCCTGCGCTCCTCTTAGTTTGTGACATAGCATGAGGTCAACTCCTTTAGTTGAGTTGTTTTTCCTGAAACTTTATGGGGGCATGCCGCATGTGTCCTGTCACAAGATGTTTGATGTTTTCTGAGAAGATGTCACCTTCTGCATCTTAAGTTGTGTTGGTCAATTTGTGTATTCTGATAGTTAACCTCCTGTCACACATACAAGTACACAACATTTTTCATGTGCAATTTATTGTATCATTCACTCATTTGCAGGTGACACTGATGTTACAGAAAAACCTGTGGAACCAGTAAAAGTTCATTCTGAGAAAGAATTACTTCGGGAGTTTGAGAAGATCGCGGCTACCCTTGTTCCAGAAAAGGATTGGTCTTTACGTATCGCTGCCATGCAAAGGATTGAAGCCCTGGTTTATGGAGGTTGATTTTCTGCACCCATATTGTTATTCCGAATAATGCTTTATGCAATTTTACTAGGCCATAAGTACGGGGCTACAGAGAATATATCGTGGTATGTCTTGGCCGCAAAGTCAAGAAAACATTTATATGGCCAGGATAGTAAGGCTTGTTGCTAGGCAGGCTACAACGAAAAAAAATGCAGAGTTGTTTTCCTTATATCTTTTCAATTGCACGCATTTCCTGATTTATTTAAGCTTCTGGAATGAGCACCGAAGGATAAAAAAATAGGAATTCCATATTCAGGATCACGGGTTAGACTTGATGCACTAAACGTCCATGTTTTGTAGTAAATATTGGTGAATAAAAGATCCGTTCATACTTCATAGTGGAACTTGCAGATTTGAGGATTTAACGTTCATTGTAAAGGGGATGTAATCAGAGTCAAAGCTTAATATTCTGTTTGATTCAAAATCAGAAAAAGTATCATCATCCAATTACGACATGTGAATTTGTTGCTCTGATTATCTGAATCTTTATCGTTGGGAGCCCTCTATCAACTGTCATTGCCAGTATGGTATTGCATAAAAATAAGATATAAGTTTTACTGAGTTGGGACTTTTGGACAGGTGCGATCGATTATCCATCATTTCTTATGCTCTTGAAGCAACTGGTTCCTCCATTGTCTACTCAGCTGTCTGATCGACGTTCTAGTATTGTCAAACAGGTATTATCAATTACCATTTATCCATCTTTCTTTTTTGTAAAGATTTTATTGAAAAATCTGTTACTTTGCCTTTTCTATTCGCTAAGATGAATAGCATACCTGGCATGCTGGATTTTTTTCAAGTTGAAAAATTTCTCATGTTTTTATACCCAGGCATGCCACCTACTTAATATACTATCCAAAGAACTCCTCGGTGATTTTGAGCCATGTGCCGAACTATTCATCCCGGTAATTTAATGAGAAATTTTCTATCTTCCCATACACATTTTTGAAACAAACCTAACATGTGTGGATTTCAGATGCTTTTTAAGCTTGTTGTCATAACAGTGCTTGTAATCGCTGAATCTGCAGATACATGCATAAAAACTGTAAGTCATTTATATGTTTGTACGCAGTGGATACCATGTATTTCACCTGCTAACATGGAATATTTTACAGATCCTGCGGAATTGCAAGGTTGCTAGAATTCTTCCTCGCATAGTTGACACAGCAAAGAATGACCGAAGTGCAATCCTCCGTGCAAGGTAAACATGTTCGAGTGATTTCACATTGTCCATTGGCTACTTTCTTGCCAGTGTTTAAGTTTACTTCCCACTATCCCAGGTGCTGTGAGTATGCACTTCTGGTACTGGAGTATTGGGCTGATGCCCCAGAAATACAACGTTCAGCTGATTTATATGAGGATATGATAAAATGCTGTGTAGCAGATGCGATGAGCGAGGTAGGATGAATTTTCTTTCCTTTGTTGCATATCATGGCATGTTCATTTTTGCACTGAAATGGAGCCATTTGTCCAAAATTGAATTATTCTTTATTCTTTACTCCCATACCCTGGACTCTTGTCTTTCTATTGTGTCATGATTTGCACTCTGCCTGTGGACGTGCTTAAATTCCATGAAAAAGCTTACAAATGCCATGAAAAGTAATTTAATTTGCTTGGCACAGCAACAAACAATAATCTGAAATAAACAAACACAGCGATCAGATCCTCAGAACTTGGCTGAAAATTAATATTTGTGCTCATGCACACCCACAAACATGTGTGCGTCATCCCTTCTGTCCTGTTTGACCAGACTGGCCTTGTTGGCCTTGCATGTGAGAAGAAAAGAAAATAAGGGTTCTAAGCTTCTGGTGAAGTGGGGAGAATAATGTAGAAGCAAAGGCAGTTCCCAAGTTAATATTCGAGCTATTTATGGTTATTGTTAATAAATGTGGTTGTACTTTTTGATTAATGAAGGATGTAATTTGCTCAACAGAAAAATATGCTGTTCTCTTTTCTATTGGTTGTGCCTTGTGAGAAAGTTCACATTTTCTTGTGGTCATTGATTTAGTTCATACATTTTTAGATTATTTTGTTTCATTGTATTTTCTCAACTCTAGGTTCGTGCAACTGCAAGAACTTGCTATAGAATGTTTGCAAAGACATGGCCTGAGCGCTCACGCCGTCTTTTTATGTCATTTGATCCTGCGATACAGAGGGTATGCCAGTCTATGCTTTTCCCCCTCTTAAGTTTCTATCTGCAGATAGACAAACACTTGCATTGCATTCTTTAATTGGAGAAAAAATGCAGATAATAAATGATGAAGATGGTGGTGTGCACAAAAGGTATGCTTCTCCCTCGTTGCGTGATAGGGTCGTGCAGCCTTCACGTGCTTCCTCTCATTCAAGTGGTACAAATATACCTGGATATGGCACTTCAGCTATTGTTGCAATGGACAAGAGTGCAGCTATTTCTTCAGATTCATCTTTTCCATCAAACAATCTTCGGTTATCACAGTCAAAGACGATCGGCAGAAGTTCTGAGAGAAGCCTGGAGAGTATGCTTAGCTCCAGCAAAGAAAAAGTTTCTGCCATTGAAAGTTTGCTGAAAGGTGTCAGCATGTCAGGGCAAAATTTCTCTGCTGCACGCTCAACAAGTTTGGATCTTGGTATTCTTTAAACTGCTTAGTTGTAAATTTTTATTAAGAAATTCAGTTACTCTTTTCATGCTAGACTCACTCCTGTATTTTCTGTTTGTACATGGGTTATCTAAAAGGTTTTATGGAACCGAGACAGTGAAGACATAAAATGGTTATGCTACTCTATTTTAATGTTTTAGAGTTAGGAAAAATTGGTTAATGGAAACATTATTACTTGTAAATGTGTAGGGGGAGAAGACGTGATGAATAAGGGCAAATAGGAAAAAGATAAATAAATTTGCTTCGAGACTTTATATTATACGCAACAAATTGAGAATTACATGCCTTTTCAAATATGAAGAAAAAAAAGGGGGACATTTTTATGCATCGGAGAACAATTTACTGATTCTGTTTTTTCTGCTGATACTATAAAAGTTTTAATTCTTATTTACTTTTAATCCTAGTGCAGGAGTTGATCCTCCATCATCTCGTGATCCTCCTGTGCCGCTTGCAGCACCAGCATCAAATGTTCTGTCATTGCAGAACTCAGCACTGTTGGATTCATCCCTTCCTACCATCCCACATAGTTCACGGAATGGAGGTTCCCGCTTATTGGATACGATGACAACACACTTGCCCACCAAAGAACGATCAAGATCACCATACTTAAGTAATATGTCATCTGAGTCCATGTCTAGCTTATCACTGCCTTATTCAAGAAGATCTTCGGAGAGGCTTCAAGAAGGAGGTCGCATGGATGAGAGCTATGATATCCGTTCAACTAGGCGAATCCCTCAAATGTACTTGGACAGAAACTATGTTGATATGCCTTATAGGGATGCCAGCCACAGAGATTCACATAACAACCATGTCCCAAATTTCCAGAGACCTCTTCTAAGGAAACAAGTAATGTCAAGGGCTTCTGCAAGTGGCAGACACAGCTTTGATGATAGCCATGTACCATCAGGTGATGTGTCTGGCTATACAGATTCTCTGGCTTCTCTAAATGATGCACTTTCTGAGGGTCTCAGCCCTAGTTCTGACTGGGTGGCAAGAGTTTCAGCTTTTGAGTTTATTAGGAATTTATTGAAACAAGGCCAGAAAGGCATTCAAGAAATTACTCAAAATTTTGAGAAGGTTATGAAGCTGTTTTTCCGTCATTTGGATGATCCTCACCATAAGGTTGCACAGGCAGCTTTCTCTACACTTGCAGAGATTATCCCAGCTTGCAAGAAGCCATTTGAAAGTTATGTTGAGCGAATTCTACCACATGTATTTTCACGGCTTATTGATCCAAAAGAGTTGGTGAAAAAACCTTGCTCCATAACATTGGAGATTGTTGGTCAAACATATGCTATTGATATGTTGCTACCTGCGCTAGTACGCTCATTAGATGAACAGAGGTCCCCAAAGGCAAAATTGGCTGTTCTTGAGTTTGCAAATAAATCATTCAGCAAGTACACTGTGGACTCTGATGGTTATAGTAACAGTGGCTTCCTTAAACTATGGCTTTCAAAACTGGCACCTTTGGTAAATGAAAAGAATGCAAAATTGAAGGAGGCTTCTATTTCTGGTATCATATCTGTTTATTCTCATTTCGATTCAACGGCAGTGCTAAATTTTATTCTTAGTTTGTCTGTTGAAGATCAAAACCTCTTGAGGAGAGCCCTGAAGATCAAAACCCCTCGTATTGAGGTTGATCTGGTGAACTACTTGCAGAGCAAGAAAGAACGTCCACGCCCCAAATCTTATGACCAGGTGGATTTTGGAACTTCTTCAGAGGATGGCTATGCACTGACATCCAAGAAGAGCTATCCATTTGGGCGGTTTTCTTCTAGTTCCCTTGATGCTGAAGGGGGAAAGATGACCAGTTCGATGCAAGAACCAGTGCTGCATAGTGTCTCTATAGGTCGAACAACTTCTGATATGAGCATGGATCATGCTATTCAAAGTTTGGAGTCATCTACAGGAGCTGAAGTTCATTTAACTAGGAGTAGAGAACCAAAGAATAACAGTAACTCAGTTGTGGAAGCTGCTCGCTCTTGGACAAACTACCCTGAAAAAACTGATGCCTCCTTAGATGATGAAACTGCTACCGGTACTCCTCGGTTAGATTTCAGCCGGTTTCTTACTTCTGATGGGCATAATACTGTTGGTTCAACCACTGAAGAAAGTGTTCAAGAGGGTGATATGATTGTGAATCTTAGTTCTATAAAGATCAGCCTTCAAACGGACAATGGTCTGAGCATACCACAACTTCTCCATCAGGTATCAATGGAAACTTTTCACTGACAGTCCACCTTGACCTGCGACTGTTTCTCTTCTTACCTAATTCATGTTTACTATTGTAACTTATGGGTCTCAACTTTATAGATAAGCAATGACACTGAAGTTTCAAGCTCGGAAAAGCGGGAAGCATTACAACGGTTGGTTGATGCTTCCCTCGATAACAACAGCTCCATTTGGGCAAAGGTTTGCTACCTGATGATTACTAAATGTTCCTTACGTTAACCACACTTATTTTCCTTCTTGGTTTCTGAGTCTGTTTGTTCCTGGACCTTCTGTTTCAATTCCATGAAACATTTTAATCTTCTTTATGAGAAGTAGGAGATATCCTTCTAAATATGATTTGATCAATAAATCTTCTGAACAGTTTGCATGTGGCTTATATATCTAAAAACTGTGTTGTGAAACTTAGTTTTCCTTTTGGGGAAAAAAATATATTGTGATGTAAAAGTTGTTTGGGTTAAGTGAACATATTCCAGTTTACCTTCATACTCTGTGATCTATTTTTCGCGTACACACAACTTATTAGTACTTTAGTACTCCTGTCACTTGTTTGTTCTTCATCCATTCCAAATTATAAGACATTTTGGGTTTTCTATAGCTTTTGCTATGCAGTTGGATATACACTATGTCTAGATACATAGTTAAAGCAATTTACGTAGAAAAATTAAAATGTCTTATAATTTGGAATGGAGGGAGTAATAGAGTTTGTTCTGTTATAGGAAACCAAAATCTGTTTTCTTCAAACAGAAACAAAGAAACTGCCATATAGCTTGAGCCATGTTCTGCTTCTTTCTTTGTATCTAGCAACAAATAGTTCGACACTGCCTAAGACATGGCGTGCAGTTTAATTAGTTTGCCATTGCTGAGTGTTAACTGGAATGCCTTATTTAGGGAGGTTGGGACAAAAAAAAAAAAGCCATATGGATACCAAGGAACTGTTTTGTTGCCCATCTGGAAAGTCATCCTTACTTGAATTGGTGTAGGATGGGGGCTCCCGGTTAAGAGGTTGGGACCCCAAAAAAAAAAAGCCATATGGAAATCAAGGAACTGTTTTGTTGCCAATCTGGAAAGTCATCCCTACTTGAATTGGTGTAGGTGGGGGCTCCCGGTTAATTGGATATTACTTGCGTTAAATGTGAAAAGGCATTTATGTGGACTTCACTTCCATGCTGGTATTCCAGAAGGCCCCATTATTTGCACTCCTACTATCATAACTAGCACCTGATGGTTGAAAGTTAAAACTGTTAGTGGTTCATGAGGTTATTGTTGCTGTAGTCTCTCCATCTCAGCAGCTTGTCCCATTGCTGTGGAGCTAGAACTTAACTGAACCTTGCTCACTTTTGGACCTCATAGGACGTTTGTAGTCCCCTGCCAGTTCCATTGGACCTTACCATATGCCGCATGACTTAGGCCGATGACTACTGATAGTTTGGACCTATTTAGAAACTAAAGTGCCTCATCTTGAAAGAATTTTGCTCCCTACCTCTTTCATATTATGCTGTTTTTTTTTCTTTTTCTCTTGGTTTAGTGACGTTCTGTTTTATGATGACTACTGGAGGTGCAAATCATGTAGAAGTACAAAGTAATCTAGATGTGGATTTCAATCATTATATGCTTTCTGATGCGGGCCTTTCAATCTTGCAACAGTATTTCAATCAAATCTTAACGGCTGTGCTTGAAGTATTAGATGACTCTGATTCATCCACGAGGGAGCTTGCTTTGTCTTTGATTGCTGAGATGCTCAACAACCAGGTCTGAGTTTTCCCTTTTTTGAACATCAACAATATTAGGTAGTTGATCTACTCTCCCTTTTTACATTACAAATATATTTCTCCCAGAAAAATGCAATTGAAGACTCTATGGAGATTGTTCTTGAAAAACTCCTGCATGTGACCAAAGATGCAGTGGCCAAGGTTTACCTTCCTTCATTTTAATCATTGTAATTTGCAGACTTGATTGTTTGTGTTAAAATTTCTTTGTTGCTGTGCAGATTTCAAATGAGGCTAACCAATGCTTAAATGTTCTATTGGCAAAATACGATCCTTTCAGATGTCTTGCGGTATGTCAAAATTTTGTTCTTATTTATTATTGTTGCTTCCTTTTGCAGTCCAGTTTACTATACTTCGATGTTTAAGGTCTTTGGTTCTAATGCAGGTTGTTGTACCTCTATTGGTCAGTGATGATGAGAAGATACTTGTTGTGTGTATCAACTGCTTGACAAAGGTATCTCATATTTGCAGTTGGTATTGCTATCTGATCATTTTCCACTAATTTGAATGGCATACCATAGACTTTATAGCGATTTAACAAAGGAAGTGCCTATGTCTGTTACTGATTTGAATTAGTGCAGAGAGCATCATGTGATAGTGTATCAATCTCAATTCTAAATTTTAGGTCGTAATATTGTTTCGGTTTAAATGGATTTAACACTGTCCTACTAGCTATTGTTGCTTCACCCAAAACCATTTATTGCACTTAATTCATTTTAGATACCCTAGATGCTTATGCACAACCATATTTCGTTCTTTCTTCAAAGCTTTAGCAACTATTGATGCTAATCAATCTGAACTTTTGCTATATTTAACATTTCTTTTTTGTAATCTCTCTCTCTCTCTCTCTCCTATGTGTGTGTGCTCTCTCTCTGTCTCTCTCTAATATTTGTTTCAATTTTTTTAAATTCCATTTGATAGTTTTTGGATTACTTTGGCTTGTACAAACATCGTTGACAGTTGTTTTCTTCTGACAATTGTGCAGCTTGTTGGGCGCCTTTCCCAAGAGGAATTGATTGATCAGTTGCCTACATTTCTGCCAGCATTATTTGATGCTTTTAACAACCAAAGTCCAGATGTCCGAAAGGTCAGTACCATCATATTTCCCTTGCTTGTTCTGCACATGACCCTTCAATTGTGTACTGACCTTTTTAAATATCTTGATATTTCGTAATAAGTTTCTCAGTAACTTATCGTTTTCATTTATTTATTTTTTACTCTAGACTGTTGTGTTCTGCCTGGTGGATATCTACATCATGCTTGGGAAAGCATTTGCTCCATACTTGGAAGGGCTTAGCAGCACGCAACTCCGCCTAGTAACCATCTACGCTAACCGGATTTCACAGGCGAGGTCTGGCAAGCCAATCGATTCTAACCAATGAGATTGTAACATTGTTATTATTTGTGGTCTATATGAGCATTTCTTCAGTAGGGTGTTTTTCTTGTCATTCGTTTGTGTATGTGTATAGTATAAACAAGCGCCTCCCATATGTTAAGAGCTCCTGGTTTTTGCCCTGTGTGATTATGTATCCCCCTTTACCCCGTTTTCCTTTTTTTTTCCTTCTTTGGTAGTTTGAGGAGAGTGTTAATGAGTGTGGCTTCATTTGTACTACTTGGTACATACGCTGTACAAAGAAAGGAAAGTGTAGTTTCGTGGAGAGCAGTTATGGAAGTGATTTTTTGGGCCCATTTTCCTTGGCTGGATGACAGTTTGCCGGCCTGTTGTGGACTTGTGGTGAAGTATTGCAAAGCTTCTGTGAATTTCTTTTCTTCATGTCGATCTGTTTTCTTCGTAGTGCGTCTTGAGAGGAGTGGAAGTAAACGAAAGGGATGATACAGATTCTTAATGCAGCACATAGTTTTATTGCCCTGAGTGCTAACAAAATACTAATGTCACCTCTCATCCACTTCGTGTCATGTTGGGGTCTTATTTTCGGTTGTGCAGATCGGGAAAGATGTGCGGTGTGATGATTTCGTGCGAGGAACGTTCCAGATCCCATCTCATTGTCGGTGGGATGCCGTGATCACCTGATTGGAACTAATAAGGAGCCTGTTCACTTAACCTTCACCCTGCTTTTCAGTCGTGAAATAGTTTTTTTCTGTCACAATAAATTAGCCACAGTCACGAGAAGTCTTGCTGAACGGAGTCATGGCACTAGAGGAGGGAGGGGCAGGCGGTAGGTGCAACAGGCAGCAGTGAGGTGGCCAGGGCGATGCCAGTGAACAAGGTGGCAGGGTTAGGGTTTTAGGCTGGCATGGGCATCCATGGCCGGCTACGTTAGAAGGGGTACTAGTGGACGGTAATTAGTGGTTGGGCTGGCAACGGGGCAACATGAATGGAATGACTCTGATTTCTCATGCTGTCAACCATCGTTCCTTGGTCCCATGTATTAGCCACACAAAGGCATAGCAAAGGTGGAGGTCTTCATGGACCCTAGAACTGGGCTTCGCTGGGAGGGGGCTACATGGTCCGCAAGAACCCGCGTCAGCGTATCCTCTCTGCGTTGATCTCCGTGATTGTCCGCTAACCCGACCGCCTCACGCTCGCGACCGTCCTGCACCCTGCGGTTGTAGCGGCGGAGCAGAAGAAGGCGGCGACAGCCCTGTAGCAGATCGTGCAGGGCTGTAGTCGTGCGTGAGATCTCCATCTTTGCTATGGAGTCTGCAAATTGTGGTTTGTAAAAGACGCGAGACTATACATCAGTGCAAGTTGTGTTGCTCACATCCATCTTTGCTGGGGAGTCTGTAATGCTGAATAGATTACAGTAGGAAGACGAACTGACTCGTTTAGTAGTATATATTCTGTTGTAAATATTTTTAGTTCATACACAACAGTGCTGTCAGATAGAATTGCAGTCCCACATTCAGATGTACAAGTACCTGTTTCATATTTGAAGCCTTAATTTTAGTGGTTCTGATCGACATAATTTTCAGTCAATTCTTTTTGTTGGTACCTCATTTCCTAATATGATCTGTAACGTACCAAGTCCTATGATCAGCAACGTTCGTCGCTCAAAAAAAAAAAAAATTCTTGTTAAGCACCACCTTTTGCTAGTAGTATGTTACGACAGCTAGTAGCAGCGCAGTGTAGAGTGCATCTAAATATGCAAAGCTTATGACTGCTAGTAGTATATTAGCTTGCGGACGCTTGCGGATGTTAGTGGGTTTCCCGCTAGTCTCACTGCCCGGTCGCGGTGGTAGCCTTGCGATTGGCAGACCCTCACATAGCCCGTTTAATATCTTGGTGACTAGCTTAGTGGCTGGTGGACGGTCCATGATCCGCCCTGCCTACAAGGTTGCTCTCGAGTATAAGAGGCCAAAGGGTCATTTCACTAGCCACTTAACACTATTCGATCATAGCGTCAAATAGGCAATGAAAATTAAACTCGGTGTCAACTAAGTAATTTTTTCTCTATACAATACTATTAGATACCGTCGTGCAAATCGAGACATCTTTTGGGTAATTAATTGCTCTATTTTCCTGAAGGCACCTTTAAAAACAATGCGATCCACGAAAAAGCGAATAGAACCGAAGTTCGCCAGCTGTAGTGTGCACATCGATTCGATTAGCGGGGTAGAGCGCGTGCCTTATTGATTTGTATGAACGCGTGCCTTATTGATTTGTATGAACGGATCGAATGAACGCTCAAGTTCGATTTTGGCTCCGGTTCGACCGCTCCAATGTTGACAGTTCGTTCGACGCAACCCATGGTTCGATTTTGGAGTACATTGGATTGGGGCTGCTCGCCTCTAGCTCGAGTAGCACGCACAACGTTTGGGATATTGGGCAAGCGGCAAGCCTGAGTAGATTAGCTCCACCTCCATGGTACAAGTGCGGGTGCATAGGACAGGAGTGGATCGTAAGGCCAAGGCTCGTCCTCGCTGTTTGCATTGCCGCCACAAACCGTTAGAAGACGAAATCCTGCCGCCTGCCGCCTGCCGCCATCCTCTTGCGAGACGCGGACCAGAGGTCTGGCCTGCACTAAGCAGGCAGGCAGGCAGGCAAACACGCCAGCTTGCCGTCCCGAGATGGAGGCGACCCTTCCCGTCCCCGTTCCCTACGCGCTACGGCTACGCGCCCCTCTTCTTCCCATCTCGCGGCGAATTCCCCACAAGCCGTCACTGTCCTGTAACCGAGCATGCCGCGCCGCCGGCGTCCGCTGCTCCGCCGCAAACAAGCCCTCCTCCCCTCCTCCCCCCACCACTCCGGACAGCAGCGAGGTAAGGTAACCACCGCCCGCCGTCAGCTTTGTTTCTGCTCATCGGTCAGTGCCTAGCGAATCTTGGGCTCTGGATCGAGTATGCGTGTCTGGAGTCCTTACCGTCCAGTGAACCGGCCTGATCATCCTCGCGTGTCGTCGTCGTCGGTGGTCGCAGCTCCATGGCGAAGATACGGAGTGAGGTCCTCTCCCCCTTCCGATCGGTGCGGATGTTCTTCTACCTCGCGTTCATGGCCAGCGGCACGCTGGGGGGCCTCATCGCGCTCGCGCGGCTCCTCCCGGCGCTGCTGTCGTCCGAACCGGCGCCAGGCGCGGGCGCGGCGGCGGGGGCGGCCGACACGCTCAAGGGCCTGGGCATCGACGTCGCCGCCGTCTCGCTCTTCGCCTTCCTCTACTCGCGCGAGAGCAAGGCCAAGGACGCCCAGGTGGCCAGGCTCGCGCGGGAGGAGCGCCTCTCCAAGCTCAGGCTCCGCGTCGCTGGGGCCGGCGGCGGCGCCGGCGGCAGCAGGCCGTTCGCGCTCGGCGAGCTGCGGGGCACCGCGCGCCTCGTCATCGTGGCGGGCCCCGCGGAGTTCGTCGCCGAGTCGTTCCGCAGGAGCCAGCCGTTCCTGAGGGAGCTCGCGGAGAGGGCCGTGCTGGCGGTGCCGTTCGCCACGGACGGCGGCACGCTCGACCTGCGGCTCGACGGCGGCATCGTCGACGACGACGGCGACGACGTTGCCAGGAGGAGCAAGAGGCTGTGGCAGCTCACGCCGGTGTACACGACTGAATGGGGGCAGTACGCAATTAACACAAGCTCGGCTTATAACACCTTTATTTGTCCATGCATCAGTAACCTTTTGATTAGTCTCAATCTCTTTGATCGACACTTTTGCGCATCTGCTGCAGATGGTTAGACGATCAGAAGAAGCTGGCTGGCGTGCCATCTGATTCCCCCGTGTAAGCACCTCCAAACTCGCCTGGTTTCCCAACGTCGTCGTACACTTGTTCTTGTCAATAAAGTTTTTAAACTTTTCACTCTTCTTAATGCATGGGCACCGAGCACATTCGTTAACAAGAATAAGATATTAGTCTTGTCATGTCGCGGTGACGAATGATCTGTTATTAACTTCTCGTTATCTTACCAATCGGATGCCAACGATGCGTTATTGCAGGTACCTCTCCCTCCGGATGGACGGGCGCGTCCGCGGCAGCGGCGTGGGGTACCCGCCGTGGCGAGCGTTCGTGGCGCAGCTGCCGCCGGTGAAAGGGATGTGGTCGGGTCTTCTTGACGGGATGGACGGCAGGGTGCTCTAGGCCAATAATCCAATATAACGTGATAACTGATCAGCAGTACCCCATCTTGCCGTGCCTAGTTTAGCTAGATGTGACAAGTGCTTACAAGGATGTTTTACTTGTTCATAAGAGTTGAAATTGAGAAAGCACTGTTTCTACTTGCATTTTATAGTGGCACACGGACGTAAAATCGAAAACATTATGTGTATATTGCCCATCTTCCTGCAGACATGCATACTGTGTGCTCGCACTCGCTGTAACTGTAACACACGAAAAAATCATTTAGGAACAGGTCGATCGTTTCTTATTCTGTTCGGTTGGCTGGTACGGTACGGCTGGCTGATTGTTCTGAGAGAAAAACACTGCTGAATGGCTGACTGGTGCTGGCTGGACCAGCCAGCCGAACAGAACCTCTGTCTCGCCCAAATTCTTGCAAGTACTATAAAGTATCGTTATAGAAACCGCCACATCCTTATTATTACTCTCTCCGTTCCAAAATAGATGTCATTCTCATTTCCGAGAAGTCAAAGGCTTTTATTGACTAAATATTATTTGAAGGTAGTTAAAGTTTAGAAAGTTTGACATGCGCGTATTTCATAACGACATCTATTTTGAGACGGATGGAGTGTTGCTTGATTAAGAGCAGCCACGGTGAACAGTGATCAGAGTATCTATGTTTCATTCAAGTGATTTTTTTTACCAACTCAATTCACATCTCACCACACTTTTACGGATATATAAGATTAGTGCAATATATATAGCACATTTTCTTTGGACTTCTGTTCGTCCATTGTGTCTACATTAGCATGACCATAGATGGGATCAGGACGAACGACACTTGTGTTTCGTCGAAGTCATTTCGACCTATCAACTTCGACTGATTGTAATAGATAAGGAGAGCATATGCTAGCAAATTAACACAAAAAGAGATCATCAAAGATCCAAATAACTCAAATCTCTAACGTAGGCATCAGAAAATAGAGCATGATTTTAGAAAAAAAAATTTAGCTAAAAAATTGTATATACATTTTCTAACATTAAACCATATTTTAGGATTTTTAATTCCATATTTTTTAAAAGTTTTAGCTAAGTTTTAAAAAAGAAATGACACACTAAGAAAACAAATATGTATATATATAAGACTATTTAGCACTTAAAAATTGAGGTAGTTCAAATTTATCTCCCTCCTCGTATATGGAAGTGAGGTTAAAACCACCCTCAAAACTAGTTAGGATTGTGGTTTGCCTACTATTTGATAGTTTAGGGTGCATAAGAGTATCTCAAGTAGCTCACCTATAATTAATCTCCCAATAAAAAAGTATTCATGGTCACCAATAATGTTTTTTCTTATATTAGGAGAGATGCTCCACCAAATCGTCAATAATCTTCTCTCTATATATGAGACCTACATGTCAGAGAAGAAGATGTGGGAGAAAGTAGATGGTAATTTTGGGGTCCGAACACTGTTAGGGTTGATGCAACCCTTTCTACATTTGAAGGGAGGTGGAAGTTTTTAACCATGAAAAAAGAGTTGTTGGGAGCCGCTGGAGTAATGAAATTGCATCATCTTTCCTAACATGACAGTTTACGGGGATAAAGAATGGTATCGGAGAGCTGCCGGAGATGGTCTAAGATTATCTGTCTATATTTCGAGATTCGAAAATCAGACGACATCTAGAGATGAAAAATGAATTTTGACTAATTTTTGGAAACAAACATAAAAAGACAGGCGCGTGTCAGAACTGGAAACGCAAAACGCTCCTGCCTCATCAGGCTATCCGCACTTGTCGTACTCTAAATTCATCCTCTAAAAGGAATATTCTGTCCTGATCATCGAGATTCTCTCCTCTATACAACTTTCTTCCGCACTCATCCATACTCTATATCTCTACTCTATATCGAGTGAGACCCATATATCTGTAAATAAATTTTATCTAAATATATCCATATGAGATCTTATTTTGAAGAATTTATTGAAACGAATTTAATGGTGTAATCAGAATTTAATTTGGATTTTTGTCTATGAGTTATAATACTTTTAGTTAGTTAAATAACGTGGGACCCACAAACTGCATCCTTTCCCATGCACACACATGCGCAATCGCTGTTCTGCCGCTCTCTCTTCATGTACTCTCTCTCACTTTTGCAGGCGCTTTACAGCGTACCGGACACGCTTTTCCCCGTGAAGAATACCGGGCGAGTGGGCGAGCGCTATGGTAGCGGAGGTGATAGCGTAGCGCTGCGGCGAAATTTTCGCTAAAGGTGTCCTACAGTACCATTTACAGGATACCAATGCGGATAGCCTCAGGCTGTCTGCACTGCAGTCCTGGACCGCGTCCTGCAGGCGCACATGGCGGACGGAGGCGCCGCAGCGCGGGCCTATATCCCGTCCGTGACGGTCGCGACGCCGCTATGCCCTGCGACCTGGGCGGACGGTACGACACGCGCGCGTGGGGCCCAGGTAGAGGGGAGGGAGAGAGAGAGGGAGAGGAGGACGACCGGTCGCCGCCGCACCGAGCTCGTCCGCCGCCGTCGTGCCCGCGCGCCGGAGCCGCCGCGACCGGATCCCGCGCGGCGGAGCACCTGCGAGCCGCTCGCCGTCGTTGAGGGAGCCGCCACCGGGGAGGCCGGATCCACCACCACGGAGGCCGGATCCGCCACCGGGCCCCGGCCGCGCTGCTCGACGGAGGCCGCGCTAGTCGCCCAGGCCGCGCTGCTCGTCGGCGACCATGCTGCTCGCGCTGCCCATGAGGGAGCCGCGAGGCCGCGCCGCCATGGCCGAGGAGGGAGAATGTGCGCCGCTGTAACAACCCGGGTTTTCGATAACCAAAAATACGGACTTTTTAAAACTTTTCATGAAATGAGTGTGCAACATATAGTTCTAGGTCGAGATCGTGACTAACCACTAACAACCGTGGCATTCATGTAGCATTGGTTGTAGGTGCTTGCCAAAGTTTTTCCTTTGGCCAGTGTTTCGTGTTTGAAGAAGCACAAGTTCGTAGAAAATCCCCATCGAATTCTTTTCAAACGTTCCTCGAATCCCCAAAGCTTCCTCATCTTGGAACCCACTCAAAATCTTCCCTTGGATTTAATCCAAAAATCCACCAGGTACTCTCTAGCCACTCTAAAATTATCCTACATATATGCTTCCATCGAGTTGTTCCAACCTCCGCGATAGCTCCACTCTAAACATCTCCAAATGTATTCCGAGTCAACAAAAATCAAGAATCGAATCATCATTTTTCTTCCTGCAATCCATCTCGATGAATTGAGGAGTCCTTTCCTTTCAACTTATTTTTCTATTTCCATTGACCATACCCTAACCAAAGATTTTCCCCGAATTCTTTTTGGAACCTTCCGCTGATTCGATAAATCCGAAGCATAAATCACAAATCCCTTTTTCATCCCGACTCTCTTTATATATATAGTCATCTAAAATCCATCCCAAATTTCTCGAATACATTTCTAATTCCCTTCGGGTGACCCCCAAATACTCGGTGAACATAAAATGGAGAACCATCTTGCTTCTCTAGTAAACCAAGCCCACCTCTCCGCTACAAATCAGCCCACTGCCCCTCCCTTCAGCCCGCACACGCGCAGCACAAACCGGCCTGCTACTCACAGCACACTGCCCGGCCCAGCAGCGCACGCAGGCCGCTGCGGCCCAGCACGGCCCAACTTGGCGCCCCTGCCCCCTAACCCTAGAGCCGCCCGCGTCCTCCAGTGCGCCGCCGCCGCCGCTCTCGCGTGAACGAGCGCACGCATGCGACCCCAGGCAGCCGCGCCTCCCTTTCCATTTCCCGATGCATGCCGCGTGCCCCCTGCACGAGCACGGACGCCGAGGATCAACCGTGTGCCACTGGAAGCCCTAGCTCGCGGGTATAAAGGAGACGAAACCCCGGCCCTGTTCATCTTCCCCGCGCTGCCGTCGCATGCTCCCTCCTCTCCACGCCTGCGCAGCGCGCCCCGCTGCCCAGCCGCTGTCCACCGCTCGCCCTCTCTGGCCGAGCTCGCCACCACCGACACCGCAGTGCCGCTCCTACCTCGACGCCGTGCGGAGCCCCGCCACCGCGGACGTGCTCTGCCTCGCCGACCCCGGAGTCGGCCGCCACGACGAGCTGCGTGCTCCCCTGCTCCACGCCGTCACCGCGCGTTCTGCCGCAGCCAACCGACGATGATCACCTCTGCAACACGCGGCCGCGCCACCGGCGTTCGCGCTGTCGCCCTTCTCGTCTCGCCCGACGTCGTGCACCTCCACCTCGACACCAGTTGACAGCCGCCACCGAGCCGTGCAGCGCCGTCACCATGCCGTGCTCCTCCCCGCGTTGAAGCCCCTCTGCTCGTGCTCGTCACGGAACGACGTCGTCGTGCCGCTCCGTCCTCTGACACCAAGAGATCAACCCCGACGCCGTCTCCGACCATCCACGACCTGAGCACCGCCATGCCTTGCCGTCCCGTTCGCGCTGCTGAACCGGAGCACCACCACCAGAATGTTGTCGAGCTCCCTCATCCCGTCGCGGTCGAGCATGTCGGCGCCGCGGCCGGAGACCGTCGCCTCGCCGGCCTCCTGCAGCTCCGTACCATGACGTCCTCGTCGGCCTCCTCTACTCGATCCCGAGCCACCACAACCTGCCGCCACACTGAAGCTGCCTCTGACGCGTTCGAGCACCACCGGCCTCGCCCCGTCCCTTGCTGAACCGTGAGCATCCAGCGCCCTAACAACTCCTTCTCCTACACCTTGCCGCTGCCTATGTTGATGCCGGTCTTCGTGCCGGGATCCTACTCTAATGCAGGGACGCACCGCCTCGCCGAGCTCGCCACCATGCCAGAGCACCCCGTCCGCAATGCTGAGAGGGGTGGAGCTAGTCGCGCCTTGACCGGAGCCCCTCCACCTCCTAGCCGCACCAACAAACCGCAAGGACCGAAGGCCGCCGATGTCCTGATGTCGTACCCCTGTTGCCTCGTCCTCAACGGAGCCCTCACCGATCGCGTTCTACCGGCAACGAGCCCGACCCGCGTCAAGCGTTCTGCCGTCAGCAAGCCCACGGTGAGCCACGATCCTCTCCGCCATGGTGAGCACCGTCACCTTGCTGGACCCGCCAATTGGGCCATGGCGTCCCGCACTAAGGGATGCGTAGGCCGAGCCCCTTCCGGCTCAGGACACTCGCACGCACGGCACGAGACCTTTTCAGCCAAAACGAACCACCGGTGTTCCAAGAATGCCGGCGTGGCCGAGGACTACCCAAACCACCACCATGACCGCATTCCGGATTTACCTTCTGCCTTTGGACTTCGAGACCGCCGCCACTCTACTCATGTCACCGAAGGACGCGATGGACGCCGATCGGTAAAGGAGAAGATCTCTGGAAGTCCTGCCTGGTCGCCCCGACGTGCACCGACGCCCCGTCCAAGCTTCACCTTAGCTACCGTGCACACCGTTGGAACCTGGCCATGCTCTGCCACCTCCCAGCCACTTGTTGCCACCTCCAGCCAGTCTCCGGCCAGCCACAGCCCCGCCCGGCTAGCCGCGACCAGCCGAAGCAAGCCATAGCAGGCCAGAAGGTACCAACAGCTGGCCCAATGGAGCCGGGATGTGTAGAAGCAAGCCTCGCTACTTTTCCTCTGACACTGGCCCTGTTCAACCTTGTGCCATAGCCCCGTTGCCACAGCTTGAGGCCCCATAGATAATGTTGGACGGTTGGAAAGCCGAAGTGATATACGACGCCGGACTATTGGACCCCTGCTCTTACTCCTTGTACATCTATCCATCATACTGTATCCTATCCTTACGATATGTCTATATCTGTTGTACCCTATCCTTATATTCTATCTGTTGTACCATGTCCTCACGATCTGTTTGTATCTAAATCTGTAATACAGGATCCATCCATCATAATGCTATGGAATTGTGCTACTCCGCTGTCTTATATTGTGTCGTTTGAGTCGTGTCATTGGATCTTATTGTTGGTTATTCTTATTGTTTTGTCTGTGTGACGTGCCTTCGAGCCGGTTGTGTGATCATACCTCGTTCGGACGTTGCGATCGCGGGATCCGTTCCGCCATGACCGTAACACCGAGTGTAACCTGACCTCACGCTATCTCTCGCTGACTTTTCGTGCACCGACCCTCGTATGCTCGTACCCTGCTCGACCGCCGCATTCCTCTGATTCTTGCGGTGACAACCGCACCGCTATGGATCCGAGTAGTGACTTAGTGCCAGTGCACCCAGGTCGTGGAACCCTACGAGTGGCTTGCGCACTTGCGTCTTTTACATGTCGCTCTCTTCTGACGCCCCGTCTATTCCGTGGCGTGTGCGTTGGAAAGAGTAGACCACTACTGTTTTATGCTTCTCGCTCTCTGTTCGTTTAGCCCGCTCTGTTCGATTCCGTCTTACTCACAGTGACCGGATCAAAGACCGGACTGACTCCTTTTGTTAGCGAAGCTATGGTCTATATTAAGATCTCAGACCTATGTAGGTCGACTCGGTCGACCACTTAAAACCATCTTCACTGAAGATGTGACTGAGAATATGATATGGATGTGCCTAGCTAAGTTTTCTCTCTCTTTTGATTCTTGGTGTTTAAGCACATGTATGATTGTACCCGTTTGAATCACAGCCTTGGTACCCTACATGTGGATTAAACACTCGCACTATTTTGTGCAACATTTATTGTTGGAAATTCCTTGTTCTTCCCCGCTAATCGGCCGTCCTCCGATCCCCGTCTTCCCCATGGCGGACAGATCGGAAGATCGTGTGCCGTGGTGTTTGCTATGGATAAGCTTTGGCCTAAACCATTTATTATAAAGCCATATTGGCTTGGCTGCGATATAAGCTTGTGCTTAGCAAACCATCACTCTTGTTTCTTGGGCCTGATGAAATCGGACATACGCCGAGAGGGCTAAGCCGTGTACCTTTTATTATTTCTTTGCTGTTAATGAGTCTCCCTGCGTCCCGTTGTCTTTTGATGAATTGAGTGTTTTATTGCCTTGTATTGCTTCGCGGAGTAGCCGTTTCCGGATTAGCGACGATCGGATCGAGACCCGCTGGAAGAGAACATGGACGACGACAGGAACCATGGGATGGAGATCCTAGGAGGAGGTGACCCCGCTGTTCGACTACACTAACTGGAGAACACTCATACCACTACTTCCTCGACAACGCAGGTGTCATGGCAGCACCTTCTTTTAGAGAATCCTATTAGACATTGCAAATCTAGAATTGCTAGCGCTTTATATTTACTCCTTTGCTAGTATATGATGCATGTTACTACCTAAGCCGTTACTACCCCGCTTGCAACCACTCTACTATACCACCCGGCTTCGCGCTCACGCTCTTTTATACATATTTCTATCTACCTGTTTGCTTGCATGCTACATCACTACATTTATCTATTAACTCCACTTGCATTGTATCTATGATGTGATGCCGGTGGTGAACCCCTGGGAATGGTTTGGCTTGGGATGCCGGGCTGGTGGAATGTGAGCGTGCTGCGTGTGTCTTGGGTGTGTGGTGAGGGTCGAGTCGACCAAGTGGGATACGCGACGAGCTGTGTAAGCAAGTCTTGCCGGGAGTTGCATCTGGACATTCCCACGAGAGATACCTGTGGCGGGTAATGACTTATGAGGTGGTTCCGGGATGTGCATTGAAGTCCCATGAACGGAGGTGCCATGGTGGCACGGGGAGAGTATCCCCTAAAAGGAGATGCCTGCTTGGTCAAACCTAGGAAGGACTAGCCCAGGTTCATGGGAATCCTTTACTGCTCACTCGTCTTCGATGGGCGGGGAACGGCTGGACTACTTGGTAGGGCGGTGCCACTACTGCTAGGTTGTAAGGTGATAGGGTGGGCGGTGGCGGATGCAGGAAGTTCCCGCACCGTTCTAGATGCGCAGTACCACTGATTGGGCCCGGTACTGCGTCTCCCAGTCTCAGCGTTTCGGCGTAGGGCCGAAGTTACACAGGGCTGAGTGGTAGGGTGGCATCGACCTAGGCAAGCAAGCACCCGGAATTCTGCCTAAATGATTGTACAGCATCGATGATGGCTAATCTTGTGAGTGGTAAAACCTCTGCAGAGTGTATGGTTGATCGATCGATACATATGCCGATTCGTCGGCTATGGACCTTTCCTGTGAAGCTCTGTCTAGTGTAGAGAGCGATATTCTTTTCTTCCCCTGGTTGATGATTGTCCGGCAGTGTGCCCGATGCGGCAGAGTGCCGTTGAGGCAGGACCCGAGAGGGAGTTGGGCCTGTCGACTGAGCGTGAGGTGTGTGTGTGAGGTGGTGTATGGGTGGGATAACGGAACTGGGATGGACTGATGGATTGGAATGGGAATTGATGAGATGGGTTAAAACTTGACAACTAATATGATATTATTACTTGATGCTACTTTACATAGGATGCAAACCACAGCCAAATGTTAGGATCGCCAGATCCTTTATTTTCTCTTTTCCACTAAAGCTCATCGGTGCTGACCATGGCCTGCACATATCTGGCGGTGTGCAGATTTCCTGACTAACAGAAATATCGAGATTAGAAGAATTAGAAGGTCTCGTGCCTACGCTCAAGTTTGGTTCAGGAGATGAAGACTATGCTACGCCAAGATTGACTCTGATGATATTCGTGAAGGAGGAGCCTCCACTTGACAACATATTCCGCCAACTCTGATGAAGACTAGATATGCTTCCGCTAGATTAACCCTGTAATAGGTGTCCACACAGTTGATGTAATATTTTGTAAGTATTCTCGATGTATGACTTTAATATCAACTGATATATGATAATGCGATGAGATCAATCTTTGGTTTTATCACATTATATCTCATTCTGTGGATTTTCCCATCGTGGAAAATCGAGGATGTTTCAGCCGCCGCCATGGCCGACGATAGAGGAGGTGAAAGCCCATGTTTGGTTTTGGATAATTGATGAAACCTAGTTTGCTAACGATTGCTCTAAGTGTTTCATGAGAATTGATTAGCAAATGGCAAGATGGAGCAAAGGACCGGGTCGGTGGAGGTCACAAGTGAAGGGCAATGACGGCATCCATGAAAATGGTGTAAGTCCATCAACAAAGGAGAAAGCCCTATTGACGGCATCCATGCAAATGGTATAAGTCCATCATCATAGGTGTCCACAAGGTCCATCAAGAGATGAGAAGGAAGTTGATAAGAAACCGGGAGCTCAAGGCAAAGGTATAACCAATAGGAGCTCTTTTGGTTTTGGTGATCAAGACTCCATAGAGGGAGTGATCACATTTAGGATAGATAGCCGTACTATCAAGAGGGGCGAAATCGTTGATGAAATACGGTTATCAAGTGCCACTAGGTGTTCATGATCATTGCATTGCATATAGATGCTAGTAACACTAACAAACCCTTGGAAAACTCTTTTGAAAAGGCTATCACACGTGCACCTAAGTGAGAGACACTTTGGAGTGTTAGTGACTTAAGAAACGGGGTGAAGTTTGATGGTTAGAGAGGGTTTAGTCCTCTCTTCCTCCTACCGAGCTTGCGAGGCAGGATTCGGCGAATTTCGGAGACATTACAATAGAAAAACTAGCGTCGGACCGTATTGTCACAGAGCGTCGGACCATTAGTCTTGGTCCGACGACTAACACTGCTGAGAGCGTCGGACGCTCAGTTTCGGAGCGTCAGACTATTGTCCGAAGCGTCCGACGGTGCAGAGCGACGAAGAGGTGACACGTGGAGTGCAGAGGAGCGTTGGACTCTCGGCGTTAGTCCGACGGTGAGCGTCGGACCAACGTCCGACGGTTTTCAGGGCTTGGGGAGCTCTCTAGAAACGTCGGACCGTGGTTTCGTTTGGTCCGACGCACCGTGTATTTTCAGTCCGACGGTGCAACGGCGGTGGACGTCGGACCGTAAGGATTGGTCCGACGGCCTATCGTCCGACGGGTCATTTTGGCGCGAGGAAATAGCCGTTGTGATCCAACGTTCGACTTCAAACGGCTAGTGATACGTGGCGTTCATCCGAGACGTCGGACCGTGCGGATTAGTCCGACGCTCTGGCCGTCGGACAGTCCGACGGTACGCAGTGAAGTCTAAACGGCTAGTTCTTTGTGTGTGGCTTATAAAGAGTCACTTGGCCGGTTTGGGGAGTATCTCTTGGCACTCCTAAACATCATAACATACTTGTGAGCCTTCCCACTCCACTCTCACTCATCCTACTTGATTGTGTTCATCATTTGGTGAGTTTGGAGAGCATCAAGTGCATTGCATTGTTTGAGATCATCTAGAGGCACTTGGTAGTGGTATTCCGCAGCGGTTTCTCTTGTTACTCTTGGAGTTTGCCGACTCCTAGACGGCTTGGAGCTGCGAGGATCGTTGAGGGGAGTTGGTGATTATCTCCGCCTCCGATCAAGGTATTGTGAGGGGTTCTTGAGCCTATCCCCGCGGGAGATCGCGAAAGGCATCTTTAGTGGATTGCTCGTAGCTTGGTGGATCCCCATCTTGTGTTGGTTGTGCGGCACCCTTGAGAAGGGTTTGGCGTGTGATGCCAATTAGCGCGTGAACCTCCAAGTGGGTGTATCGCTACAACGAGGACTAGCTTGCCGGCAAGCAAGTGAACCTCGGTAAAAATCTTGTGTCATCTCTCTACCGAGGATTTCCCTTATACTTGATTGATTGGTTATATTGGACTTCATATCTTCTCTACACCGGGGGTATTGAAATCACCTCCTCTCTTTACTTTTGTGTACTTACTCTCGTGTGTAGCTTGTTAGTTAGTTGCTCACTTAGGAGTAGTGTATAGTAGTGACATAGCCTTTGAGTGTGAACTAGTGATCATAGTGTAGTATACTTGTCTAGGTGGCTTGCATAGCATAGTTTAGAGCTAGTGTTTTACAAAGCTTGCTATTGTTACTAATCGGCTTGTTAAGTGTTGTTTGTAGATTTTTATAGGCTATTCACCCCCCTCTAGCCATTTAGGACCTTTCAGGAGGGAAAAGAGGAGACAGGCGCCGGTCCGAGGAGGGACGAGGACGGAGGCCGCTGGCTGGGAGGGAGAGAGGAGGGTGCGGTGGATGAAGAGGGGAGGGAGAGAGATGAGGGAGAGAGGAGACAAAGGATATAAAAAAAATCTGATATATGAGACCCACAGTGGATAGAGGATGATATAGAGGATGAATGAGTGCGGGAGAAAATAGTATAGATGAGAGAATCTTGATGACTAGGACAGAATATTCCTTTTAGAGGACGAATTTAGGCTGTGTTTAGATCCCAGTTGTAGTTGCAATTCTGCACTGTAGCACGTTCGTTTGTATTTGACAACTTTTGTCCAATCATGGCCCAAATAGGCTTAAAAGATTCGTCTCGTGATGTACATGCAAAAAGTACAAACATGCAAATATTTTATCTATATTTAATACTCCATGAATGTGTCGCAACGTTGATGTGACTAGTTGCAATTGTAATTTGTGGTGGGTCTTATAGTACCAGACAGCCTGAGCCTGCCAGAGGCCCTCAGGCCCAGGACCGTGAGCCCGTGACCCCAGCGGGCCCGGCCTGTCATCTCGAGAGCCGAGAGGCGTGCGCAGCGCAGCGCACTACCCCGAGAACGTGCGACAGGAACCTCCGCCTCCCGGCCTGGCGAGTGGGAGCGGTTCCCCCAGTCCACCTCCTTCACTGCCGCCCGCGCCCCGACACGCCTGAAAAACCCCACCTCTCCCCTCCGCTCCGCCTCTCTCGCCCTCCAACTTCCCAGTTCCCACGCCCCACGCCGCCTCTCATTCAAGCGCGGAGGCCTGCGCCTCGAAGCACTTGGCCCCCCCGTTGTTCTTCCGCGCCGGCGCGCCGGCGCCATGCACCGGGCGCTCGTGAGCTCGCTCGTGGCCGCCACGCCGCGATGGCTCCCCCTCGCCGACTCCATCCTCCGGCGCCGCCACCAGCGCTGCTCCCCTCTTCCCATGCTGTGAGCTTCGCCGTCTCCCTATGACCCTTATCTCTGGGGCATTGGGCGCGATTCAGCCTCGTTTTTTTTCCCTGCGAGGAGATTGTTTTTCTGGGGTTTTTTCTCTTCGTTTTGGTTGTGAACGCCTTTGAGCTTGAACCCCGCAATCCGATGGCATTGGTGCGGATTTTCAGAGTGCGAGTGAGCTGTTTTTAGCGTCCTCGCGGATGCTTTGAAACCGAGAACCAACTTGATTACTTCCTGAAACTCGGACTAAATATGTACATTACTGGCTACAAAATACTGAGGAGAGTTTACCTAAAAAAAAAACCCCCCCTACTGTGGAGAGTAGCTGGGTCGACGTTTGGATCATTGGCATAAAATTTGAATTGTATTCATATTGATACTTGTAGAATGAACGTGCAATTCAGTTTGGTATACCACAGGTGTGTAATGTGACTTGATTGGTGGCAAATTGTTACCCCATGTAACTGAAGTCACTTCCACTGAAGAATGAAGCCATTACAAACTTTTCACTAATTTAGATTTAGCATTGCACCATGACCCATTTACATTGACTTAAAATCTTGATGATCCTTTGCTCCAGGCTATTTGACCGGAGGGTTTGGTCCAAGCCAAGGAAGATCTCACGAGGCATTTCAATGGCGTCTAGGAAAGCTAACAAACAGGGAGAATACTGTGATGAAAGCATGCTGTCGCATATCATGTGGTGGAAAGAGGTTCTTGCAAACAGCTGATATCTCTACCCCATGCACCAAGGCTGTTTCTTCTGTTATTTATTGATCGTATACTATCTGATGTTTCAGAAAATGGAGAGGTGCAGAAAACCATCATCCGTACAATTGACTCAGAGGCTTGTGTATTCGAATATATTAGGGCTGGATACAAATTTAAGAAATGGAAGGTGAGCTATAATGCTTTATGAGTGGCTAACATTATTATTATGCTCTTTTTTTTCTATCTTGAAAAGGTTCACACGATGTTATCACTGACACAATACCGGCACTATTTTTTTTTCAGCTTGAAAGATGGAACCCTGAACATGGAGATTTTGCTGTTTAAATCAAAATTTCCTCGTGAGGTTCTACTTTGCAGAGTATGTTACAATCTAACGTTCCATTAATTTTTATGTTTTTGATAATACTCTGATTAAAAATCCAGTATTCCATAGACTTTTAGTGGAAGGGAAAATAAAATCTTAATGCTGCCAAACCCGACATACCTTGTCATAATCATCTCATCTATGCTACCTGTAGCAGGGATCTGTGTGACATGTGATACCGTGCTATATGCACTTTGCTATGTATTTGCCATCTCACGTGTAGTTATGTTCAGTTTGCGACTAGTGGCGCATAGAACTATACATTCTATTTGTTTTACCTAACAGCCCTCAGTATAATTGGATTCACTTTTAGCATGTTATCAGAATAGCATCCAGAAGTACTATATTGCTCTCTTTTGTAGTTAATTTATTCTCTCAGATCCAAGATGTGAAATTATTTAAGTACATTGATCTTTTATGAACTATCATTAATGTTTTGAATTGTTTTTATGATACTGGAATGGAATTAATAACAATTGATGATTTTGTTACTCAGGTAGGTGATTTCTATGAAGCTATCGGTTTTGATGCCTGTATTCTCGTAGAGCATGCAGGCTTAAATCCTTTTGGAGGTTTGCGTTCTGACAGTATTCCTAAAGCTGGGTGTCCAGTCGTGGTATGCTATTATATAGCATTTTTCTTCTCTGTTATTTTGATTTGCTACCAAAGTTCTTAGTCACCTATGTATTAGTATTTGGAGTAGCATCATGAAGTAACTGAAGAATTTCACTTGCAGAATTTACGGCAGACATTGGATGATTTGACTCGATGTGGTTATTCTGTGGTAAGTGACTGACACAATGCATTCATTGATATTCATTGTTTGCTGTAACATAGGAATCTAAATGTCTGTGTAAATTTTAAAAATAATAAAGTAACTGTTCCGACAACCCATATGTGCTCCTTCTGTAGGAGCTGTGGCAAGCTTGTCTGGATTTGTAGTGTCAGGCTTATTTGGGTTTTATACAACTGATTGTCTTGTACTCTTTTCACTCATTGCATCCCCTAATTATCATGAAATTCGCAAGGCATGGCAGAAATTTCTTTTTAGATATTTTCTTCTTCAGAACCTCGCAGGAGAACTGCGTGTCATTTCATTAAGAAATCTTGTCAGATAATTCCAATGAGCTTTCACTGATGATTTGCTCTGATGATCATGTATATATCTAAATTTTATCTTTTTATAAAATTTCATGTGGAACGACCATTAACATACATTGTGAATGTGACTGGGTGACATTGCTGAAATATTTCTGCCATTACTCTTACAAATTATTCAGTTATGACTTATGAGCAGTCTATAACTATGCAGTGCAAATTATGGGTGTTGGTTTTGTTTCAGTCATTTTTTCATTTTAAGGTTTAACCACTCAACGTCCTGATGTTAATTTTGTTGTTGACATCTTAAGTCATTTTTTCTGATAATTTAATCTTGCAGTGCATAGTTGAGGAAATTCAAGGCCCAACTCAAGCCCGTGCCCGGAAAAGTCGATTTATTTCTGGGTAATAGCACATCTATTGTAATATATTTTAGAAATTGTGCTAAGCACCTTTATTTTTCTTGTGGGGCATGGTTGATATTTGATTAAGTTACTGTTTCTTAATGTTGATTCAGTACTCTTTGGTATGTTCATAGGCTCTTCAATATGAGTCTTGAAAGCTTGCTTGATTTGGCCTGTTGCTACTGCTATTTTATCAAGGTTGTTCCTAGCTTATTGATGTTGTTACCTATCCAGAAGTTCTGGAGAGAACTCCTTGCACCCATTATTTGATAATAGGGAATACTTCTGTGGTAGATTCAGGAGCAGGTTGGTCTGGAGTTTCATAAGTTTTTTCATGTATATAACTGTGTCATATCATGCATGATTGTTCGTACTTGTGGTGCATACTTGTTTATTATAACTGTCATCAAGGTCTACAACAAGCTGAGGGATTAATTGTTTGTTTTCTTTGCTGTCCTCAAATACATTTACCCACGGCACCAAAAAAAAAAATGAACCCAGCATGACGGGTGATGGCTTCAACAATGGCCCCTAAAACAGGGCCCTTGTGATTCGAGGGTTTCTCCTACTTTTGAGGGCCCTTGTTTACTGGGCTGAACTCCAGCACTCCAGCAGTAGCCCTAAAATTAGGGTCCCTACTTTTTTGGGGCCTACTTTAGTTACATTACTCTTTTTTATTATTTTTCCTTTTCCTATTCCCCTGCTGTCCCTTGCCTGGGATGAGGGCCTCGCCTGGGAGGAGGCCATGGATGAGGGGCTCGCTGGTAGGAAAACCTCGACGGGGAGGGGCGGGCTTGAGGCTTGACCTTGGTGATGGCGCGGCTGGGGGGAAGGACCTCGATGGGGAGGAGCAGGCTTGGCCTCAGCCAGCGTGGCGGGAGGGAACTGTGTGTGGGAGAGAGTCAGGGCAGAAAAAAAGAAGTGCGGCAGGGAGTTGGTGTGGGGATTTTTTTTTCCGGGAAGTTGGGAGCACCCGATGCACCCCTAGCCACACCCCCTCTTCCTCCTTGCGCTGTGACCACGACGCTGACTAGTCGTTCCCGTCTGCCTAAACCCCGGCTACCACCCTTCCATCCCTACAACCTGTGTATCGTCTCCAGTAGGATCCACAATCCTATCACTTACCATGTCAAGTTTTGTGCAATGATTAGTTTTACTTGAAGCTTAAGCTATCGAGAACATGTCATATGTGGGCAATATAATTTATACTCCTCACGTCTAGGCTTCAGTGGGCCTGCTAATGATTGCATTGTTAATAGAACTTGCCAAATATATGGCTGTTAATCATAAGCATTTCAGAGGAAGGCACCTTATGGTGTGCTTCAGGTGCTAGGGAGTTACACAAAATAACTATGGTCTCGGCTGTGATCTTCTAGTGGTCGGCTCTCCTTTTGTTTCATTGGCACACATGTAATCTCTGTACTGTGTGGTTTTTGGTGTCCTGCGCTATAAATATTGAACCTTTCTTGTTTGTTAATGAAAAGATATGGAGCTCTCATTCATGTTCGAGAAAAAAACTGATAGTTGGCGTGCAATATCAAGAACCTACACTGCTTGTATTCTTTCCGGTTTGATTGTCTATTCAATTCATAATCTTAAAGTTTTTGCCTATTCTTTCTTACAGGCATGCCCATCCTGGTAGTCCGTATGTATTTGGTCTTGCTGAAGTAGACCATGATGTAGATTTCCCTGATCCGATGCCTGTTGTTGGTACGTTTTGCTTGTATGTTTATATTCAGTCACTCCAATCTTCCAATTTTTTTTAGCTGATAACCATCTTGTCACTTTCTTCATAGAATTTTACTGTGCAGGATGTTAGTATGTTACTCATTTATTCACTGTGTTACTAGAAAGTAAATGCCATCATACATAAAATTGGAGTGGTAATGGTCTAGCCAGTAGTATGATATGGATTGCTAATATATTTTCTTAGGTAATATGATAATTTTTTTGATGAATTTTGGATAAATGATCCCGGATACATATAGCGATTTTTTATAATTTCTTATGCTGATATTGAATAGAAATATCTTGTAGTATATAACTTTGCTATAAAATTTATGTGTTTGTGGCCCATCTAGTTCCATATAACACATTTGGACTATTGTGTTCCTGGAAGGTATATGTGATGTTTAAGTTTTAAAGTATGTCAACATTTCTGTGTGTTTGCAACTTTTGAATTCCCTAGTCAAATGCTGAATTTCATGAGGCCACTTGATGCTGATTTGAGATAGTACATCATGGTGTTCTCATTCATCAGGGATATCACGTTCTGCAAAAGGTTATTGCTTGATATCTGTGCTAGAGACAATGAAAACTTATTCAGCTGAGGAGGGCTTAACAGAGGAGGCTGTTGTTACTAAGCTTCGCATATGTCATTATCACCATCTATACCTTCACAGTTCTTTGAAGAATAATTCTTCAGGTTGGGATTTGTATTCTTGAGCAAATTTTCTTTCTATTTGTTTGATCTACAAACAAGTATTCTGGAATCTGATATCAGAATCTATAACTTTGCTTTTACTATTGTCTGTTTCAATTTCAGAAGAAACCATATGACCCATGTTTTACTAAAATTTTGAGAAGTAATAATACATGGAATAACATTTTTTTTCACGGTTGAGCTTTGTTTTTTGAAACATGTGTTGCAAACCAGTTATGTGTTCACACCATTTTCTACATGTGTTATGGAATTAGTTTATGCTAGAAATATTTTAATATTTTTCATTGCCTCATTGGTATCTCTTTGCTGCATGATGCAAGTTCTGCTTATAAGAACAGTCATGTAATATAAGGAAGTAGAGTTGATATTTGTGATTAGCACTGTAATATGTATCCAACCGATCCAGTCAGTATCTCATGGTTTTGAAGTTTGAACTTTGCTCTTTCTAATATATTCTGTCATTTGTTTGCAGGAACATCACGTTGGGGTGAATTCGGTGAAGGAGGGCTCTTGTGGGGAGAGTGCAGTGGGAAGTCCTTTGAGTGGTTTGACGGTTCACCTATTCAAGAACTTTTATGCAAGGTCTGTGACTTGTATCTTATGTCACTTTAGGAAAACCATAAGGTATGGACATATAGTAAATACAACCATACAAATTACAAAGGGTCTAAAAGACCAGAGTATAAACTTTATTCAAGTTCTACAATACAATAAAGCAAAGCCTCAAATGGCGGCCTGAAAGAGGTCGGTTGACTATGAATTTTTAGCTTTTAGTTCACAGAAACTGGATCCCAAAACCTCTTCCCAAATGGTCCCTGAGGAAGATATAGCAATGGAACTGCAATTGTTGATGATGTGTGGTCTCATTCATTTTCATGTGTAGGAACGGTTTTGCTGAGTTTATGGAGCTTTTGATGTCCTTCTTGCTAGTGTCTATTCTGTACTTTCATTGGGCTTTATATATTGCTTCTTATAACTTGATTTAATTTGTCAAGGTACGGGAAATATATGGCCTTGACGAGAAAACTGTTTTTCGCAATGTCACCGTCTCATTGGAAGGCAGGCCCCAACCTCTATATCTCGGAACTGCCACTCAAATTGGTATGCTGCAGGTTTCTTTATAGCTGATCTTTTTAAAGAGCCTTCGGAAGTCGATGTTTCTTAATATTTCTGTATTTCATGTGCTGTAGGAGTCATACCCACTGAGGGAATACCAAGTTTGCTAAAAATGGTGCTCCCTTCAAATTGTGGCGGGCTTCCATCAATGTATGCATTGTGGCTATTTGTTGAATCAACTATCCAGCTTGTTAGAAGATCTTTCCATGCTTCTTATTGAGATAGTCAGATAACTTGCTATATTTTTGGCCAGGATTCTGTTCAAATAGTTTATTCCCACCTATATTGAATAAGGAAACTTGAGTGGTATATAACTGACCTACCTACTAAATCTAATTGAGAGCAGCGTATGAAAATTAATAGATCATCACTCTCTGTTTAGGCAATCTGTTCAGGAATATAGTAAAATCGTGCTTGGTACCTCCAGCGACGAATCCATTTTTTGTTTCACCCCATTTTGAGGACTACAGAAATATGGTCCTATCACTTTAGCAAGTCAATTTAGGTGTTCAGAAGCTTTGTTCTTTTGCTCCTGTAGGCAATAGTTTCCTACAAATACCCACATTTTGTTATCAATTCCACTACCTGTTAGTTGGTCAGACACTAAAAGAATTGGGCATTAATTACTTGTTCTGAAACCCAGTTTAAACAACTTTCTTACCTTGAACTTTACTATTGAAATTTTAGAAGTAGGAACTGATGTTAGACATCACTTGAGAATTTCTACAGTCCCCTGCAACTGTTCTTTTGTGCAAACTGTGTCATCACACAATGCACTGTGTTATGGCACAAGTGACAGGTTTATATAAGATACTGGCATGGCCTTTTCAATCCAATGGTTATGTGGGCTGGCTTTAGTTTGTGAGATGTTCCTTGTATTATTGTATGCAGGTATATTAGAGATCTTCTTCTTAATCCTCCATCATTTGATGTTGCAGCAGCGGTCCAAGGTACCTCAAAAGTTGTAATTCATTCATGGTATGTCTGGCTTGAGAGTCGGACATTAAGTTCATCGTGGAATAAAAATATATATTTGATTTTTTAAGAACCTCAATTTATGTTTACAAATCATTTGTGCATGAATGATTTCCCAAAAGGGGATACAAAGGAGAAACGCTACATATGATTTTAGCTTATTTTGATCGCTGAATCATTGCATTCTCCTCTTTCTAACTACATTGTGTTTATCTGAATATTATGACTTAAAACAAACACTCCTGTCTTTGTGCAGAGCTGCGTTAGAAAACAGTTTCACATGTGAGCTATTTTGTTAAACCTAAATCATTGTGCGTTGGTACTGTAGCATCATCAGAACAATTTGCTTATGGTTGCTGCAAAGAGGTTTGCCTAATTTCAGGGTCTAAGGCTTTGAGCTTCTGTTTGTGATGCAGTTTTAGATTCTTTTGTTCTGGTTATTTCCCAACATTAATTCTTGGATGTTTGCAAACCGGCCATGTTGTACTTTGATATTTCCCTGGTTTCCAGAAAATATTTGCTGCTTGTGATTTGGTATCGTGTTTTAAAAACTTTTTCTCAATTTGATGGTAATGCTAGCTTCAGTGCTAGATTATGACCCATATGTAACTTTGTTGCAGAGGCTTGCAGGCTTATGGGCAGCATAACTTGTTCCGTTCCTGAATTTACTTGCATATCAGCGGCAAAGGTTGTTTCTCTATATTCCTGGAGAAAATATGCCCAATTGTCCCATCATCTATCCTATGAATTATATGCCTCTGACACAATTTGATTCTTGAGAGCTGAATTTGATATTTTTATGAATTTTGAGTTTTTGACCCTAGCAGCTTCATGACCCTCATGCCAGTTAAATATAACAATAAATTGGCCAGTCTTGGATGAAATGGCTCCTCTGTTTACTTATATATGACCAAAGAGCAAAAATCAATTGGACAGCGTTGCCTCTTATAGAAATCCATATCTTTTAGAAAAAAAGTGGCAGCTAGCAGCACTATTTCTTCCTCAGAATCATTCATAAATGTTAGAGTGTGTGTATTAGGCCCATGAGGCTAAGCCCATGAGGCCCATGTATGTACTGCTATATAGCTACCCTTCTAGGGTTAGCCCATGAATCCAATCACTCATTCTAGCATGGTATCAAGCTAGGTTCTTTTTCTCTCCTCCCCTCCCTCCCACCCAGCCGCCCGCCGCCACCTTTCTCCGGCCACCATGGCCGGCGGCCGGCCTCCTCCTCCCCCTTCCTCCTCCTACTTCTCCACCTTCCCTCCCCTCCCCTCCCCTCCCCTCCCCTACTCCTCCTGGGTGGAGCACGTGGCCGGCAGGCCGCCTGCCGTGGCCCTCATGGCCGCCGGCGGCGGGGCTGGCGCCCCAAGCGCGCCCATTGCCCGGCGGGCCTCCGCCGCCGCCCAGCGCGCCCCGACTCAGCGGGCCCGCGGCCGCCGCCTCCTGGGTCCGACCCGCCAGATGGCCGGCCCCGGCCCTGGCCGCGCCGCCGCCGCCCAGGACCGCCCTGGCCGCACCCGGGGCTGAGGGCCTGCGCTGCAGCCGCCGCCGCCCGTGCAGCCCAGACCCTGGCTGCGACCGGTACTCTGGCCGGCGCGGATGGGGCCCAGGGCGCGCCGTTCCTCGACCCCCACCACGCCGCCGCTCTCCTCTCCGCTCGGGCTGCCACCGCCGAAGGCGCGGCACGCGTGAGCGCGGCTGCCCTCGCCTTGGAGTGGGAACGCGAGGCAGCCGCTGCCTTGGCACATCAGCTCGCCGAGGCGAGCAGCTCCTCGGCTACTCGGCGTCCTACGACACCTCCGCCACCTCCTCCGGCCCGCGCGCCGTCCGCGTGTCGCCTCTCCAGATCCCCGATCCGGCGGATCCACTCGTGGCGCGGCTCCACTACCAGGCCGGCGGTGTCCAGAAAATCCGCAACCTGGTCACAGTCGTCCTCGACCCGGAGTCGTCCTCCTATGCCCGCTGGCGGGACATGGTTCTCCTCACCCTGCGCCGCTACGCCCTCGACGACCACGTCCTCATCGACGGCCCGCTTGCGGCTCAGACCCCCGGGTGGCTGCGCCTCGACAGCATTGTCCTGTCCTGGATCCTCGGGACCATCATCACAGACCTCCACGACCTCGTCCGCAACACGCCCGATGCCCGTCGTGCCTGGCTGGCGCTTGAGGGCCAGTTCCTGGGCAATGCCGAGGCCCGGGCTCTGCGTCTCGACGCCAGCTTCCGCACCTTCGTCCAGGACGACCTCTCCGTCGGTGAGTACTGCCGCTGGATAAAGGGCTTGGCGGACTCCCTTGGTGACCTTGGCTGGCCCGTGGAGGACCGGATCTTGGTCCTCAACGTCCTCCGCGGCCTCAGCGACCGCTACGGCCACCTCCGGACCTGGATTACCCGGCAGCGGCCCTTCCCCTCCTTCCTACAGGTCCGTGACGACCTCGTCATGGAGGAGCTCACTCAGGGCGTCCAGCCTGCTTCCCTCTCCGCGCCGGGCTCCTCGTCCTCCTCGACTGTCCTTGCTGCCACTCCACCGCCGCGTACGCCCACACCGGCACTGTCGTCTCTTCTTGGTCCTCCTCCCTCCGGGCCGAGCGGGGGTGGGGGGGGGGGCCGTGGCGGTCGTCGTCGACACGGAGGGGGGCGTGGTGCTGGTTCTGGTCGTGGGGCTACGTCCGCGCCACCACGAGGGGGTGCACCCTGGCCATCCTTCAGCAACCCATGGTCAGGGCGCATCTACATGTGGCCCTTTCAGGGTGCCGGCGGTGATCCTCGCACTCCGGCGGCCATGCTTGCCGGTGCCATCCCGGCCGCTCCGTGGGCTCCACCACCTGGAGTTGCTACGCCTCCCACGTCGCCGTGGGTTCTGCCTTCCCAGTCATCGCCAGGGCCTGCCGGTTGGGATGCGACTGCTCTGGCCCGCTCCTTCAGCACCATGGGCCTGACACCGCCCACCGGCCTCGACTGGGTCGCCGACTCGGGTGCCACCTACCACACCACTTCCGACCCCGGTATACTCACGGCTGTACACCCTCCTTCTTCGTCTCTTCCTTTATCCATCATGGTCGCAAATGGCTCTTGTATTCCTGTCACATCCGTGGGTTCCGCTACCACTCCTGGCTCTTTTCGTCTTCCTGACGTCCTTGTTGCTCCCTCTATGGTTCACAACCTTATCTCCATTCGTCGTTTTACAGCTGACAATTCTTGTTCTGTTGAGTTTGACTCCTCTGGTCTTACTGTGAAGGATTTGGCTTCCCGGCGTCTACTCCTCCGATGTGACAGCACGGGGCCCCTTTACACGCTTCGGCTTCCTCCGTCTACTCCCACCACTTCGGCTTCGGCTTCCACTTCGTCCGCTGCCTTCGCCGCCTCTGCTTCCTCTTCTACCTGGCGCCGCCGTCTCGGACACCCTGGCCGTGATGTTTTGATGCAGCTTAGTCGTAGTTCCGACATACCGTGTACTCGGGCTCACGATGAGCATTTGTGTCATGCGTGCCAACTGGGCCGACATGTTCGTCTTCCTTTTCCCACCTCTTCTTCACATGCGACCCACATTTTTGATCTTGTTCACTGCGACCTGTGGACATCTCCTGTGATGAGCATTTCTGGATATAAATACTATCTTGTCGTGGTTGATGATTTTTCTCATTATTCTTGGACTTTTCCCTTGCGTGCTAAGTCTGAGGCATTTCCCACGCTCCGTCACTTCTTCGCCTGGGTGTCTACACAGTTTGGCCTCACCATCAAGGCCGTCCAGTGTAACAACGGGCGTGAGTTCGACAACTCCACCTCTCGGGATTTCTTCCTCTCTCACGGTGTCCACTTGCGCATGTCTTGCCCCTATACCTCCTCCCAGAACGGCAAGGCAGAGAGCATGATTCGCACCACGAATGACACCATGCGCACCCTTCTCCTCCAGGCTTCCCTTCCTGCCCGCTTCTGGGCCGAGAGCGTTCACACTTCCGCCTATCTCCTTAACCGCCTACCTTCCGTTGCCTGCCCAGCTCCTACACCACACCACGCCCTCTTCGGTACCCCTCCTCGCAACGATCACCTCCGTGTCTTCGGGTGTGCGTGTTACCCCAACACTACTGCCACTGCTCCTCACAAGCTGTCACCTCGGTCGACCCTGTGTGTCTTCCTTGGGTACTCCCCAGATCACAAGGGGTACCGCTGCTATGACCTCACCTCTCGCCGGGTCCTCATCTCTCGCCACGTGGTGTTTCACGAGTCCGTTTTCCCTTTCTCCACCACCTCCACACCTCCTTCCATCTCCGATCTTGACCTCTCCTTCCTTTCTCCCACTGACGCGGTGGTTCAACCACCATTAACGTTTGGTCCTGCAGGTCCTGCTCCGCCACTCGCGTCGCCGGCACCCTACACCGGCCCGGCGCCCTCCGGTGCGTCGCCTGACCCTGTGTCCTCCGCGGGTCCGGCCGCGACTGACCCTGGGCCGGCGGCGCCGACCTCGGCGACTCCAGCGCGGTTCGCCCACCCGGTGCGTGTCTACCAGCGCCGAGTGCGACCGGCCCTGCTGGACACGGTGCCTGTGCCACCACCATCCTCGCCGCCACGATCACCTACGGTGGCACCTTCTCCGTCGACGCCCACACCGCCGTCTCCACCACTACCAGCTGCCCGTGTCGAGCCGCCGGTGTACCACCCGCCGCTTCTTCACCGACACCCGCGTCGACACCCGCGTCATGTTCACCCCATGGTGACGCGGCACGCGGTTGGTGTCCTACGGCCCCGGGCTCTTGCAGCGACCCCCGGGGAACCGCAGGTCTCTCCTGTACCCTCTTCTGTCCGTGACGCCTTGGCGGATCCTCACTGGCGTCGCGCGATGGAAGAGGAGTACGCGGCCCTTCTGGTCAACCAGACGTGGGACCTGGTGCCGCGCCCACCTGGTGCCAATGTCGTCACAGGCAAGTGGATCTGGACGCACAAGCGCCGAGCAGATGGCTCCCTGGAGCGGTACAAGGCTCGTTGGGTTCTCCGGGGCTTCACTCAGCGGCCCGGTGTTGACTATGATGAGACCTTCAGTCCAGTGGTGAAGCCAGCTACCGTCCGCACAGTTCTCTCCCTGGCTCTCGAGCGCTCCTGGCCTGTGCATCAGCTGGATGTCAAGAATGCCTTCCTCCATGGCACTCTGACCGAGACCGTCTACTGCAGCCAGCCGGCAGGTTTTGTGGATTCCTCTCGCCCTGACTTGGTCTGCCGGCTCAACAAGTCTCTCTATGGGCTCCAGCAGGCACCTCCGGCTTGGTACTCTCGGTTTGCTACCTTCCTGCTGACTCTTGGGTTCATGGAGGCGATGTCTGACACCTCGCTGTTCATATACCACCATGGGGGCGAGACTGCTTACCTGCTCCTCTATGTGGATGACATCGTTCTCACCGCCTCCAGCCAGTCTCTGCTTCAGCGCATCATTGCCTCTTTCCAGGCGGAGTTTGCCATGAAGGATCTGGGTGTGCTCCATCACTTCCTCGGCGTCACTGTTGAGCACCGACCTTCCGGCTTGTTCCTCCACCAGCGGCAGTTCACTCGTGACATTCTAGAGCGAGCAGGGATGACTGATTGCAAGCCCTGTTCCACCCCAGTCGACACTCAGGGCAAGCTGTCAGAGGCCGCGGGTTCGTTGCTTGGGCCCGCGGACTCTACCGCCTACCGGAGCCTTGCTGGCGCGCTCCAGTACCTCACCTTCACCCGGCCTGACATCTCCTACGCCGTGCAGCAGCTGTGCCTCTACATGCATGCTCCACGGGAGCCCCACCTTGCTGCTCTGAAGCGGCTTCTTCGGTACCTGCGTGGCACCCTCGCCTATGGGCTGCTCCTCGGCTGGTCCTCCTTTACTGAGCTGGTTGTCTACACCGACGCTGACTGGGCGGGCTGCCCGGACACCCGCCTCCGGCTACGCTGTCTTCTTTGGCGGCAACCTTGTCTCTTGGTCGTCCAAGCGCCAGCCGGTGGTCTCACGCTCCAGTGCC